>CM023201.3:56586902-56624475 GCA_004115045.4 Sinella curviseta
AGTGTCGTGTACGCTCAACATCATCATCATGATCAACATGTGTACAACAGGCACCGCAGCTCGCTCACTTTTTTAGCACCGCAGTTCGTTACTTGTTTTGTACCCCAACTTTCATTTCACTTTCTACTATGTAATGCAATGCGCTTGTTTGAACTCTCTCTTCTTGAATTATGAATGACTAGGTATTTGTAAGTAGATAAGTTATATCATGTAGATAAGTAATGTTAAAGGTAATGTTAAGATAATTATGATCGTAGTTAATGTTATTTCACTTTCTTATTTTTATGTAATATTGGCATTATAAATAATACGTTTTCATATTATTACTTAGCCTAAGTACCCCAGTCCCTTTACCTATAAAAGGGGATCACTTCAATAAATACTCCCAGTAGAGTTTTTATATCCGTCCCTGCGTGTTGTTCATTTAAAGCATCATAATTGCCATAACAAATTGGAGGCACCACCTCGCGTACTCTCTTCTGTGACTGCTCCGTGGGAACTCCGCTTCTTCGGAATTTCCGGTGAGTTTCCGGTTTTTCGGAATATTTTATTTTTACCTACCACACTCTCTACTCGCATTCTGTGCTGCAATCAGACGTGATATCTTAGTAAAAGGTGCATCCACTGAACAAATAGGTGCATATGCTAGACCGTTAGGTTTTTTATTCTTTCTAAGCCTGATCACCTTGGATTGAAGTTTATCTTGGAGATACATATTAATGTCAGGCCGCCCGAAACGCAAACTCGTTACTCGTAAATCACCTGTCGCCACCAGAAGCCGTGCTCGCACTACTCCTTTACCGAATCTTCCCCCCTCCGATCCTACCCGTATTGAAAGAGAAGCCAACAAAAGACGACGAATATTGACGCAAGTTATTGAATCATTAGATACATTATCCCTTTCCTCCCCTCGATCCATACATGATCAAACAACAATAAATTTATCTGAAAGTGCTACTCTCCTTCCTGATTTAGTTAGTGAACCCGTAATTGCCCTACCGATAATTCGTCCTCAAATCACCCCATCTTTTGTGATTTCTGACCCCACTACTGCCGTTTCTGAATTACCATTTTTATCTCGGCCTGTTGTTAGACCAAATTCCCTTAATATAGTTAAACGACCCTATTCAAAAAAGATACCATACCCTACCCCGACTAGTAGCACTCCTCCTGACTCACTTATTTCCTCAACATATCAACCTTTCCCCTGGTCACTTTCAACTTCTTACCCTACCCCAGTGTCCCCTGTGCATATGTCGACCACTACTGCCGCCACTACCGCGACCTCAACTTCCAGTACCACAACTGCGGCTTCCACTTCAACTACGTCTACTACTTCCTCGTCTTCCACTAAAACCTCAACTCACACTACTCCCAAACCTCCGCTCACTCCTCTAGTCACAATGACTACGGTGATTGTGCCCCCCGTCCCTAACAATTTACGTTTCGACGGCACAGGTCGTGTAAAACATTTTTTGGATTTGTATGAATCCGTGTGTGAAGATTATGGTTGGAAAGACGATCAGAAAAAGATTACTAAAATCTTCCAGTTTCTTAAAGACTCCGCTTTGGATTGCTATAAAATTTTTCTTACTGATTATGCAAAGTCACAAGGCGTAGCTGAGGCTGATTTGTGGGATTCTAAAATTTGTAGTCGCCCGCCCACTTGGAGTAATTTCAAAAAGGATTTTAAAAAAGCTTTTGATGTACAAGATACCCCTGAGGCTTTGGA
Source organism: Sinella curviseta (assembly GCA_004115045.4). Lineage (NCBI taxonomy): Eukaryota > Metazoa > Arthropoda > Collembola > Entomobryomorpha > Entomobryidae > Sinella > Sinella curviseta. Next base: position 56,588,635 of record CM023201.3, read on the forward strand.
GCGTCAGCTCGCTGAAAGTAAATATGTCAAGTACGATTCTGCAGCAGAATATATTTATACGCAATTACGTTTAATGCACCGTCTCGATAATAATATGACGGATGCTCGCAAAGTGCGTTATTTGTGTAAGGGTTTGCCTGAGTCTTTAGGTAAAGATATATATCTCCAAGAGCCTGCGGATCCAGCTAGTTTCAAGAAGAAGTTAGAACAATGGGAGAAATTTAGGGATTTATCGGGTAAAAAGGAATTGAATACCCTTGAAGAAAATGAGCCAATGATGAAGGCCATCAAAGAATTAAAAGAGGAAATAAATAATATTGTGAACCGTGATAAAAACAATTCCCCCAAAAATGATAATGATAATCATAATGGCCGGCAAGGATATTTTAGAGGCAATAGAAATAGAGGCAATTTTCGGGGAAATAACCGTGGGAATTTTCGGAATAATTATCAACGAAATTTTAGAGGTAACAATAGAGGATATTATAGGCCCCCACAGCAACAAATAATCGTAGTTCCCCAGCAGTCAAGCCCTGCACAGACTTCCTCCCGAGGAAGAGGGTACAATAATAATCGTGGTAGAGGTTTTGGTCGAGGAAACGGCCAAAACTGGGGACAAAGTAGAAATTATAATAATAATGGAAATAATGGAAATAATGGACATAATGGAAATAATGGCAACAATAATCCTAAGTGTTATCATTGTAACTTGTTTGGCCACATTGCAAGACATTGCCCTTATCAACAGGGAAACGCTCAATAGCCAGTGCGTTAGGTGTGCCACTGGCTATACAAGAAATTAATCATAAGCACACCAATCTCTCTCTTAAGCCTTTAGTTTTTATCATTTTACGCATAAACCAAATTCCAACTGTTTGCCTTCTTGATAGTGGTTCCACTTGTTCTGTTTTATCATTACAATTTGCTCAAAATGCGAAATTATCACTACATTCGTGTTCTTCAGAATTTACTGCAATTACAGGAAATATGCATATAACTACAAGCACGAACATAAATATTGAGATAGGTACACTTTCATTTTCACATTTTTGTTACGTATTCGATGAAATGAAACGACCTTTATTACTTGGCATGGACTTTCTTATGAAGCATAAACTTGTTCTTGACTTTTCATCACGCATGGCCACTTTTCCTTTCAACGTTACATTGCCTCTCTATCTTAACGAAGATGAAGCGTATTTCGCATTATCAAAGGCAATCCACCGACCCATGCAATTCAATCACCAAGTAGGCATACCAGTTCGTGCAGCAGAAACACACACTCTCACTCCTACTGCTTACTCATCCGTTGGGTTAGATTATAATATACAGGATAAAAATCAAGTCTATATTTTTGAACCTTCATCGTCTTTACTGCATCAGCATTGTGCACTGACAACCAATATTTTAATTCAGCCTGAAATCATATCAGCAACTATACCTATCTTAAACACGCGAATAGAACCTTTAACCTTACACAAAAATACGTGCATAGGTTATCTTCATCCTGTCAATGAAATCTATGAAGTTAATCACATATCCCATGTTACTCGTTCTCAACCAACTGATATTACCCCTTCTATTTCTCTTTCGTCTCAATTCTTGCGTAAGCAGCGTGAACTCACTGAGTCTGAACTCAGTTCATTACATATTAATGCAAAACTCACTGATTCAGAAACACAGCAACTCACTTCTCTACTTAAGAAATACGGCGAAGTATTTTCTTTTTCTTCTACCGATTTAGGTTGTTATTCTGGTACCTATCCATTAGGTCAGAAGGTACACATCGACACTGGCACTCATCCACCTATTCAAATCAAACCTTTCAAACATTCGATGACAGAAAAAATCGCTATTGATAATGAAGTTAAAAAGTTGTTAGAAATGAACATTATCAGGAGATCCAACTCAAGTTGGAGTGCTCCTGTGCTACTGGTAAAAAGAAAAGATGATCCCAGTAGGCCTCGTTTGTGTGTTTCATACGTCGCCTTAAACAAAGTCATTCCTGATGACAAATTTCCATTACCTGATATCCAAGATATATTTCAAATCTTGAAGGATTGCAAATATTATACAATCTGTGATGTCGCCAGCGGGTTTCACCAACTCGAATTAGATGAGGAAAGCATACCTAAGACAGCTTTTTCAGCTGCCGGAGATCATTTTGAATATCTACGTTTACCCTTTGGGTTGAAATCGTCTCCTTCAATTTTTGCACGTTTGATGAAATATCTTTTTGACGATATTCTTTACAAAGGAACCTATATCTATATTGATGATATCATACTCTACTCAAAAGATTTTACCAGTCATCTGTCTATATTGACAAAATTACTAGAACGATTACGCTCAGTCAATCTCACTTTACGTGCTACCAAATGTAAGTTTGCATTTCATGAAGTAGCAATGCTGGGCTACATAGTTAATCAACATGGCATAAAACCTAATCCTAATAATGTAGCAGCAATCAACCAAATGCCTCGTCCTCACACAGCCAAATTGGTAAAAAGTTTTTTAGGCATGTGTAGTTTCTTTCGTAAATTCATTCACAAATTTAGTGAGATTGCTCGCCCTCTGAACGAACTCACTCAACATGATGTACCGTTTGTATGGACGGACGCATGCGAAACTGCTTTTTTAACCTTAAAAGAGAAACTCTGTACCGCACCCATTCTCAGCCAATTTGACCCCAATCAACCTGTTGAGATTGCTGCTGATGCAAGCTTATATTCAATTGGAGCTATTCTTATGCAACGTGATGCTAATAATAGACCTCGCGTTCTTGCTTACGCTTCTCGTGTATTGAATGGGGCAGAAAGATCATATTCCGTTACTCATAAAGAAGCACTTGCCAGCATATGGGCAATAAATTATTGGCGTCCTTATACTTTTAATAATAAAGTAAAATTACTTGTTGATCACCACTCTCTCTGCTCTCTCCTCCTGCTTGTACCCCGTAATACACGCTTGGCGAGATGGATCACATCTCTGATGGACGTAGATTTTAGTATTCATTATGTTCGTGGTGAGAAACATATTAGCGACTGTGTATCACGTCTCGTTCCACTCTCAGATCCTTCGCACATGAAAGATGGCAACGTGAGTATGCAAGAGCTTCTTGCTCCCAACACTGAAGCTATATTTCATTTAGAAAATGATGATAAGCGTGAAGGTTTTCACAAAGCACAGTTAAATGACCCCTTCTTTGGACCTATTTACATCACCACAAATCTCTCTGAAAACAAGCAAAGTTATCCTTTCCGTATTATCAATAATATTTTATATTACTGTTCACAAAATGCACTACGCTTAACCGTTCCTTCTTGCCTTAAAACTCATTTACTTTCTTGTTATCATGATTCTCCTACATCCTATCATGCAGGCATTCACAAAACCTATTATAGATTACAAAATAGATTCTATTGGCCTGGCATGCATTCTGATGTTACGACTTATATCAACTCTTGCAAATCTTGCGCTGCACACAAACCATTTACTCATAAAAAATCTGGTTTATTAATTCCGCATGAACTACCTGCTCCTTTTACAAAGTATTATCTTGATTTTATTGGCCCGCTCACTTCATCTATCCCAGGTCAATACACTCACATTGTTGTTGCTATTGATGCTGCCACTCGCTTTGTTATTGCCGAGCCTTTACGCACACCTACCTCAAAACTTTTAGCTAACTTTCTTCTCAATCGCGTTTTTTATGTGCATGGTGTACCTAAGGAGATTGTCATGGACAATCAATCATGCAATCGTTCACTGCTTATTGCAGAGCTTTGCAAAGCACTTGGTACCTCCCCTGTATTCACGTCTCCTTATTCAAAATCAGGAAATAGTCCCGTTGAACGAGTTAATCAAAGCATTGAACATGCCTTAAAACATTATGTTTCTTCTCGCACGAATGACTGGGCTTTGTTTTTACCTGCTTGTGTTTTTGGTATTAATACTGCTAAACATGAAAGTCTACAACATTCAGCTTTCTATCTTTGTTACGGTCGTTCCCCTGTTCTCCCAAACGATATCGACTTGCCGTTACTCAATGATCTGAATGCACAACGTTTGAAGGTACTACAAGATGTTCGCCTTACGGCTTCCTCCATCATGATGCGAAAGCAAGATTTGGCCACTGACGCTTATAATGCGCACCACGTCGAGAATTCCTACCAGGTCAATGACCAAGTTTATGTCTCGTTTCCCAACCTTGCACACCCTGGTTCGTCCCCTAAGCTCTCGCCTTATTTCACAGGTCCCTTTCGAATTACTGCTTTGCTTCCTAAACACAATGTCCTAATCTGCTCCGAACACCCTAAAGCTTTACCTATCAAAACACACATTAATCGGTTAAAACCTTTTACCTCTCGTCCTCCCCATCTAATACCCGCTTCGGATTCAACTGTTCTCCCACTTCCTTCAGATACCTCTATAAATACACCTCCCCCAGAAACCGCCGCTCCTCAGTCTTTACCCGTCGTATATACAACTCGTTCAGGTCGCCCCGTGAGAAAACCTCGTAAATTTTTACCATGATTTTTATTTTATTTTTTCTTTCTGCAGTTTTAGGTGATTCTTCAATCGATTACCAGTATATGGTCAGTCATGGTTTCATCCTTCAGGAACAGTCTGACCACCCGTTCATCTACACCGGATATACAAATCTGATTTTTCAGCATAACTTTAATTTTGTTCCTCCCACAAATTATTATAACACATATCATATGGCTTGTAATAAAACAAAAATTCGTGCTAATGTCACAGATCAAGCTGGTTGCCTCGTGGAACCTGAATTATTACAGATTTTGGACTATCTGGAGTCCCGAGTCGACCTTTTGAAATCTTCATTCACTGATGAGGAATATACGGTCCATACACCCCCCGCCTTCGACCATGATCTTCATTTTGTTCCTGAGGTCCATCCCCGTACTGGACGTCAAGTGTTTGTTGCTGCTGGTCTTGCTGGTTCGTACCTTGGTTATAAAGTTTATGACTATTTTCACTCATCTTCCGATTCCTCTCAGGTGTATAAGGAGTTGACGACCGGGCTTAACCATGTCCAGTCAGGTATCATTCAGCAATCACATATTATGAATTCCATAAAAACTATTAATGACCAGAGATACTCTAATATGATTTCAAAATTTAATTCCCTAATTCAAGTGGCTGAAACCACTACCGGTAATGAACAGGTTCATTTTCGTTCGCTTTACAATGGCGAATTACGACAATTTTTATTGCTTGCTAATCTCGCTCGCGACATGGCACAACTATCAGATTTGCTTACTTATCTGGCAGCTCTGACAGATTGTCGTCATCATCGCTTACCGCTGGTAATAGTAGAAACCGGCATGTTAAAACACGAACTCACGTTGCTCGCCCCGAAATTATTATTACGGGATTTCGATTTAGTTTTTCCTTTACAAAATTTATCTCCTTATTATCATCATTCCTTTGCGACTTGTCAAATAGATACTAAAAAGAATCAATTTACTATCACTTTAAGAATACCAATCAAGGGAAAGCAACATGAGTATCGTTTATCTTCCGGAATGTCAATTCCCTTTTATTCCAATAATAAGATATGTCAATTTCCTATAAGTACATTTAAAATACTATATAAGAATAATAATCCTTTATTGATTGATAATGGAGATGCCTTAGAATGCACTCCTGATCATAACTTATGTCTTTTTAGAGAGTATATAGGTAGTCATAATCTAAATGTAAATTACTTATGCTTACAACAATTACTTAACGGTATCAATTATAATAGGTTAGAAACTCAATGTCCTATGACTTGTCGAAATACTACTAGTTCAGAAATCTTTATAACACAGTTAACTGATAAATATTACGCTATTACTAATATGCCTGAAACGGCTACTTTACGGTGCTATTCGAGCTTGCATTTCACCAGTACCAATATAATGCATGAAGTGAAATTACGGAACGGATCACATCCCCCGGGGACCTTTTTACTCCGTTTGGACTGCTACTGTGTAGCACACATTTCATCCACCATCACCCTGTACCCATCATTACTCTGCCGAAACGCCGCTGCTGATTCATTGACAACGCCACTGACCGTCCTTCTGCCTTCTCGCTGGACGAACGCGAGTTTTGATAAAGTTTACATGTCCACACTGGAAAAACAACTATCCGCATCTCGTTATCGTAATTTATCATCGCTTTTGCTACACAACGATCTTCGTTCTCCGGATGATTGGACCTATCAAAAATACAAATTCCCAACCATCCAGCAAGTCACTGGTCATCTGATAACCTGGAGTGAAACTTATCTTTTGTACTTGGAATTAATTTGGAATGTTTTTCTTTCTGTCATGTTATTTATACTCTGGTGTAAAGTGCAAAATGTTTCCATTCGCATGTACGGTAGTTCTGTGTTGGCTAAGCTCTTACCCACCTCACAGGCAATGAGTGAAGACCAGATCATGCACAAAATTTATGTGCTATTTATTACTATTGGCATTTTGGATGTTATGTTTATTGCTTGCTGCCTCTTTTTATTGTTTTTCCATTTTAAACGGAAATGGTCTCGTAGAGGTCCTGGATGTGTTTATGCTAATGACAATGAATCATCTTCGCCTTATCTATTAAGAAAGCAAGTCCCTACGGCTCCTTTACTGGATTTGACTAAACAAACAAATAATCACCAATCTCAACAGCATTATCCGCTGATGGCGTTACATGCAATGCAGAATCCGGATACTACGGATCCCGCTAGAAATACATCAACACCAGGGAGAAAACGTAGTAATCCTGATTGACCACAACCGGCTACAACAACGCCGTGAAATTTATTCCAAATTATTACTTCATTAGAATGACAATGATAAAAATGATCTTAGCCTATCATTTGAAGCACTTGACTAGCAACGTATATCACAGAATCTTGTACTATCTCTAATTCCCGTTTTTTTATGGCAATAATCCCCTCGATCATTGAATCTACTGACTGCTGTATCTGTTCAAGCGCCTTCCGTGCCACTGTCCTCACCACCTCCTTGAAGTTTTCGCTTTCCTCCGTTAGAATCCCTGTAACATTGCTCACTGCGCTGATCGCCGCATCTGCTGCCAGTATCGCCCTCCTATCGGCCCTCCGAGTTGGTCCTGCCCCGTCCGCTTGGAACTCCTGTATGTCCGAATCCATTACCGTACCGTTCCTTGTATCACTCGCATGATCCAGGAGGAGACCTTCATCCACATGTTGCCTGAATAATGCTCCGGCTGTTGACCAACATACCCACAGACTAATTAATACATGATATTTTTTGTTTTGTTTGATTAGTTTTACCACAAAACACAAATTAACTTACGAGCGTGATGGCTGATATTTTCTGTTGTGTAAAGTCGTTCCGTGTAACTTAGTTTACAGTCCTCCGGGTGGAGGACATAGTGCGCCACGATCAATAGCCTGGTTGGAGGAAACGGCATGCAGCTTCCGTTGCCCCCTGGATATACCACGAAGAATTGCGGACCGCTTGTGCAGGACACGCACTCCGCTCGACCTTCGGTGTCCAGACGTGTTACCGCTCCGGCAATGCCCACCAACAATAAGATGGCCCAAATTTGCTTCATTTTTTGTGCTTTGGTGCTTCGCGCACGTCCCTTGAATATTTTTGGTTCTTTGTGACTGTGCAGTGTTTGTGTTGTTTTCTGTGGTTTGACTGATGCCTCTCCCATCATTTTCGCCTTCTTTAAATATGTTTTGTCGTCTTATTCGGACGTAATTGCATGGACTTGCGACTCATTTCTTTGACGTCAAGCTTTTTTTAATGATTTATTCATAAATTGGAATTATCGTTTCTGTGATATGTAATTTGTTATTTTTCTTGCTTCACCTTCTGATGCCCGCATTTCCGCTGACCGTGCAGTTCTTTTCTTCTGGATTTGCGCAAACTGGAGTTTGCTTCTTTAACGGGAAAGCTGTCGTGTACGCTCAACATCATCATCATGATCAACATGTGTACAACAGGCACCGCAGCTCGCTCACTTTTTTAGCACCGCAGTTCGTTACTTGTTTTGTACCCCAACTTTCATTTCACTTTCTACTATGTAATGCAATGCGCTTGTTTGAACTCTCTCTTCTTGAATTATGAATGACTAGGTATTTGTAAGTAGATAAGTTATATCATGTAGATAAGTAATGTTAAAGGTAATGTTAAGATAATTATGATCGTAGTTAATGTTATTTCACTTTCTTATTTTTATGTAATATTGGCATTATAAATAATACGTTTTCATATTATTACTTAGCCTAAGTACCCCAGTCCCTTTACCTATAAAAGGGGATCACTTCAATAAATACTCCCAGTAGAGTTTTTATATCCGTCCCTGCGTGTTGTTCATTTAAAGCATCATAATTGCCATAACAGAAGGCATCGATATACCCATATACTCGTCTTTGTATAAATAAACTCTTTAAATGTAGCCACTCTGGCAATTTCGTAAAGATAGCATGTGAAAGTTGAAAATGGTGGGGGTAAGGAGACGAAGGAGTCAAGCCGAATGGCTTTTGACAAAGCCGGTTTTAACCAATTCAATGGCTTGAGGCAAGCTTAGCAGGCAAGGTAAAAAGAAGAAACACCCAAGTGGAATGGATATTTAATGGATCATGGTAAATCCTCCGGGAATCCGAAAGGAACAGGAGAAAATTTATCCAGTATTTCAAATGAAAAACTAACCTAACAAGCTATAAGAAATGTGTGCTCAAATTACATACTTTACCAGACTGCTGTTGTAGCGGCCGCAGTTCGTGCCTGACGGCTTTACTTCAAGATTTTGCATTCCATCTTACCTTTTTTCTGGTAAAATGTTGAAAAAGTTATATATGAAGATAGTTTATCGAAATTTGCGCATATATGGAGAAATTGATGATTAGCTACATTGTGGCGATAGTTTTATCGAAGGCCGATTGTCAATCACCAGAGTTTCTCAATCCTCAAAATCAACGAAGTGTATCTATTGGACTTTGGCATGCATGTAATCTAGCAAATTTAATGTAATGGGTTAATTTTTCTCAATTTTAAGAAGAAACTGCAATTGGTAGCGAAATGAATACAAGTGTTTTTGGTACTTCTCGCTAAACGGACAAAATTACAACTTGGAAAACTTGTCGGCAAACAACGAAGTATTTATTCATAAAATGCTAACAAGTATTTAATTTCCAAAAACTTCAACTCATTTATAAATACTGAATTTAGAAAGTTCAAAGTTTTGTTGCGCTGCTGCTGAAGCGAAACAAGCCTTCGAGTTAGAAACGTAACCGAAAAACTTGCTTGAAACAAAATATATATCTTATTCTCCCATGTAAAAACCACCACCGCATTTCTACAAATTTGATTGCAATACATACGTATTTAGATAGGTATGGAATTTCCAAATGAAAACTTCCGGTAGGTTTTAACTTGTACAGGAATGTGAAGGCAAAATTAGTTGTGTGAAATGCAATCTCATTAAAATGAGCATTTAATGCTTTTGTCCTTTCACTCTCTAATGCCTTGTAATGTTCAAACTTTAACAGACCGGAAACTAACTTGAGAGTCAAGTGGCCATGGACAGATTTGCTATGAAATTCCGTACTAAATAATTTCGGTGCACACACGTTGAAAGTGCATGTTTCATGGCGAATACTAACGTTGATTATTGTAATGGCACGGAAGTCTAGCCATTTTCCCGACCAACATGAGCTGGAATCTCGAGAGCTGCAGACAACAAGAGGGAAAATAACAACAGAGGAAAAAGCAAGAAAAATTAAAGAAAAAGTTGTTGCTGGAGAAAATCTTTCCAGTTTTGTTCCAAAGGGAGAAAAAAGGAAAGTCCATTTTCATTACGGCTAAGTTATAAAATAGAACTGGAAAACACATCGGCTCTCAAAATGAGTCCCAGTTGGATACCAAAAAATTTTCTGCTCGCTTTCGCTTTTCCTTTCCTCTTGGTTGCCTACTCAGACATTTCTCTTCATTGTTGGATGTTCTCTGCTTTGTCAAGTCAAGAGCAGTGAAAGCAGAGAGACATTGTACTTTCTCCATTTTATGAACTCCGTGTACCTTTCTAGTTAATTTTACAGTTTACCATTTTATACCTGTAGCTAGACTCACTTGACACTTTGAAACTTTAGATAATGATTTGCAGGAAAGTGCAGCTGGGAAAAGAGAAAGCGTTGGAGGACGGTGGGAAAGTGCGTCATTATGCTTTGTCAACAGAAACAGAACAAAAGTGGTACCCTTGAGAATATTTCTCTCATTACTTACCATTTCTGAAATCAAGCTGCACTTACCATTGTGCTGTAAAATGTATTTGAAACTGCGTTCATTTCATAATTTCATATTATTATTGTCACAGACGTCATATTCTCATATTTTCCAAAATGTCTCCAAGGTTATGGAGCACGGGCAGCTGTCCAAACTGTACACTACCTAAGCACTCTAGTAAGTACATTCATACGAACATTCCACTGAAATAATCCGAGCAATCCCCAGAAGAAATCCGATTGTGAAAGGATGGAGTTTAAAAATAACAGTCGGTACAAGATTTAAAAATACAACTCAATTGAAACGGTGAACGATACACCAGCGATCAGAGTCCGGTATCGCGTGTAAGTACATATTGTCGGATTTCACTGACTTTATTTAATCTTCGATACAATTTCTGTTACTATTTAATTTTGTAGCGAGCCCTAATTAAGCTGTCAAGTAGTAATTCATGCATATCAACTCGTATAAGTTTATAATTTTAACAGTCGACAATGAGCTTTGAACAAGAATTAACATCTCAATTTAGCTCATTTACTTTCGGGCAACACTTCATCTAGAAAGCAATAATGTGAGTGCTACTCAGCGCGGTGAACATTTATTATCTCTTTGTGTTGTAAAATTATTTCTGTTTGTTGTTGTAGTGCAGCCTTGACCTGAATGCCCAATATTGCAACAAACTGATACACATCGGTAGAATTTATGTAAGAATCACGAGACTAAGCGAAACGAAACAACTATTAAGCACCACATTGTAAGCCTTATAAAACTTACACAGCAATAAACAAGGTCATTAGAGTGAGAATGTAGGGTAATAATGACTACATCTACAAAATGAGAACAAAATGTGTACTAAACACACCAATGATATTAGTTTCAATGCTGCTCCTTTTGGTTTGTTCCGCTCGCCCAGGCCGTTATAACTTCTGCAGTCATAAATTATACCCGAGAATCTCTATCGATGACCTTGTATCCTGGAAAGTACGTTTGGCACAGGTCAGGTTGTACTTTGGGAATATCGACTTTCTGCTGAAGACACAGCATGTGTTATCTATCGATTAGGATTCATTGTGCGAGAAACAACACACAAGTGATTCAAAAAAGCTCACCATAACTGTCAGCGCTGTCATGATGTACATTTATTAACGGCTGTTTTATCAATTTGGCATATATATTCAAACAAAAGATCAAATATGTGCTTTCCGATCAGCTTATCGTATCTTTGTCCAGCTGACATGGTATAACTAACCTACAAAGAATAAACACAACCTTCCTTATTTATATGACCTTTATACGCATTTGCCGTTATCTGGTTTACCTTCGAGTTCTTTGGTGCTGCACATGCACAATGTTAACAATCGCCGTTGTCAACTTAGGTTCCACACATTTGCCTGTTTTGCACGCCATCAACCTTTCGTCAGTTCTCTGGACAAGTAACTTAAAATACCTTTATAAATGATGATTTATTTTAACGACATGTGTCGCTATCGGTGTAATTGGCGCTCATTTCTCAATTACAGAATATCTTTACCAACTTCAATGAACAGGCACATTATTATTATTGAAGCCACCCTTTACGAATAATGAAAGACGACACGTCATTTTGATTATGCGGATCCATTCCCTCATCATTTACTAGACTCCATTTTATCATCATCAGCTCAGATATACACTGTGGCAGGGAAAGTAGAACACTGACGAAAGGCAGTGGAAGAACAAGAGCGAAAAAAGCTTGCTTAAAACTTTCTCCAAGCGACAATGCTGAATATTATAATCATCGAGAGTGTTGAGGCAACCGACAAGAAGTATAGGTACCATATATTTTGGAGAGTTGCGTAAAGAATTATCAGTCAACTAATAATAGGCCGTGTGTGGTGAAGTGGGTTTCGCTTTGGTGAGATAGACGGATGATGGCATACGAATAATAATATTTACATAGTCGGCGACATGCCTCCAAAAAAGTGTTTCAGGAGCAGCCGGAGTAGCAAAATGCGGTTTGAAACCACAAACCTTTCATGAGAACGACGCATAACGATCGGGTCTGATTTTCCTGGTAGCAGCTGATCAACTTGACGGTTATTTATGTAACCGTTAAGGGAGTGAAGGGCAAATACAGGACAAAAAGTGATGAATGATTACACGTGGAAATGTAAAAATAGAACAAAAATATTGTAAGAGGATTGTTTGTGATGTGTTATCGGATTTCATGGTACGATGCGACGTGGGGGAAAGTTTGAGATAATAATATACCATGTGACCAGAAGACTAAAAAAGGAAGCTCAGCTTCGGAAGCTGCTGGTTTATTAGCTTGCACTCAAAAGTTGCAAATAGTAGATTGAAACTCTTGTCAATTAATTATAACTTTGATCGCGTACGTATTTTTTAGATGTTATTGGAAACCGAGCAGGAAATGTGAAGAATGATTAGATGAAGCAAAATATACAAGCAATATATATATATACTAGAAAGCCAGCCAGTTCTCGCTTGGCTAAGTTAAAGTTAGAACAAACTTTGTAGTTCCCATTAGGGATCGTACATTTAGTACGTCAGGCTAAAAAACCATTTTTCAGTCCCCCCCTCCCCCCATGTCAATGTTACAGGGCACCCCTTTTAGCACGTAAAATCACGATCACCGCAGACCCCCCCTCCCCCCACTGAGCGTGACGCACTAAATGACCGATCCCTTACCAACACGATGTCGATGTGAAATCGGTATAGAAAAGGTTGCTATTTCCATGGTTACAAATTCTTCCTATGTAAAGTAAATGGAAGTTTGAAATCGACATCGTGTCGGCATTCGGACCGGCAAATTTTCCTCTATCTATAATATATGGGCAAAAATGAATACGTTCGACATCTGTAAAGCTGTTGAAGTAAACATTTTTATGAATCTCTAAATTGCTCGGCTAATTCTAATCTTGATCTGGCCAAACTGAAAATTTTCTTGTTGTACGGCTTAGGCTGGTGGTTGGTTTCTGTAGGGACTACCGATGGTCACCGAAGGTTGGATACCTGTAACAAAGAATGATCATGTTAATTAAAATGTGCTGGTAATGAACAACCTGTTGCATTTAATTAATTATTAGTTGTGTTTAACACTTTCTACTTTGTTATTTGAAGGCACTGGACACGATTAGATGCTCCTTACTGTTTCAATCCAGTTATTTGTTGCTTTGATCCGCCGACTTGAACGCACTGTTGTTATCATGCATACAAAAAATGATTAAAATGTGTAGGGAATGGACATCCTACAGTATTTAATTAATTAGAAGTTGTATTCTTGGATTGTTAAGTTATTTACTAAATGGACTGTTACTTACTTATTTACTGCCTGGAAAGCAACAGAATAGATTAACATTATTATATCGCATAATAATGCGATACATAACTTGTCTCCATGGCGTTAAATATTAATTAAAATTTTACATTTTTACTTACATTTTAAGAATACGAAACATTTGACGCATCGACGATATAGTCCGTCCACTTTTTTAATAAACTCCACCTCCTGGAAGCACTTCATGCATTTTAGATTAGGGTAGATTTCTCCAAAGCGAGGTTTTCGATGACTGCGCTGCAGTTTGTGCAAAACCGGTCATATCGTTCAGTCAACACAGGGGTCTGGAAACCAGAGGCACCAGCAAAGTTCCGGTCATGTGTTGGATATTCCAACTTTGGGATTTTAGACTGGGCCATTGAGCCAATCTCTGAAGGAAAATCAGACAAAATTATCAGAAGGTGTTAATGCTCCCATTTCAAAGGTATCAGCTATATAATTAAAATTATTAATTTAATAATAAAATTATTATAAAAGTATTAATAATTACAATGTGACGAATGTACATCATCTACTTAGGTATGATGATTTGCTCGATTTACCTTAAATCGTCCTAAATACTGTTGCTACTTGAAGGCACTGGACACGTTCAGAGGTTCCATACTGTTCCACTCTTGAATTTACGGTTGTTATCCTGTGCACAAAAAACAAAATGAATGATTAACATGCACAGGGAATGAACATCCTACAGTATTTAATCAACTAAAAGTTATATTTTTACATTAGCAAATTTCTATCACTTAATTACTGTTATTGGTCAGATCGGGACAGGAGGAATATTTTTGCTGTTGTACGGCCTAGCCCGTTGGTTGGTTGTGGAGGAGTGCCGACGTGCACAGGAAGTTAGATACCTACAACAATGAATGATAAGTTTAATTAAAGCGTGCGGGCAATGAATACCCGATTGTATTTAATAAATTATAGGTTGCATATTCACCTGAAGTCTCCCCAATTAACCTTGTTTGTTGAAACCATTGGACACTATCGGATGTTCCTTACTGTTCCACTCCAGCTGTTACCTCAACTCTGCCGACTTGAATTTCCGGTTGTTATCCTGCACACAAAAAATGAAATGAATGATTAAAATGTGCAACGAATGAACTACCTGCAGTATTTAATTAACTAAAAGTTGAATTTTTACATTTCCATAACGTTTTATCACTTAATTACTCGGTTATTTGTCAGATGGGAGCAGAATGACAATTTTCTTGTACCGCCCAGCCTATTTGTTCGTTGAGGAGGAGTGTCGACGTGCTCGGGAAGTTGGATTCCTACAACAATGAATGATAAGTTTATTTAAATCGTGCGGGCAATTAATATCCTTTTGCATTTAGTAAGTTATAGGTTGCCAGTTTACATTTTCTCCCTAATTAACGTTGCTACTTGAAAGCACTGGACACGATCATAGGTTCCTTACTGTTCCACTCCAGCTGTTTCCTCGAATTTGCCGACTTTTATTTACGATTGTTATCCTGTACACAAAAAATAAATTGAATGATTAAAATGTGCAGGGAATGAACATCCTGCAGTATTTAATCAACTAAAAGTTACTTAATTACTCAGTCATTGGTCTGATCGGGACATGAGGAATATCTTTGTTGTTGTACGGCCTAGCCTGTTGGTTGGTTGTTTAGGGCTGCCGTACGGACGTGCTCTGAACGTTTAATACCTGAACCACTGATTGATGATTTTAATTAAAATGTTCGGGTAATGGATATCCCGTAGTATTTAGTTAGAGGTTGTATATCTCCTTAGTTATTTTTAATCACTAAGTCTTGTATAATTATAGCTGATTAATAACATCTGTTAATTGAAGTTGGATGGATGACGTTATGACTTTTGGTTGTCGGTTGATTGATTGAAGTGCAGTGAAGTAGGCATTTACTGTCGTGAAAATGAATGCTTAAAAACGCCGGGTGCTTGGAAGAGGTGTGCATGAGTCCATTAACCAGGAGAGAGATGGCGCAGGCATGTCTACTGGCATTCTTGTGCTTGGCTGTTGGTGCTTCTCATGAGCAAGCAGCAGCATAGCTTACTACTTACTACAGGCTCAGCAAGGAGCAGCGCAGCAGTGCAACTGGCAATAGCTGCGCGATGGGACTTGTTGAGACTTGTTGAAAAAGTGAGGACGGACACAGCGCAAAAAGCAGATTATATGATATATAGATATGATAAGAAACTCTTTAATCTCCTTGTTTTCATGTGCCCTTTTTAATAAAATGTTTGTCATAACCGTTAAGGGAAAGAATGAAGAATTTCTCAGAAAAATAAGGCATATAATCTCAACCATACACACGTCAAGACACTACACTCGGATTGATGTCCTCCCATTTGAGTTCGTAACAATTTTCACAAGGTATTCTTCCTCTGATACTTTTATGTTTTATATGTTTTGTACTTAGTGAATTCCTAGCCTAGATTTTACTAATAACTCAAAAAATTAGTGTACACATGTTATAACAATTGATATTCTGCCCATTATGTATTGCGAATTCAAGATAAATTTGCTCAAATAAGGGAAGTTCAAAGCCATCAACTTTTTTACAAATGCATATATCGAACCATTTTGTCACCAATGCATGTCATTGTGAGTTATGAGTTCCCTGTCATACATTTAAAAAACTGCTTATTTCTGCCGTCCATGAAAGGACAGATATTAATACGACACAAAACCGCAACTAGAAAAAGTGACTAAAGTGACTAATGTCATGTTGCATTATACAATGCAAAAGCATCAGAATAAATAAACATTAGCGGATTGCAGTCACCAGTAATGATCACATGGTAACCAGCACGTGATTTTTTCTCTACGTTCTCCTTTATCACCATAAATATCGTATACATAACCCACATTGATGACAATATAATTTGCCATACATAAAACATGCATTCACATTATGACAGCCTCATTTATCCTTTATTCAATTGACTCATATTTTTTTGTCTCTGATGTAACTAGGCCCGTGCAAATGCCGTTGACTTGAAGTGGAACATAAATAATAGGCTTCTGTGTGTTTTTGTGTGTGTGGCGTGCTCTCTGGCTGTGACGACGACGCGACGACACGGTTTATGCATTACGAAAATGCACTGGTGGTTTCGTTTTGGCGTCATGGAGTCTATTTATTCTGAAAACTTTCACATAAATTTCGTCGGCAGAAGAATGAATGAATACGAGATGTTGGTTCTTTTTTGCATGAAATATCGTCACGCTCTATATCCGCTTGGTGACTTCTTTTCATTAAAAACGAAAATAGTCAAGACGACATGCATTAAATATGAACTTGGTTACTTTCTGCAAAAATTTAAAAAGAAAAAGTTCACCAGGAACAAAATTTCAAGAGCGGGTTTATAATTTGCCAAATTTCTAATTGTTTTGAGTTAAAAATAGAAACCCAGAATTACTTTATTCACAATAATAATCATCCTTTCAGAAAAATTACCCGTTCTACAGACTACGCAATCTAAAAGCATTTTTCTGTCTTTTTGTTTTCTTTCCACTTCATCCTTTCTCGGTATAACCTGCTATTATTGAAAAGAGCTTTAGTGTTTGATTCCTTCGTCGATAGATGTGAGAATAGGGAGAAAGCTGAGACAAAGAGAGCTCTTATGCTGCCTCTCTGTCTGTCTTCTCACTGGATACGTCTGACTTGTAAGAAGGAGTAATAACTGGCATAAGGTGTTCCACAGTGTTTGCTCTCCATAGCCCGGAGAAGGTACTGGGCTGGAAAGGAGGAAGAGAGAGAGAGAGAGAAAGTCAACATTCAACATGTCCTCAGGTTACAAAGCTAACATTTGAACACAGCTATTGTTATTATTGAAGAAGTCAAGTATGTTTTCGTAAGACGTTGCATATATGCACCGCTTATTATAGGAAATTTCCAGTATTGATATTTCTTATGAATACTTATTCTAGTAGTATACCTCAGGATGCATATTTGCGGATAGTGAAATGAAAATGTAACTGGCTTATATGAGTTGCAGTGTTCTTTTCCTCATTTCCCTAAGCTCCTTCCAGTAACAAACTCAAATAAAGACTCTGAACGTTCCGTGAATTTCGGCAGGAGGAAGCTTGAGCTAGCGACATTTCGTATTCCTACGAATTCTAAAACAAAATCAAGAGGTTTATGACTCTCTGGAGTATTGAGAGTATAGAAGCTTACCTAAGAAAACGCAAATCATCTGTCATGGGTTTTTCTGCTTCTCTTTCTATTTCAATCTGCTACCTTCTTCCCACAACTCATTCCTCTTGCTCATCAATAACATATTTTTTAATGCAACATTGAAGGTCACACGGTTGTTATTTATAGTATCTAATGATAATGATGGTCTGGCTTATTTTTGAAATTGTCATGATTCTCTTTAAATTTTTAGCAGAATTTACAAATACGCATCTCTGTCGGATATCGAACAAGATATCGACACTGGTAAGGGCAAGCTAATAGCAACCAAGACATCGATCCGGTCATTGACGTTTGTACATGATCGCAAAGTTCCCCGATCATAATTAACCTTCCCTTTCTTACCGCCTTCATCAACAATAAACAGATAAATCCTTTTTTTCACAACAGCCTTTATAGCAGGAGTAGAGAAAAGACGGGAAAACAGAACGAATGAGAGAGTAGAGCGGCGGCAATGAATATCAATCTTGATATTCTTTTGAAAGTCTGGCCGTGAAGCTGCGTAGAATTTTAAGCTTAATGTATCTACACTATATTTCTACACGACGTGCCACCCTCGCAAGTGTTCCGCCAGAGCAGAAGAGGGCAAACAACATCACAAAGAGAATGATCACAACGATGACGATGAAAAAGGAGTTAGAGTCATTGGCTTCCTTTTTGTTTGCCTATTGCTTTATGCAGGAAGCAGGAGGAACAAGAAACGAGGAGAAAGCAGACATGTGAAGGGCAGCGAAGAAGGTAGTCGGTAAGGCAGCACACACGTACAAACGTCATCATCACTCGACTTGCTTCTCATCTCCGACAACTCCTGCTGTTCTTATAAAATGTTCTGTCTTTGTCCCTGTCTCACATTTTTTATGTGTGAATTTTACAACACTTCATTAAACGCGTACATTCTATATACGGAAAAAAGATTATCAGCATTCTGGAAATCATATATAGTGAACCTTGTGCATTTGTAATAAGCGTGATTATGAAAATGTGCACAGTTGCAAAAATAGATGAGTGCGCTTCTGACGTCATGAAATATTCTGGGCGGTTGTTGTTTTTATGGTGAATGCAAAATAAAGCCTTTTGTCCTTGATAAATAATGTAATAATATTTTACATAATGGTTCCTTATTATCCTTATCCTTTTAGTCCAATTGCATTTTATAAATCTCCAAGCACACAAGTTTAAATGTAACTGCTTATATCCATCTACTTCAATTATATTTACGTTTCTGACCTAAATTTGATGCGAGCGCTAAGGTTTTTAAGATTAAGGCGCTAAGATTAGTATTGTGTTTGGTACGATTGTCGTTTGAGTTACCTTTATCAGAGACTTACAATAAGTCCTCATAGCAACAGCCTGTGGCTTTCTACTTCATTTCTCTTCACGTTTCCACTGACGACTGACTATATTTCATCTTCATTATTATTTTGTCCTATGTAGCCGACAAGTCATGTGATATCTTCTTTCTTGTAAGCACATCGTCATCCGCCCACCATTTTCTGGTCCCTCGAGTCACATCTCGCCATAATAGTCATCAAGATGTATTTTTCTGTAAAGTATGCGTAAGGAATAAAACTATCGTGTTTACTCACCGTGTCCATTGCCTTCCTTTTTTTTGTTGAAAATAGAAGGCGGAACTCTATACATAGCTCTTAAGCAGAATGCATAAATAAATATGTATAACAAACGACGACGCTGAAAATTGTAAAAAGGCGGAATAATGATGATGGAGCCTTTTTTCTCCTATTCTTCTCTTTGAACCCAATCTACATACGTTATAAAAAATATATTCCCTGTTCTTCGTTTGTTTCTAGACTTGTTTTATTATTACGGAAAGTAAGTTGGTTTTGAGATGCTCGATGCAGCAATAAAAGTGCAACTTGTATATGGCATATTTTTTTCTCCATGCGTTGTTGGCAAGTGGTTTTTTACGATACGAGAATGGATAATAAAAATGTATATCTGCTTTCAGAAGAGTAAATTTGGTGAAGTTGAAAGAGAAAGGGATCTTTTTTTCTGGGAAAAGGATGGCTAAGTTTGGATTACATTTTACGTTCCTTTATTGCCATTATATTTCTGATAAACCGCAGAAACAAGGGGAAGAAGATGAACCTTCTCATAAAACGCATATATCAAAGGAGAGAGAAAATGGGATACGGGAATTACGTTGGTTGAGTTGAGGGGAAGATTATATGCACAATTTTCTTTCATCCTCTTTGTAATATATACGCAATTTACAACTCTTTTTCCCTTTTTGGTACGAATGGGTAATCATGAGTGCTGTTGCGGTGCGTGCTGCATATTAAAATGGGCTTGTGTATCAAAAGCCGGAAAAATATGCTGCTGGAAATAAAACCGGAAATGCATTTTGTTATTGTCGTTGATACCTATATGCAGATGATATGCAGCAGTTGAATTCGAAGGACCAGAAAAGTATAATTTTCTTCTTCGTTCTGATGTTGTTCATAGTTTCCCCAGTCGTCATTTCGTTGTATCCATCCAGCTACAGTTCCATTGTCATTGTTATCTTAGCGGGAACACAATAAGGGCGTTATTAATTGAGGCAGTAAAGCGTGACCGACAAATAGTGACAAGGTTTACAGAGTGAGAGGGTGATAGATGGGAGGACAACGAAGGAATGAAAGATAATTTATCAATTGTCGAGTGGAGACTCATCCATTCTCGATTCCTTCCGCAAGCAAATATCCTTATAGCAACAGCAGTCTCTGTGATCATTGGAATTAATACATTCAATATAACTTGCATGGTCGCTAGCGAAACTAAGGAGAAATGATGGGAAAGAAATACAAAGAAACTTTTGTCGCTATATACCGTTGTGCTTTTTCCGTCATTACATTCATTTCGTCGTTTCTTGCATTCCCTGTACCTAACAGTATTTCACCTTATGTTGTTTTGGAAGAGAATAGAAGCTAGGAAATTTAAGTTCCGACGGGAGGCTAGTGAAAGCGGAAGCACTGCTGTCATAGGTGCCGCCTTTATGTGCGTAGAACATTTGCCTTCCCTTTCTTTACATCTAACTTGCCTACCTGAATATAAAATTACACTGCAACTTCGTCGCTCGGCAAATGCCTTTTTAATTTATGATTGTCTTTCGGCTCGCTCATATTCTACGCTGATGCAGTCAGCGAAGCTAACTCAATCGAGACGCGTTTATTATTACGAAGAAGCGGTGAACAAAAGACGGAAACGCATCAGGTGCAGGTATACTCACCCGCCAGTATTGTTTGCGTCTTTTGATATAAGAAATGAAGCAGAATCTACGCAGAAAATGGAGACAGAAAAAATGAGTTTCTTTTTCTTTTCTCTGTAACCTTTTGCGATGCATACAATACGCTCGCGACATTCAAGCTCTTTGTTCTCCTCCCAGACGTCTGGAAATCACAATGAGTGCCCTTGGCCCTGGAACGAGTTGGCCGGCCATTGAAATATTATGACAGGTCGTTTGGATACACGTAGAAAATGAACTCTGAATATACACCTTGGCATCATGTCAGGTTGCGTTGAGTTGAGACTCTTTTCAGTTTTCTCTTTCCGTTCCTCGCTTTGCAATTGACATGTACGTAAATTTTGTAGATTGAATTTCAGTTCATTTTCTCTGCTATATTCTATTTTGTACCGAGTGGCACGTGCCACCAGACTCAAAATGTATATACCTATGTGCGTAGACGACGAAGATCCCGGTTCTTCTCTCCGTTTCTGTTTTGTTTTTCTCTTCTCCCCAAAACGGCAGGAATAACGAGGACAGCAGAGAGGCAGGAAGCTGTCAAGACGAAATACTAGGTACCAGCTCTTGTGTTTTCACCAGTCACATATCTCCGTTTTCCTTTGTAAACCCGCGGTGTGTTTTTGAACTTGAACTAAAAAACACGCTGAGAGTTTAATATCGCAATTCTTTTTGCGTTTCTCTCATGTCAGTATTATTATATCTATTACGATTTTATCTTTCGATAAACCTATAAAACCGGCTTTTACTACTGCTGGTGCTATTGTAGAAGTTGTTGTTGGAAAGCTGCTGTTTTCTTAGCTTGAAGGCTCAATAACATAACATTTTGCTAGTTTCCAGTTTTCTACTGCTCCTTCTGTTATTATCCATACAGATTACATTCCATCTGTATTTTCATTTTACTAGTAACGTTTGCACAAGTAACGCACACAGTTCGCATATTTATTTGCTAGTTTAGAGAAAATCTTGCGTACAAGTAGGGAAAGTAGAGTGGAAGTAAAATGGAATGAATGTAATCATCCTCTTGATCTTAATCCTTTATTCTATTGTGTAGGCAGGGGCTAATCTGCATTGTACACTCGCATAGCAAACATTTATTTCAAGACATTGTCAAAATTAAAGTCATTTGACGTATGCAACAGACAGGCTTGCATCGAAATGGAAACTCAACGCCTGTACGTGCCATTTTCTGTTTACAGGCTAACGTCTTTGCAGAAATACATGTAATCATATAAAATGTGCCTGTTTTTATAATAAAAATGTTATTTGCTTTAATGAATTTAGATTCCATTGGCATGCAGATCAGATATTTAATTTAGTCTCGAACCAACATGTACATTTTCAGGATTAGCCACCTAATTTGACTAAATTCAACTTTTGAAACAGCTTTCGATACATTTTTTACGCTTTCTAAGGAATCATGCATCCAATATGACATTACATACCTGCATGATCGATTTCATATTGAATGACAAGGGAACAAGCGAACAGGGTATATCGGTTTAAGAATCTCCGTTGACTATAAGAATGATTTGATGCAGAAAACATTAGTATACTTTTAGAACATTATTCACACATTCTCATAACCTATTTGTTCGATTTCACTGTTCGCGTATTGATAAGGTACACATAAGGGAATATTTCTTTTCAATGAAGTGTTCTATGTTGATTGCGCAATATATCCATTACCTCACATAGTTCAGATGTCTATCTTATTTGCGCTGTATAAATAAAGGAAATATCACGGACGTGACAGCGACAAAACGTACATCGTGATGATATGTCAGAGAACGAATGTGAAAAAGAAATCACATGGGACAAACGGTAGTAGAAAATAAAGGTACATCTACATCTTATATTTACGTGAGATTATTTATGAATGAACGGCTGATAACTGACAATACACTTTCCTACGGAACTGCTCAGATATAACCTGTACATTTGGCTACTGCTACTAACAAGTAATTGCATATTGGTTTTCAATGGTAGACTTTCACGTCCTACAAATAATTAGCCTTGAAACACTTTTCGTTATTTAATCAATTCAACAAAACTGTTAGTTTAGGCTAATATATAAAAACGTTTTCTCTGGATAAATCCGCCAGCCGTTATACCAACTGTACACACGTGCACGGCGGATTTTATGCGACTGAGTAAAGCAGAACATTCCCCGGGACTTTTTCTTTCGGTTAAAACGTGAACATGGGTCGGTGAATGTTAAAATATGCGCGTTATCCAGCATGACGTGTTTTGCTGGTAAAGCATTTGTCGGTAAAGTTATTGACGCGCCTGTATTTTTATATGAGCGCGCATAACAGTTGTATTCCAAGTTTGGTAATATTGTAAATGAGGATTGAAAGATTAACATTCATCATTAATGTTGTATTTCAGAAAATATTATTTTAACAGAACAATCAAAACTATACCTTATTACTCACATTAATTTATATGGCAAGTCTTTATTGGCATATTTAGATATTTAACAAGTTTTTGCACACTATATTTTTTCATACATAAAGTGGAATTTTATTCTCATTATTTATAAATGACATGGTGAAAGTTCTTGCTAATAGTGAAAGTGAACTTGTTTATTTCGCTGACGACTCACAAATAATCAGAGAAATCGATAAACAAAATATTCAACGAGACGTAAAAGTTTTGGAAACTGAATGCAACCTGCTGGTAAAATGGTTTAGGAATAACGATCTAGAAATAAACGCTGATAAAACTGAATTCATTGTCCATTGCAATAAAAATGATGCCGGACGGTGTAAAGATTTGACAATCATGATTGATGGAGTCACCATTAGAAATGTACACAAAATAAAAAGTTTAGGATTGATAAAGGATCAGCAATTGACATGGAAAGATCACATAGAAAGCACGAGTAAAAAATGCAATAAAATTTTGTGGTCAATTCGTTCACTTAGGCAATTATTGAGCTCGGATCAAATCAAACTATTAGTAGAGTCATTGTGCCTTTCGCAACTATTTTACATGAGTATGATATGGACAAATGGAAACAAAAAACATTTAAAATGTGCTGACAAGATATTTAAATCATGTGTAAAATTGACTTTAGGCAATCATTATAGTCAGGAAGATTATAACAAATTAGGATGGCTAAATGTTAAGGAGCACAAGGAATTTTCGGAAATGTGTTTGGCATACAAGTCTTTGTGGAAACAATCACCAACAGTTTTCCAAGATATGATAAAATTAGATGCGATACAAGTCATCGAAACTAGAAGAACAATATGCAACTATGTGAACAGAGAAAAATGCGACGGATTTCTTTCAGTAGCAATGACGGAGGCATGGGCTAAAGTCCCGGAAAAAATACAAAAAGCTGAAAGTTTAAAACAATTTAAAAATGAGTTACAAACATGGATAATAGAAAAGAGAAGTGACAAAGAAACTGGTTGTGATCTATCGTGCATTGACAAAGTTATTGAAGATTTGAAATTTTTGTTTAATAATTAAAAAGCGATTTTTTTCCTGTAAAAAAAGTGATTGTGAAGTGTTAACATTTGTGACTATCAGTGAGATACCCTGGTCGGGGATACTGATAGAAACATACATACATACATACAAATGGAGTCTAATGTATAATAAGGGAAATTATATAAGGTTGAGTGTTTAAAGGACAACGAATTATTAACTAGTCAAATAACTCCAATTCAACAACAGGATGTGATGATGATTAATCAAAATAGTGAAACGCTTGACATGTGGATTGGAAGCAAGATAATCATCACATATTAATCCAACAACTGATAATTGTAACACGCAATGAATGTAGGATTACTTGTTTTGATGGTGAATAATTATATAAATAAATACTTTTTTACTGATGATATAAGTATGTCACTACCGATAACCGAAAACATGACATGATTTACACAAAGCTTTAATATATCCCTATGTAACTTGATAAGTGTTGGGAAGCGTGATGAAAAATTTTAATACAAAGAAATTATAACAAATGTAAACGTATTTGTTTACCCAAGAACATCCGATGCGCCGAAAAAGTCTTACAGCACAACCTTGTAGTTGATTGACAGGCAGCCTACTTGCATTGTCGTTTACAGGATAGCTGTGTGTATTGGTGCAACCACTTCTCAATTATGTTTCACATGGACAACTAACTCAAAAATAGGAAACACGTTACTAAGTAAGTTACACAGATACAAAAAATGGATGTCCTGATTATCATATAATCTTCAATCCATAATTCCCCTGTGCTCTGTGTTTCATCTTTTCCTTATCACGTTTTTTTGCTCCAGTGACCTGAAAGCTAATACGAACTATATGGTAGTCTATGCGCTGGTCAAATTTACTTCTGTTTCGTTTCAGATTTATCTTTCCATAGTTCAAAGTAATGCAAATCTACAAAATGCATTTTCAGGATTTCCAACTAAATTTTCGGATAGTAATATCTGTCATTCTGATTTTCATCCGAGTTTCCAACGTTCACACTGTTTCTCTTAGCTACGATGACTATTACCATATTGTAGTTGCAATCAATGAGAATACAGCCCAGAATTCAAACGATGAATATCTGGATAATTTGAAGGTACATTGTTTATAATTACTAATTATTAATTAGTTTGGTAGAAACCCCCAATATCATAAAATACATGCTAAGCAAAATTATGTACATAAATAGGATGGTATCCAAGACTTATCTGACGTTTTGTTCTGGGCCACCCACGGAAAATTTTCCATTAGGTCCGCCGATATAGTTTTACCCAGCCATTGGAGCCATGAAAAAGACGGATTGGTCACCACGTAGGTTACACAATATATTCATAAATGTATGTAAGTATGTTAATACAAAACTGTTAATACAAAATACATGTCTAATATTTCCGTATCATTGACAGGCAAAATTACAAAAATGCTGATATCCGCATCTCTCAAGAGTACTCGGTTCCACAAGCAATAAATCCTACATTTTGTGGATACCCGGGAAGGTACATCGAAATTCCATACAGCTTCTTCGATGATCGATATGGCCCCAAAGGTAATTTGGATATTTTCTGTCATACACTTAATTTAGAACAAATAATTCTACAAGCAGCGTACAGTATGTGTATCTCTATACCCAGGAAAGGCTTTACTAAACCTATGGGCAAGATATCGATATGGAATATTCGAAGAACATGGCTATCCAGGTGACCTAACGTTTCCCTATTACTGGAAACAATGGGCTCCTTGGAATCGTACCAAGTCCGAATTGGAACCCTGGAAAGTTACAAGTTGCTGGGACGCTGAAGTCACGGGAGAATATCGAACGCCGTATTTCACATAATTTTTTTACTACTAATCTAATAAACCTTTCAGAAATTTCGTGTTACTACAACCACATGTTACTCATGCTACCCTTGCTATATTTTAGCATGTGGTTCTAGTTAAAAGTAAACATTATCGCTTACGTAACTCATCGTTTATAACAGTAATTATTTTAAAAAGAACAGGAGAAGAATGTAACGAGCCTTCACACGCCGGGAAAGAGGTTCTTCTGGATCCTCCACCTCCAGACTGTCAATTTTACCCTGACATTTATAATCAGACAGTGAAATCCTCCCTCATGAATTTTCACATGATAGACAGCCTGACAGCATTTTGTGACAAACCAACCCATGACCAACGAGCTCCAAACAGGCAAAATTTATTTTGCCAGTTTAAAAGTGCGTGGGAAGTCATACGAGAGTCAAAAGACTGGAATTTGGTGAATCGCACTGAACATGACAAACAACCAATTAGTTTCAGGATTTTGAAGAAGAGTGATAAGCCTCTACTGTTTATCTTATCTGAAGGAGTTAACATGGTATGGTAGCATATGTATAACCAACAAATAATGTGCACATTTTCCAGATTTAAAATAAACTTCTGTTTATTAGCCACCGGACACTGTGATTTCCACTATGACTTCAAAACTGACGGAACTATTTAATAAAAGTGACAACTGGAATGTATTAGCAAGCGCAGGAGTGTTTCCAGGGAAGAAGTTAACGGACTCTTTTGATACCGTGTATAATTGGAACACACCTTGGCTCAACAAAGAGGAATTAATCCAATCATTCAATGAGTCCTTTGGTAGTCGGCCAAGTACCACATTCCGAAACTTCGGAGCTGCCATACAGGATATAGGAAACCATATCAGAGACAGGGATCATAAACCAGGAGCGGTTGTAGTCGTTATTAAATACGGAACTGAAGAAGACTACGAGATATCTAGACAATGGCCAGCATATGAATATGAAGCCATTGGCACCATTCTAGATCAAAATATTCGTCTGCTGGTCCTTGAAGGTGAGGATATTTTGGCGGATGCAAATCCGGATGTTCCCTTTCGGCTTAAAAACATTGCTGAGCTTTCTGGTGGATTCTATTTAAAAATTGGCGGGGAGGAAGACGAAGAAAATGTGAATGCAGTTATGGCGGAAGTTGACCAGATTCTGACCAGTGGTCAAGTACCGCGCAGTAAATTTCGCTTGGTATGTAATATAATCCTAAAGCTTAATTATTTTTTCGATGCCGGTTTTCTAAAATTTCGTGTTTTATTTCAGGCGTACAAAAATAGTGGAGTGTATCCTGTTCCTGCCCAGTCCGAACAGGCGGAGGTTATCATACCGGTCAACTACAGGGACGTGAGCAGTGTTCTGATCTATTTCCACTCGGAAAGCGACCCATTCGTTTTGGGAAGTGTATGGCTTTCCGATGGACCTGCGCAGGGGGGTCCATATGGTGACTATTTTCCCGATCATTATAACTGGGGACGATATGACGCATCGTTTAAAATGCACTCGATTTTCAGGAACATGTCCGATGACCCCGTAACAGAGCCTTCAGACTGGAAGCTGGAATTTGACTGTTTCTATAGGGATTGCCGCGGAATGGTATTGGTTATTGTGGAGTTGACGTCGGAACCAGAAGAGGAGGAGATTAGCTTGGAGCTATTCACATCCGTCGAGGAGGATGATAATGTAGCCAATGTGGGTATAGAGTCTGTCACGAGCTTGAAAGGCGTTACGTTCACTGTTTACGCAAAACTTGAAAAGAACGGTCACCCAATAAATGGTCCGGATTTAGAGGTCATCGCTCACATTTGTCACTATGTTGACGGCCGTGTTTACGGCCTACCATCGGATGCCCTAGTAACTTGCAGGCAAGTTGTATTGATGGACAACGGCCCGTTCCAAGGAGCTGCGGATTTGAACGAAAATGACGGGATATATTCAGGAAGTTATATACCTTTCGTTGGAGATAGTCGAGAGTTTGGGGGAACTTACCAGGTATTCGCGACAGCGAGGATAGTGAGAGCGGATGGGTCGAAAGATGTGAGGACAGGACCGCTGCCGGTGAAGCAGGATCAGATAAGGTGTGGGGGAAGCGGCTATCAAGGTTGCTGGACTGAAACGATCACAGAGCCATTTTTCGTGTGGGCGGATTTGAAGAGAAGAGTAGTGTTTGTTGGAGTCGATGAATATGATGTCAGAGAGATGGGCGCTGCCAATAGAATATTGGATTTGAGGATTTCCGCACATCCAGTTGACGATAACAGCTACATCATTGAGTGGACAGAGGCCGGTATTTTGCAACTGGGAAATATAATGACCAGAGTTGAGAAATACGAAATTTGGTTTGCAAACAGCTTTGAGGATGTTGTAAATGAAAATTTTTGGGATATGGTCTATACCGCTCCACTTCCCATCCAGGCGGGCAGGACTGCAAACGTAACTGTTGATGACCTGATTCCTGGTGAAAGCAGATGGTATGTGATGAGAAGTATGGCCCGAGAAAATTCTCCTAAGGTAAGATATTACAGTGCACATAATAATGGATTTTTGACTGATTATAAATAAAAACTATCTATCTATCTGTAATCTTTTTTGCAGCCGGTTTGGTCCAACGTAATGTTTGTGAAAGCAAATCCAGATTTCTTTAAAACAACGATTTCTGCTACAAACACGACAACGCCGGGGCCTACTTCTACCACAACGAGATTAATTGTAGCTTACAACTTTTAAAAATGTAATAAAATAGAAAGGTGTAGAACATTCAACTTGACATAGGTAGTTTATATTGTACTTCACACCCTATATGAAATAAAGTCGTTCCATCCAAACCATAAAAGCAACAGCTTTGACCTAAACGAACAACCTGTATCCCATATCAAATAATTTAAATAGCGCATATATACAGAAGTGGAACATATCTTTATTAGTTTGAATGTGAACATTAGAACACACAGAATGACATTGCAGATGAAGTTTTCTTATTATTACGCCGCCATTCTTTTCCTTGCAAGAACTTCTCTTCTCACTCGAGAGAGCATTTTTAAACGACGTCGTTTAATTAGACAAATGATGATTGTACTTCCCGTCTCGTAGCCCAATTTTTCCTTTCGAGAATGAATGCAGAAGAAAAGTTGGGAGATAGAGTATATCAACTTGTGTAAAAGAAGACTCCCGTCGTGTCATTGTACTTTTCTGCTTAATGTAGTCTCCAAGTGTGACTTACATTTAAAATAACCGTTTCATGGGAACCTCTAACATAAGCAAAATGAACAAGGTGGCTTCTAGACGACGCAGTTGCAGGTAAAATAGATTCAGGCGCGATGAGATGTATAGGTACATGAAATACAGCCCAACAAACAAAGATGAAAAGGAACAATCAGTTTGTTCATAAGGTCATGAATCACGTCAGTATTTGGAATTGAACTAGGAATATTAATGGTTTCTGAATAAGAGTAAAGCATCCCTAGATTTACGCCATGAACTTGAGGATTCTATGAACATGCGAATATCAAATATGGAATCACTCTCAGGACAAACATAAATCCTGAAATATTGACTGCAATTGCAAACGCTGCAGAAATCGAATGAGAAATAAGACAAATGTTTTCGGCCATGGTAGGTATGCATTAATATTTCCGAGTTGAATGACTACAACATTGGTTTACATAATATATTCTAGTTATAAGTCATCAACTAGAAAGTAAAGAAAACAGTAAATTCTCCGTCTTGCTCTCTATTATTTTCCCTGCGAAGGAAACCGGAAGAAGGATGACACGAATTGGATAAGATCAAAAAAATATGTCAGTTCCATTGCCTCTCTGACTGAGACAAAGTCATAGTCAGACTTTATTACCAGCGCTTTCACTACCACCATCCTTGTACCTAAATCGTATATGGCATGAATGCGAGTGAGTGGAATCGAAGAAGGGTTGGCTGGGCCAATTACTCACGTCGAGCAATATCTTTGGTTTGACAAGCCCGAGGGGCCATAAAAAGCCAGCAAGGCCATTCAGTGCCAGCCGGCAGTCAGCTTCAGAAAAATATTCCGAATCCCCTTACAAACAAATCTTTGACAAGCAGGGTATTTACATTTCCAGAAGTCCTACCATAACAAACGCAGCGACATGGAATATTACATCACAATCACGCATTTTTATGGAAATATTCCAGATTTTATTCCATCATTGTGCCGTGGCTCGGCTCTGTTTTCATATACAAGGTATAAAACTGTGGACTGGTGGTGAGCATGATTTTTCGTAAATTCAAATTGTATTACATATCTTAACCCATTCCCCGTCGTCAGCACAAAACATATACCTGACGACGTCTATAAATTTGAACGTTTTTGTCTTGATCAGGTTCTATTCTTGATAATTCCCAGAACATCTGTGGGGATTTACGTCCGTATTTTCGCCGACCATATTCTATTTACAGGACTCCAATATTGTTGGCACGAGCGAGCATCGCTAATTATTGAAACCGTTTAAGACATTTGGAAACAAGTTATTATTCCGCATAAATATCCTAAAATAAAAATTAGAACTGGTGGCATCCTCACTACAAAAAAAATGAGAACGAGAGTTTATTCCGACATGAATTACCAGGAAACTGCGCCGAGTTTGATACAAAATGAAAGAGATGCGATAAAACACCTCTTTAAATGGGACAATATGTTTTCGGAAAAAGTACTGCCGTTTTATTACCTGTCACTGTTTTACGTGTGTATTTCGTAATAAGCAATTTAGGATTACTTGTTGAAGATAAGACAGTGGGCATCTCTACCTTTCCATTTTCCAGATAAAAATCATTTCCATTCGTTCCCACCATTCATCTATTTACAAGCTGAACACTTACACGTCACTTGACTAATCCCCTTGTCATCAAAGTCATCAGCCTGAGAGACACGAGTCCCATCATTATCCCTCAACTTCACGTTTTCATTCTGATAATCGGGATCATCCCATCGTCTCTCCCTCACTTCTATTACTTGAGCTCATCATCATTTCTGTACTTTCGGGAAAGTGAAATGGGAAAATAGATTGCAAGTGTGAAGTGCACATGTACATGCAGATGATAGCTTGCACGATTAAATGCGAAAGTTGTCCAGAAATGTAACCCTAACGATAAGTTACCGAAAACGAAAAATTGCGCACTTTATGGTTTATCCAGGGTGCATTTTCCATTACAAACCACGCAAGATAAATTAGCAACAACAAAATTAAAAAAGGTTTGTATTCGTTCATTTCTTTTCATTTCCCCTACAAGTTTTAAGAATAACTTGCAATAACTCTGGATTTGATGGGAATACCGACACCAAAATAAGCAGTTATTACTCAGCGTATTCCTTGTTTTATGCAGAATGGGACTGTTGAAACTATTTCGATGAATGCACACATTATATGGAGTAAGCTGCTATGATAACAAACCGCAGCGCTGTTGTCCGTGTATCTCTCGCTTTCCAAAGTCATCACGCTCGTTCTCACTTCCAGAATACATTTCCCCTTAATTTTCTTTCTTGTGTATATTCTTGGTTTGCTTTTTGGTAGTTTTTCTATATACAGCTTTCCATTACTCTTTCCAATGCACGCATCCTTTTTTCTTCACTTTCCGCCTCCCTTATTAGGTAGCACTTTAGTGCTAACTTATAATTTCGTTCTGTGTGTCTGTTCCGTCCGTCCGTCCGTCCGTCCGTCCGTCCGGCCGTCCGTCCGTCCACGCGATATCTTTCGAACGGAGACGAATTTTTGAATTCTATTTTTTGCAATGGGTTCCTAAGCCCATAGCGACGGACCCCATTGATTTTCAACCGTATAGGTCAACGGCAACCGTTAGAAACCGTTACGAGGTCATTTTTTTCAATGGGAAGATATGGCAAGTGGCATATCATTCGACTCGTCTATGAACATAACGCATAGACCTGAGGTCATTTTGAGGTCAAAGGTTATCGTTTAACGGTTACGGCGATTTCAAATAATTTTTTTTCGTTTTATGCTCTCCTGCTTAAACGGCCAAGAATTTCGGACTCCTTCATGCTTGCCAACCCCATATGCCAACGGTAACGGTTAGAAACCGTTACGAGGTCAAATTGCAAGTGACATATCATTCGACTCGTCTATGAATGTAGCACATAGACCTGAGGTTGTTTTGGGGTCAAAGGTCGCCGTTTAACGGTAATGACGTTTTGACAATTTTTCGTTTTTCTAGCTTTTAAACAAAAGTGTCTGTTAAAGTGCTACCTCTTTATGTTTTCTTACTAAACCTAGTTATATTTATCTTTGTCGTCGTCTTCCTAACTCCATTGTCGGTTCCGCTTTTATTATTCCACAAACTGAAAGTAAAAGTAAATACGGGGAAAGATAGGCTGAAAAAATGCTGTACGCAACATGATGCCATCACCAAAATGAAAGTTTTGTGGGACTCGTTTTCGTCATCTCGACGATACATGTGCGTTGACATTGCTCTTATTATTGTCACAATATCAGTCTATACGATATGCTTAGTACAATGTAACTAATATCACTTAATAGCTCATCTTTACAGTTTCATTGCCGGGAGAAGAAAATACAACTAGAATCTGTGCTGGTTAACATTGGTCCAACAATTAAAAAAACTTTCCGCGAAACTCATTCGGTCCCCACAAGTGAAAGCGATAATAACACCATTCCAACCATATATTCTAAGAATAGAAGCGGATGGTTGACAAGTCCTTGAAAATGCAATAAAACGTTCCTGACAAATTGTCATATGTACCATATAATACAATGCATTTCTGACCTTGAGAGTTCTAAAAACTTTCGTTTAAAAAGTCAAAGGAATATCAATGTTTATTTTGAGCATAAAATACAATATTTCGTTCTTACACTTTTAATCAAGTTTTATACTTAAACGCGGGGGAGTAGCACACAGATCCCAGAAGGTAGTTGCCACCGGGGAGAAGTATTGATCAGGAGTATATGCGTGGGTGCTATATGCAGTTGCAAAGCAAACAAAAATAGTTGCTGTTTTTCTTTCCGTCGAAGGAGAACTTTTTTTGCTCGCTTGATCAAACAAGTATTTAGCCAGAGTTAAAACGCGTGCATGGATAAAATCAAAAGAAGCGGAGATGAAATGTGGAGCAGGAAGATTGGAACGAAAAGAGTGTGGGTGGTGGCGTGGCGAAAGAGTGATTGTCAAACAAAATCCCAACCTAGTTGCTTCATCTACCCAATGATGTGATTTCTTCATATGCATCTTTCATTTGCTTTGTACGTCTGGGAATACTTACGATTGAGCGGATACGCAGTCACAATAAACTGTGAAAGTACGCTGGAGAAAGTCGTGTTGTTATTTTAGCGTGATCGACAATCTCAAACACAAACATTTATAAATCCAGTTTAAAGATTTTTGTCCTGCGATACGGAAAATAAGCTTTCTAGATTCCAAATGTTTATTTTTCCGCTTAAGTTTTTTCTTTTAACCATACCGTACTTACATTCTAGCTTCCTGTTTGTCACAAGATGACTTATTCTTCTTCCTCTTTTCAACCGTTTCAATTGCGTGGGAAAATGCAGAAAAAAAGTTTGAATCTATCGAATCGAAAGAAATGAAAACAAAATTGGTTCAAGAGTTGTTGAGTACACTTCTGCTGTTTATTTAAATTGACAAAATTAAGTGGGACAAACTTTTCCAATCTTTTTTACAAAAAAATACACTTTGATTTACATGCCAATAGAACAAGTAGAAACTGTGTACATCTATGACACTTTATGCATTATCTGCCTTCCACAACAATTTATTTTGGACACAGACGATTTCTGTGGAGCTTTTACCCAGTCAAGTGAAAGATATCTACTGGACACTGCTACAAACCACACTGACAATGATTAGGTGGACACATTTACCCAGTATATCTACGAATCTTTCAAAATGTGCTTTTCTTCATGTAATAATGTGGTTTTTGATGCTTTATGGATGAACGTTTACTGCTGCGATATCCATGTAGTTGTTTTTATAGTTAGCTAATCAGTTTTCCCCTTCATAAAGCAGAGAAGGGGAGAGAAAAGGTTGAGAGGGGAGCGTGTGTGTAGATGTCCAGAGGATATCTATCTTCTAAGGAAAACTTGCTACGTGGCAACTTGAGCATACCTTTCGCCACCCTTCTTCCCCCTCACGTGTCACATTTTTTCACTGTGAAGAAATGTTCAGGAAGTTCCCACGTGCACCTATTCGAGATAACTACGTGTTTCAAGATAAAAGTGTAATGGTAAGTTATTATAGCTCGTTCGCTCACTTTTTCCCTAAACTTTGGCTCAATCGCCAAAAGAAAATCTTTTTTCTTCTAGCCGGACATTTCCTGCAGTAATATTACTCAATGGTCTATTCAAACTGCTGCACAGCCATTAGCGTTGATCTTGTGATTGCATCTTTGCAACTCGCTTGAGCTTTTCGTGTCCACGTGAAAGTTGTCCTTGGCCTTTTCCCTCTCGAACAACCCATCAGTAAAAAGTGCCCGTAGATTTAAGTGTCACTTTACGTGGCTAAGGAAAGGTAAAAAAGTTTGGCAATAAAGTCGCGTGATAGATCAATATGCTGAAATATTACACAATGCAAAGTTTGGGGTTCACTTTTTGACAAAGTTTGTTTCAACGAACGTAGTGGGTTGGGTTGACAAAAACGTGGGAGTATAATTCCATTTATTGGATCATAGAAATCATCATCCGAGTAAAGGGTTAATGCGTGGGAGCCATCCTTTAAAATTTAGAACAATTAAACAAATGAAATTCAGGAAATGTGTGGATAGTTCAATTTCCATGACATAGCTTGTAGAGTCACGTGAATTATTTGAGCTTTTGCTTGAAAGCCTTACTGGAAACTAGTGAGTAGAATGTTCAAAATGCTAGAGGCTTGACAACATGTTTAATTTTTGATGACTTTTGGCTTCAGTACAAAATTTCGAATTGCTTTTCAACTTGTTTTCAGAATTAAGTTAAGTGGTTATCCTCAAATCGCTAAAAAATGGAAACGCAGAACGCAGAAACATATTTGGTATCAT
Source organism: Sinella curviseta (assembly GCA_004115045.4). Lineage (NCBI taxonomy): Eukaryota > Metazoa > Arthropoda > Collembola > Entomobryomorpha > Entomobryidae > Sinella > Sinella curviseta. Next base: position 56,624,002 of record CM023201.3, read on the forward strand.
TTCACTTTCATTGAATTTATGAAACATATATTTCCTGCAATAAAAGTAAATCCTTCCAAAAAACCCATCCAATTAACCATCCCTGCTACCTATGGTCAGAGATTTTTGTTGCGGAATGCTGTGCATAAAGCCGTTGCCCTTTTGATGAAACATTTAATACGCAGTACAAGTGAAAAGGTAATGAAAGGATACAAATAAAAGCAACTCTTGTAAATAGAACACATGGTCCAATTCAAAAGAGGATTGCGCAAGCGGAGTGTAATCCCCCCAATAAAAAAAATTGAGTCCGTTCCACCTTCAGTTATTAGCAGGTAGCTTTCACTTGGCTTTCATCTTCCAAAGGATCATTTTTTACTATTGGTCAGTCTACCTATCCTTCTATCCGATGATATCAATTACATGAAATGAAACACAGTTTCGAAATAAATGGTCATAATATTTTGATAGGACATAAAAACAATCTAATTTAATGAT
>CM023201.3:57224575-57654180 GCA_004115045.4 Sinella curviseta
AAACTTTAGGGATTGGTTTTATGTAAACAAGGGAAGCAATTTTAAAATGAAAAAATATACAACGAACTGAACTGCTTCAAAGTAAAGTAATAATACTAATAGATGTAGCGTATGTATGTAGGTGTACAACTATTTATATTGCCGTTTTAATATCTTTACAGTGGATAGAAGCTAGAATTTGTAATTATGTGTGCATTGTTGACCCTTATGTCTCCATATTTGTATATCATTCTTTAATTAAATTTAATGACATGATATACTTGACGTTTGTGTTAGACACAGTCAGTGGTGTTTTTGGCGTACTTTTCAAGTTGCAGTAGTAGCAAAATAATGTGTTTGACTGACCGTGAGAAAGTTTGCTGTTGGATTGGATATATAAAATATAAGATGTGTGTTTTCGTTACGTATTTTCTTATATATATATACATAACATAGCCGTAGTTTGAAGCGTACCTTAATTTGTTAATGTCACTTGGATAGATAGTAGCAAGAAGCATTCGTACATTGATGTGATGATTGTTAACCTACGTGTTTGGTGGCAAGTGGTCATCGTTTGAAAACAATAGGGTGTATTAATTAACCAGAGTTATATTTATATTGATTAAGAGTACGAGTTTACAATATACCTTAGATGTTTCGGTGTGTACTTATATTTAGCTTACAGACGTTATATTTAAGATGTTCTTTAAAAAAAATTAGTCGATAGTGTCGTACACTTGCATTTCTCGTCGTCGTCATGAAACCAAAAATATATATTTGGTGAGGTGGTGAAACGTTACCAATAGTTACTATAACATTGTTTTGTGTAAAGTTAATCTTAGCTAAGAGTTTTAGATAAGGTGTTTATTATAGGTAAATTTAACATAGTAGTGAATTTTATATATTTGAAATAACAATATAAACACTTAAACTAAAAGGTCAAAATCCTGTCCATAATTTTGGGAAGGAGACCAAGCAACAAAATGACTTTATTTTAGTCAATTGTGAGGAAAATAAACCACAACACACACATCTCTATCTCTGTATCTCTCTCTCTGACAAAAAGCAATACTTGTTCAACAAAGAAACAAAAAATAATCATTATAACTTATATAACAGTCACAAAAAATTTGTAATCATTCAGGATACATCTTTTTGAATTATTCTTTTATTACTCATCATTATGTGAAATTAACAAATCGTCACACATTTTCCGTACCAGAAAAAGAAATTAGGAATTTGTTCACCATAATTCGTGCAAATCATCAACAAAATTCTCAGAGCAAATAAATATGTCAGTAAGAAAAGAAAAATCTTCATTTTGTTTTTAAAATTTTGTCAAACATTTGACATTCTAATTTTTACTCAAACGTGTTGAAAATAAACTTGTTCCTTACTCGGGACAAAATTGCAACTTACCCTGAAACAATATGATTTCCAGTTATTCTATATAAATACATAGGTATATATCCAAACCTTTATATACAAAGTCGTATATTCGTAATTTAGTAGTGATATTAGTTTACCTACTGTAATTTCTAACTGTGCTATATCTGTATATAATTACGTAATTTACTGTTTAGATTTAAAGTCCATATCCCTATAATAGGAATATCGTGTATTTCATCGTCTCTATATATCTAAATATCTATCGTCGTCGTCGTCTTCATCGTGTACATTATTGTGTGTAAAAAATATTCTCTGGAGTGTACTATTTTTCTGTGGTATAGTAACTAAATCAATAATACTAAGAATAATAATATATACAAAATTGAAAAAAAAACTTTTTAGCAAAAAAAACCTGTTGAAAAACTGAAAAAATTACATACATACAACTGTACTACTGTCTGAACAATGTATAACCGTGAGCAATATTCTCTGTGCTTCTATCTATTATATATATATCTACATATATAAATAGGATTGCGAAGGGGAACCGTTTCGTATAATGAGTAACGTTAGCCGTTATAAGGATACTTTCATTGTGTGTAACGTTTACATATGTGTATAAGTCGTAATAAGTGTATGTAAGTCTCTAAATATCTCTGATGTTTAAGTAGATACACATACATTCATATAATTTTTGATGTTGCAAATATTTAAGTACTAGTGTTAAGGAATGGTATGGATATTTATAGAGTAAATATGTATGTATATTGAATAATATTCAATAGTTCTCATATAGCCTGTATCAATAGCATAGTCGTTCACCTAGACATAATTTGAAGGAAACTGTCTAGATGTAAGATCTTCGCGTCGTGGAAAGTGTTGGTGAAAAAGAAGTGAAAGTGAAAAGAAAACTAGCAATAATAAAAACTTTTTTTTAAATGTTTCGATATTTTCCCATCTTTAATCTGTATGTCGTCTTACCCTCTGTTTTGTTCAGTGTCCTTCTATACATTATGCATTGCATTGATGTCTCTGTTGTGAGTTCATGAATAGTAATCTCAAGTTTATATCAATGTTGTTGTCGTCGTTTGGGTGAAGGTGAAATGTTATAATGTGCTTAACAAACCTATTATTCTTATTATGTAACTTTTCCAACAGAAAGTCTGAATATTACATAAAAAATTGTCGTCGTGTGCACAATCCTATTTCCTCAATTCTCTATCTTCCAATTGATTTTCTCCAATTACCCCGTCGATACATCCTGTCCCATATATTCTCCTGATCCGCAATCTGAAGCTACCTATCTAAGCACATTTTATCTGATATTTATGCTGACGCACATAAATGTGGCGTGTTACGTATTAAACATGTTGTCGTAATTGCAAAACAAAAAAATATCTATCTATTCCACGTTTTGTGATAATATATTAATGGATATATTTGTGACAGAAACTTTGTCTCATGATCTGCGCGCGCGTTTTACTGTTGCTATTTATTATTTAGGTGGCAAAATAAAGAATTTAGTCACTCGTCGATGTCGTCGTCATCAACGTCACTCAATATATCTATGTCATATAAAGGATGTCGTCGTTGTTTAACTGTCAAGTCAACCATGCTTTCACTAACCGTACTTGTGTACTTACATGTCGTGTATGTCCACCTAGCAAATATATATATAAGTGTACGTAAAATAATATATCTGTGGTGTCTGTATTCTTTACAGAGAAATATAGTGCAATAAAAAATTGTGTAATAAAAATAATAATGATGATGATGTTGAACTCACAGTTTAATCTTGTTACTACAAATTAACGTTACGGGATAATTATATATACATAAATGTTAGTTTTTAGAGTTATCATTGTTAAAAAACAATAATTTTACACACACGCTCTGCAGCAGTTTGTCTCTGTAAAAAACTACTGTGCTTCAGTCAAAGTCACTGTCGTAACGTAAACTGTCGTCGTCGTTATGTAAGCATAACTCTGTCGTCTTCGTTTTAAGTGAACCTTAAATGTGATGAAATTATTGATATTATTATTATACCTCATTAATTATTAACCGTTCTCTTTGAAATTCTCACCTTTGTAATGATATGTATAGCTAGTCATCGATATATTTCTTATGGCGTGTATGTCCCACCTACGTATACTATTTAGATTCTTCCTGTTCAAATGTCATCAATGTCTCATTAGTCAGATAATTTACCTGAAAGTTTAAATAGACGTAGTAATTATATTAATTATTGTCATGTGATATTTCCCGTTCCTAACTGTCATCTAATGAAATATTTGTATGACATGACAACATCCGACATGTGTAAATTGACATGCAAATAGGACGACGGGAAATATTGATCTCAAGAACAAGTTGTTTTAAAATTATTTCGTGTTGCTTGTCTTGTTTTTGACGTGTTTCTAATTTTAGTTGACAAAATATGAATCCATGTCGTAAAAAACTATAAATATATATATAAATGTGATGTGTTCGCCGCAGGCATTTTTTCATGGTTCTTCTTGTCCATAAAGTACATATATAAAAACCTACATATTTTACATCCATGTAAATGTATGTATCTAGTCTATAGTCAAAGGGAAAAGGAAATGTGTTTGTTCATCGACGTAAACTATAAAAAATATACATATTTATCGTAACATTATTATGATTACTATTTATTATTATGATTATCACATGATTATTGTCATCAACAACAGTTTATATATGTATGTGTATATGTGTATGGATATTTACGAAAAAAATATATATGGAGGTAGGGTGGTGTAAAAAATCAGAAAAAAAATCTAAAATTATGATGATGTTTATGTACGCCCATGTAATATGTATATATCTATATCCTATTCTGTATGTATTTTACTGTACTACTTAATTTATCGTTAGTATCGCTTATTGTGTATTCATATTATATATTAATATATCTATATATTATACGATGGTGTTAAACTGCTTAAATTCTAATAAAGTCATAACGTTGTGTACGTTCTTATTCGCAAACGATAAATCACATTTTTTTCTTTTTCAAATTTATTATTCGTCAACAGATGCTGCTCCGTCCTCTGTGTAAAAGTAAAAGCATGGCAAAATACCATCGCATAGCATATGACTTGATGATTATGATTGATTTCCATGCATCGTCATCACATATTTTTTGAGAAGGCAATTTGTCAGTTGAGATGATACATGAAAAAAGCCTGCGGAAACGAGACGAGATTTTTTTTAAAGCCATATATACTTTTCACTGGTGAAAGCAAGGAGACGCGGGTTCGTCGGGTATGTGTAGAACACCAAGTCATTGACATCATCACACTTAATGGTCCTTTTCCCAGAATCTCATTACTGACCGGCATAACATCACATGTTGATGAATTTCACCGAAAAGAAAGCAAGAAAAGAAAATTATTCGGTTTTCAGTAACGACGACGACGACGATAATTTGGACGGCGAAATAGAAATTTCCATACTGTGCACATTTTTTCGGTTTGACAGAAACAACAGGGCTTGGTAACTAGTCGGCGAAACTAACTTTTTAAGTACACTTTTCTTATATAGCGCCTCATAAAGATGCTGACGAGACAGACAGGACCAAACATCCGACCTTTCTTTCTATCACCACGTCGTCCCAAAAGAGAAAAAGGCGAGGACATTTATTTGGTTGACTGTGGAATGGAATCTCATTTATGACATGAAGAAAATAACAGCCCATCTTCTGTACATCCCTACATTACACACATACATATACGACGTGCAAGCAGTAAACAGGAAAAGTTTTCCTCTCTGGCTCTGTGAAAGAGTGAAAGTTCGATCTCTCTAGATATATCCTCTAAATGTGTCATCATCTCTATAAGCTTTCGATATATGCTGTGCTGTAGTATTAGTATGTGGTTGTGTTTTATGGATAAACTTAGCCGTCGAGTATAAATATAATAAGGGGGAACAAGATTACTTATATATATATTGGTAGTTAGTATTAGGAGATGATGCAAGTCGTAGAAAATGTTCAGGTGATATTTCACTTTTTATATCTTTTCGTTTTGTAGGTGACTCCTAATGGGGTCGAGAATGGCTTCCGTAAATTGCCATTTATTCCAGAGAGAGAGAGAGAGGGAAAAAATACTTTAACGAGATACTAACCGGGGTAACGGTATATACGCCTATACGCCACGCTTCATATACTTTCTCTCTGTCTCTCTAGCTAGTCGCGAGTATTTTCTTGTGCTTTAACTGAAGTGCACATCGTATTATTATTATCATTATCAGTAGAACCAAATAGTGCAGTCTAAAAAAATGTACAAAATATATAGAGATTTTTTATTATATATATTGCGCTTTTAGGATTATTTTTGGTTTTTATTTCCATAGTTCACCACCACAGCGGCCACAATAAACGCACAACTAGAAGTAGAAGACACTGTGATTTTTTTTACTATATCGCATTTAAAGGATACATATGCCTATAAATAACGCCGGAGAACGCATTCTACTTTTACCAGTCACTATAATTTTTCACGATTTATTTGAAATCTTTTTTTTTCTGGAGGACATGCAAGTTGTACAGCCGCGGCAGTAGAAAAGAGAAAGCAGTAGTGGTTGCGATGGTAATAATGGTAATATTCATGATAGGTTTTTTTTGGCGATGTCGTCAACCATAATATCTTATATATATATATAATATGATGGTGCTGATTTTCAGGAAATATGCGTATATATCAAAATCGCATTATAATCTTAAAAGCCGGCGGTGCGGTGGTGGTGGTAGTCCTGAAGAGGAAGATGACTATCCACTTGGAATATTATAGGTAATTCATTATATATTAGAGGAGGTACATCTACTTGCCAAATTATCGATGATTTAATGTTCCATTAGAAAAGAGAGTCGTGCAGGAATGTTGTTCAAGATTTATCATATTGGGACGATGATAGATCAGCGTAGTAGTCTACACCAAGTGGATAGTATATGAGAGAGAGAGTAACCGGTTTTAGTTTTAGGGGAATGATGCTTGCAGCCATAAAAACTGCAACAGGGAAATATTTATTTTGAAAAATGAAAGTATTCAGGTAGCTTATAGCCCAAAGCAACAGCACAGCAATCTCGCCATACCCTGTTTCAGGTGACCCCAGGAATTCCGATGGTTAAATCGAGTCGTGAAGAAAAAGTAAATATTTAATAGTGCTCAATTTACCTTCCAATAGCTTAATTAACTGATTTACACATTGCCTCTGTTTCAATCAGCATAAATTTATCTTGAGTATATTTTAGACAATTAAAATTACAACGGAATACACATATTTCAAATACAAATGGGTATATATTTGTGTACCATCCTTAATTACCTAATGTACTCTTACACGGGCTTTTCACTTTTAATATTAAATGTCGGTTAAAGTTATAACTTATTCCTGGCATTTCCTTTCTCCCTTTTTGTGCGCGCCAACAAACAAACGAAATTTTACCCGTTTTATTTTTACTCTCTAATTTTTGATTTCATTATTTCCCTACCCTCTTGTGTTGTTGGTGTATATATCTTGTAATCTTGCATGGAAATTCTTTTTGAAACCCTACAGCAGTTGTTGCCACTTGACTCTAATTGTTGTTAATTTTGTTAATTAAGAAAGTTAGACAAGAAGCTTGTAGTTCTAGTTCTTGTAGCAGCCGGAGAAAGCAAGCAAGTCAGAAAAAACTGAGAAGAAGGAAGAGAGGTACTCCACTTAAAATATTATAGGAATAACAACGACGAAGAGAAAAGAAAGCTGGTTCTAAAGTAGAGAAAGCATGCATAAAATATATAGACACACACACACAAACAAGCAAACATAAAGCAATAAGAAGAAGAAGAAGACAAGAGAAGAAGAAAAAACTTTTTTCATCTCATAAAGAATCTTGTAACAAAAAAATAATATAAGCAAAAGAGTGTACATACATACGAGGAAGGGGGAGAAAGTTTTGCAACATTTTTGTTCTCCTGTCTGTTCCCTCTGCTTTCACCATCCGTTGCGTTGTGTCGTCCCTCCGCTTTTTTTCTTTTTGCCCACCACCGTCAAGTAAAAATTTCCTAATAGGATGATACGCTACACAACAACAACAAGAAGAACAAGAGGATCTTTTACTTTCTGAAAAAATATACCTATGTATTGTAGCAGCGGTGATAGTATAGCCACTTTCTCCTGATGCTTGCCTGATGATGGAAATGAGAGGAGGAGGAAAACGCAGATAAAACAAAGCAAATTTTTTTATACAAAAGATAGGCAGTTATGTAAGCGCTTGTTATATGTATTCCGGAACAGGACTCCCACATAGATCTCCGTAGTGGAGCTGCTTTTACCATCATTTTACTTTTATAATCGTACCCACTGACGCCAATGCCTCCGCCACACCACGAACTGGAAATAAAAACAATACATGCGTTCACTTACCTTAAGGTTCCCAAATCGAATTTCGCGCCATTCGATTAAATATGCGTAGGTATACTTAATAATGGCTTATTTGACCCAGTTCTCCAAGCATTAAATTCAGGTTAACCATTTAGTAAGCATATTTCTTATTTTGGCGCAAAATGCAAAATCTGTGGACTTTTCAAGAACCCCAGTTTTCTTTAGATATATTACACGTAATAAGCCAGCATCCGATTTAATATATCATAGCACTAGACGTCCTCCTGAGTTTCCTGTTGTCTCCCTACTAAAAATACTCGATATGAGTTGTATACCGGAGAAAGTTACCGTTTTTTCGGGTCCGGAATAAAATGCAAGTGCATTGCCTGGAATAATCATTTTGTATGTGCCTAGTTTAGTTTAGAAAACGACATAGAAGCGAGTTTATAAAAATAGTACGTTTACGGAGCACGCAGGGGACAATGGAAAGTTTTTGATGCTGGAGTAGGAGGAGAAAGCAGAATAGGACTGAAATCTCTCTCATAATTCACCGCACGGGACACAAAATGCACAAGTTGAACGAGAAGGAGAAAATGCAGATGGAGAAAGAGGAGAAAGCACAACAGGGAAAATTGTGAACAAAGTTGGTGCACATATTATTAGGGAGAAAGAAACAGAGTAGGGCTTATAATATCCTTAATACTTGTTTAACACAGAGGACATGATAACGATATTAAAACTATTCCACTGACAAAAGCAAAACGAACAAAAATTGTATAATATGTAGTATTAGTAGTGGTAATGTTTTGGAGTGAAGTAGGCCAAATAAAAAGTTTGCTCTCTGACTGCTGCGTTCTGTGCATGGAGAAATTTGAAAATTATTTTCAATGATTTCTGGCCGCCTGCGACGACAGAGTCACTTATTTCTCCACCACAAAGCCATACATTGTTTCATTCACTTTCACTTGGGGATCATGTGGTATACAGATGGAAGGGGAAGGTTTTTGCATCTCTGCATTTTGGTCTGGATGGATGGAAAGATGTGATGGCCACAAAATATATATAAAATAATATATTGGATGTCTCGTCTCGTCGTCACTCGTCCCATAGGATGACAATATCCGCCAGAAAGTCTGTGGAGATTCTGCTCTCGCTCATATTATCTTATTAAGGGGAAAGTTTTTTGTGGGAATCCTTGCGTAACGTACGGACGTGTCCTTCCGGAGCATCGCGTCATAAGCAAAATTGTATTGCGTTGGTTGGTTGACAACCGAGTCATCATCATAGTCCCTGCCGCCGCCGGTTACAATCGCATCCTCTTTTCTAATCAAGGCTCTTTTTATGATGCCAGTAGTAGTAGACAAGGTACACTTTCACTTTTCAATATTACAACAGATTTAACAAAGGAAAATCAGATTCAATTTTTATATTTTTGGGGTGAAAGCTGTGAAAAAAATATTGCGGATGCTGCTATTTTGCTAGAGCACTGGAGAAAGTACAAAAATGTTACATAATCCACGGAACCAATGAAGCAAACAAAATTTGATAATGAAGACGCGATGTTGAGAGAAAGCGTGGGAGAAAAAAAAGAAAGCCAAATTCCATTGTTGTCGTTCCGTTTTTCAGCTTCAGCAATTTTTTAAACTAGACCCAAGACTATAATAAGCCAGTAGATTATTATTATGATTATGAGAACGAGATGATCTTAATCCCCACTTAAATTAATATTATGATGACGCCGCGGGAGCATCTTTTATAACAGCTTTCTACTTTTACCTTGCTGAGTTGAAAAAAAGTAATAACAAGTTTGCTCCTCTTTCCGATCCGAGTATATACCTTGCTGGAAAAAAATTACGAAAGTTAAAGTATGCCGGCCTCTAATGAAATATTCCTGGGAGAAAATATTTGTTTGATTCAGCAAAATCATATTACCTTTCACCATCCACTTTCTCCTATTACCAATCATCTTTCGAACGAACAAGGACAAATTTTTTTATTGAATATTTACCTACAAAAAACTTTGTCGTCCTATGCAGCCCACACGACTTTCACTGGAAAAGTTGCCTCATGATTTTATTAATATGTCGCGTCGCTTTTTTCTGCTCTTGTATTATAGAATAGATAAACTTGCGTTATTCAATATTCATAAAAAAATTTGATTTTGAAAGGTTCGTCGTGTAAATAAACTTGGTGCTTTCTCCCTGATGCCGCGCTCTTGAGATGATGACAGGGGAGGAGAAAAGCATCGAGTTGATTGCTTAAAGTATAAGCCGTTCTGTCATTGAAAAAGCTGCAGCATGTCTAGAGAAAGCAGAAGTACAACAACAACAACAAGATTATCGAGAATACATAATAATAAAATCTTGTTCATAATAATCTTTCTTACAGCTTTCACCCATTCTTGTTCAAGCATATCTCCTACTCATCTAATAAAAAAATACCCGGGTATTATCGTCATCCTTATCATCATCAACATCATCTTCGTCGACGACAACACTTTCTCTGGTGTACTTTCTCCTCCACTCTTTCACGCTGTCCTTTTTCAACAACAACAACAAACAACCAGAGAATGAGCAAGTGAGAGAGATAGTTTATTCTGCCAACAACATGAAGAAAGCATGGCTTTCTCTCTCACACACAGCGAGCCTTCTTCCTCTTGGACTTTCTTTGTACAATTTTTTTCAATATCCCTGAGGAATTCCTTGAGAGGGAAAGAAAAAAGGGAACCTTATTTTTTCCTGATGCTCAAACATCAGAAAAAAGTCGAAATACTTTTTTTGCCGTACAGATGCAACTGCTTTCTCTTCGTTCTCGCTGCTCCAAATTTTTGCTCTTCTTCAGCCATGGACCGGGCTATAACTGCACGTTGTGGAGCTGGTTGGCATGATCATCATGATGAATCAAGTGAAAGAGGAAGTGGTGGAGGACGAATATAAAAAATAGAGAGAGAGAGAAAGCAGTTTGAAACGTTGGTTCGCTCTCGTTGGTAATTCGGAAGGGATGGCAGGAGTGAAAATTATGTAGTCATTACATGACCCGGGCGGAAGGCGAAAAAAGATCAAACGAGAAAGGAAATGGGACGGTGCGCTTTCTGGTATGGGCTATATGGATAGATGGATATATAGAAAGTAGTGAAAGTTATGCATTTCAATTGCTGCGCTGCTATAGACAGCAGAGCAGTGGAAAAATACTGCCCGATTCTGCTTCTGCTCCTATCAAATAAAGGCATACGGATAAAAAAATGTGTATATCTGCAAGTGAAAGATGTAACCAGAATTTTGAATCACCAGCGCACAGACACACACATACACATTCACCACCACACTGCGTAATAATATAATGGAGGATGGAAAGCTGGAGAGAAAGTAGTGTGGAGTATGTATGTTGCTGTCGTTGCCACCCGTCGCCACCACCACACACATACACATTTTCCGGATTCCCGTCATCAGTAAAAAAAAGATAATATTTTTTTTCGCTCTACAATTCAGGATTACAAGAGGAGCAGTAAAAGAAGAAGGAAGGAAGTTGGCGAATGAAAGGGAACAAGAGAGAAAGTATTATAACTAAACTAAGAAAGAAAGTGAGAGAGAGAATCGTTGTAACAATTTTTGCGTAAATCTATTATAGACAGATACGCTAGACGTCCAGCTATACGAACAATGCATATTATGCAACATTCCCCCTCCCCCTAATTTCTGATTTTTCACGGGAGAAAGTTGTTGACCATTATTTCTAAAGGCGCATTCTTAATTTATTCACATAAATATTTGCAGTATTTCAGCGGACTAGCGGCTTCAGAGTGTAGGAAAAGCCGAGAAAAATTAAACGTTCGTTTCCTCCCTCCACAGATACTTTAGGTAGCTATCAAACTGCATTCATAAAATGCTTTCTCTTCCTTCTTCTTCTGTTTTATATGGAGAGAGGGGGAGAGAGAAGGAGAAAGAAATTGGAGAATTGTTGCAGATGAAGAAACGATAACAATTCAGCTGTATTGAAAGCTCAGTGGCTCAGAAAAAAAGAATGCTTTCGATTTTCGATCCGAACACTGAACATGCCCACTATCCCATGCTTTATATCTACATAATATTCACTTTCATTGTATATATCTTTATAATAGGCTTTCTTCTGTGTAATATATTGGATTTTTAATGTCCCGTTCTTGGTACTCTGGATCTCTGGCTGATGCTGCTAACTTCTAAACAATATCCACACATGTATATATGCATTTGTGTATATATCCGTATGCTGGTGAGATGGGGAAAGCAGTGAAAGTAACAATTTTGCTTGAGCAGTTTCCGATCAACAAGAAAAAGGAAAAGCATGGATGGAGGAATGGGAGCAGAGATGTATGTAAAAAGAACATTAATGTGCAGTTAGTGTGTATAATGCTTTCTGCTTCTGCTTTCTTCTGCTCAATTTTGAGAGAGAGAGAGAGAAAGGGGAAATAAGAAGGAGAAAATCGTTATTTGTGTAAAAAAAATAGTACGGCGCAAGTAAAACAATGCAATTAAGGGATCTTCCATCCACTAGTCAATTGTGAATTTTGGTTGAATACTTTCTCTCTTGCTGTTTAGGATACTACTTTCTCCTCTCCAATTTTTTTCCTATCACAAGATCACCAAACGAAATATATGTTTATATACAGATACATGTATAGTTTACAGCTTCTGGCCAACAGCAGACAACTGCTTGCTCCAGACTTTCTCTCTATCTCTCAGTTTCATTTTGTTACTCGCAATAATTTTCTCCGACATGTACATTTATACATACATTCGTATGCCAATTCTGGGGAAACATTAGTGAAAGTGTTAGCAAAAATTTTCTTTCTTTTTTTTCTGGAAAGGATGTAATAACAATAATAAATAAGTAAAGTGAAAGTAGTTAGTAGTTCGCTCTGTCTCTATATATTTCTACTCTCACTTCTTTCTAAATGCATTCCCGTCTCATGCACAACTATTTATTTGAAAGTTATAAACTAAAAGTTGTCTAATATTCCGGAGGAGAGAGAGAGAGAGAAATAAAAATGATTTTTTTCTGGGTGAAAGTAGTATGCACATGTGTATATTATTATAATATTTATAATGGTGAAATGTGTAGTTTTCCCGAAAGTAATGTGATGTGGAGAGGGTGCCATCTTTTTTGGGGGGGAGTATAGCACGTCATCTGGGTGATGATATTAAGAGAAGGCTTAATGGATTCTCTAATGTATACACCCAAACTACAACTTTCTCTCTTTTTATACCGAAAATGTGTCTATGTTCTGCTTACAGTAGAAATGTAAGGAGGAAGAGGAATGGGAAAAGGAAAAAAAAGAAAGTTTTTTTATTTTACTTTTTTTGGCCACCGGCATCACATTTTCTTTTCTCTTTCCACTCATTCCACTTGAGAGTTTTCGGGGATATCCAAGAAAAAAAAGAAAAAAAATCATTTCTTCTTCACTTTCACTCACAATACAAAACACTATCGGTACAGATATATTTATTATTATTATTATTCATCTCATCGCATCATCAGACAAAAAGCCAGAAGCATGTAGTTCCGAAGAAAGTCGACGAATCACTGATTCCCTTTGTTTTTAAGCCTTGCATGCATGCATAACACTTGTCCATCTTATTCTTTCCTTTTTTGGCTTTCTCCACAGCAGTTTGTGGCTGTCCATTCTTCCGTTTCTGTTGACACTACTTACTTTCGTACAAAAAAATGGAAAAGTTTTTGGCTCATCCTTCATCTTGTGGTGTGCTGTCGTCTAAAATCTGTAGATATGGCCATTAGCAAACTGATCTTGCGTACAAAGTACAGAGAAAAAAGCTGCTGCCGATATGCCACAACAGCACACACAACTCACGTCTCGAGATACACAAAAAATACAATTTTCTTTTGGAGAAACTAACGCCGTTATTATTACACACTATGCTGCATAATAATAAAAACGGTTCCAGCAAAAATTATCATTGCTCGTCGACTTTCGCTTTCCCCATGCCATACTAACCAAAAACATCAGCAACAGCAAACGTGATTCCCCGCATCATGAAAATGGAACAAATGGTGATTATGCTGATGACAGTAATGGCCACATTGGCATTGAATCAGAACAAGGAGAAGAAATCCCGGAGAAAGTTATTTTTGGGCGGATGATGTTGATGATAATAATATGAACAACAACGGCCTGTATAAAGTGATTCTAGCCAACAAGACGTTTACTTTTTTCAGCGCAGTCAAGGAGTGAAAACATGGAAGATGAAGAAAATGGAAAAGTCTGTGAAGGGAAAAGTTGATCGTCATGTTGTATTACACGAGGGAAGAAAAAAGTGGCTTTTTTGTCACAGAAATCAGAGGAACAAGAAATAAAAGAAAGTAGAAGATAAATAAATATTACAAGTGACTCGACAATAGAGACACGAGAAAGCAGGCTCGGTGAAAGGTGGTTTCCATTAGCCAACATGACCAGCAACATTTGTACATTTGTACATGTTTTACATAGCTTTCTATTTTCATTTCCGGTGAAAAAAACTCTAATAATTAACGTCGTCTCATTTAAATAGTTCCAATGAATTTAACGAATGGCTACTCTGAGAGAAATACTGCAATGGAGTCTACGCAAAAGGAAACTGCATGTACACCTTGCTTGCTTTCACCACTAACGCAGCTAATTTTTTTTTGTCCTTTGGTCCAATTCTTTCTTAGTGATGATGTGAAGCCCTTCTGGGACGCTGAACGCGCTATTCCTGGAAAGCCTTTGCAAGAGTAAAAGTACGTGTAGCTCGTGTAATACACTTGATTATGGAAAAGTTCACCTTTTCCCGGAAATACATTCCCGGGCTGCAGGCCAGACAGCCAGAGAGAGAGAAAGAGAGCTAAACTCTCTGCTATTTAGTGCAAGCAAAGCAAGTTATATATACATTTCTTCTTCTTCCCTTTTTCATCATTTTGGAAATTTTTTGGACAAGTCCAAGTCTAACTGCATTGCTGGCTACTACTTTGTGTGATGGTAGTTTTTTGGGGCGGATATTGTGGGTGAAAGTGGAAATAGAACTGATCGTATTGCTGATCACGTCAATTTCCAATTACATTCAATTACTAGCTCGCTCTGTGCATCATCATCATGGCGCTCTCTCTCTCTCTGGTAAAAGCAAACACGTTCGTGGTCGAAACCCACCACCGGATACACAAACGTGAGTGGGATCAAGGCCCACAACATTCACATATAAGCCATATCACATCAGAAATAGAATTATTTTTTTTGTTCGTTACGACTTTTATCCAAAAAAGAATAATGAGATCTGCTGCAGTAGGAGAAGAGAAGGTCATGTTCCTCTGCTGTTGTTGTGATGGAGGAGAAAGGATTAAAGTGAGCTGTGTGTGTGTGTCGGGGAGAAAGGTATTGGGAGAGAGAAGAAAAGTTGGATTTTTTATGAGTCAACTTGGTTAGTTAGTTTTCTGGTCCATTGCTGATAATGACGGCCATATTCTTCTTCTTTTTTTCGGAGAAAAATTCCAATTTTTTTTCTCGCTGTTGTTAAGATCGAATTTTTTGGAGTGGTCTTGAAAGTATATAAACGCAAAGGACGGAAATTATTTGGGTTATTCCCAACAGCCTGTGTGGGAAAACGGGACATGACTTTAGTGAAAGTTTTTTGGCGGAATTCTAGGAAATTGTAATTTGCGGTGTATTTTTAACTAAAGTATATAAAAGTGAGCGTTTTATCTCAAATTAGACTAGAAAAACTTTCGTTAAAAACTAAAAAGAAGTATGGACAAAATGAAATTCTTGTCGAAATTTTTACTTTCTCCTGATACAAAAAAGCAAGATAGTATTTTCTGTCACCCACACCGCCCCCGCATCCCATCTCTCTGTCTCCATCCTCTGAACCGACCCAAAGGCAGTCGTGTTTCCTAGTTCGCTAAGTAACAAATTCAGAGGAAATCATACGATCCGCTTTCTCCTCCGAAGGAGAAAAAGAAAAAAAAGTAAGAGAAACATGGGATGATCTGCACTTATATTGTATCATTGTTGTACTTTCCCTAGTCGTATCATCATGCCTCGAAGGAGTTGAGTTAGTTTCTGGAGCGCACCAAAGCTTGAACAAACTTGCGATACTATCTGATCGACGATTGGGAATAAAAGAAGAAGTGTTTTCTCCATCTTTCTCTCCTTGGCAGTGTATGAGAGCATGTCTGGAAAACTGTAAAAAGAACATAGGGGAAAATGAGGGAAGAATGGTAAGGGGAGAGAGAGAAGACAGCAGAGAAAAATCAGAGAAGAAATGTGGTGCAAGAGGAGATATGGTTGATGATGATACATTTAATACTCCTCCTACTTTCTCCTCTCTCTATGACATGTTCTTTTTCTTATCAGGATGACGTGATGTCAAGTTTATAATATTGTATTTATATTTTTTTAAAGGAGGAGAAAGTAGTTTTTTGGGGCTGAGGGCTGATAAAAGCGTATGTAGTTGGCAGCTGGTGGCGACTGACTGAGTGAGTGAAAGTAAAAATAAAGAGCGAAAAAATATGAAATATTTTTTGTCAAGTCGAGCAAAAAAGACGCACGTCACCTCATAAACTTGATCGTGTATACATGCATGATAGAAACGGGATACGGGATACACGGATGATGAAGAAAGTTGAGAGAGAAAGAGAGAGAGAAAGACATTCCTCTTTTTCGTCTGTGATGATGACGATTTTACAAGAAAGAAATGTCATTGTTCCCATTGTGCACTTTTTTTAAAGAAAGAAAAAGAGAAAAGGATGGGATGATGAGGATGATAGGTGCAGTTGGAGAAAGCGAGTGAACCGAAAAGAAGAATCGGAAGGCAAAGAAAAGAATGGGAAGAAAAGGAGAAAGCGGAGATGGAGGACAGAGCAGAGTGGTCCAGGCCATCATCAGACCATAAAAGTGAGATGACGAGAGGATGGGGAGAAAGCATTGTCGGACGACACACACGGACACGGGAAGACCTTACGGTGCCGCCGGACTAGATGATCTTGATAACATGAGATATGTCTCTGTTTCTGGCTACTTGAGTGAAAGCAAGATGGCATTTTGCTTTCTCATGGTTCATACATACGTCCAAAGTCGCTGATTGAGAATAAGATGGTTAGACACACTCAGCACCACCCGCGAGAGAGAAAAAATGGTGACATGATCACTTGCTCTGTAGAAAATTGATTTCATTTTTTTCTGAATAAAGCTTGAATGAATGAATGTTTACTGCGCTTATAATGCAGCTTTGGTTAGTGTGTGTGGATGTGGTGAAAGTGAAAGTAACATTTTTGTCAAAACTCACTCGGTAGAATGGGACGCGTCATGTAAACATGATGATAATATTATTACATGAAGATGCGCGCACAATTTTTACTTACTTTATTTTATTTATTAAACTTGGTGTGTGCTTTCACTTTTTTGAAGATGGTATATATGGTGAAAGGAGATATCATAATAATAATAACAGAAACAAAGCGCATAACTTTCTCTCTTTCTGTCTTGTCACTTGTACTTGTTCAACCAAGAGAAAATCCAGAAAAAAGGATTTAACCTTGTGGAAAAAGTTTTTTTCTATTTTTTCTGTCTTCATTTTTTCCTTTCTTTCTTCTTTCTCCGGTTGTTCTTTATGTCTTGGTTTTTTCTTCTTGTTCTTCTTCTTTTTCAGCCTTTGATTCTTTTTTTATGCTGCTTGCTGTCTACTTTCCCTTCCTCTCTCTCTCTCTCTGTTTGTGATGTTGCAGACACAAAAAATATTACATGGAGAGAATGTTTTCATAACCAAAGCAAAAGATATCCATTACAAAAGATAAAGTGGGGAAAGTATACACAATGCAACTTTTTCTTTCTGTATACTTTCTCCTCCACCGGCCACTTGCGGATTTAACTTGCGGTGGTGGCAAACGTTCAAAGCACACACATAATATTATTACTATAGCTTATATTACAGATTTTTTCTCAGAAAGAATTACTGGTGCTTATACTTTTTTTTTAAAAAAAGAGAGAAAGTTGCCACTATCTTACTTTCTTCAGCAACTACACCAATTCAGCTGCTCGCTGATGTCTAGCTTTGATTGTGACGTTATAATAGTTTGTTGTTCTACATTAGATTATTATATCTATCCATATCCTTCACTTGTCTTCTTTCTACTTTCACTCTGCTCTGTTTTCTCTGTCGTCCTCAAGTTCCTCTCATCTTCTTCTCCTTTCTTACTTTCTCTCTCCTTCCTTTTTTATGTTTTCTCTTTTCTATTCCCTTTCTACTCTTGCCTGGCTTTACTTACACTGGCACAGGAACTAGTGTTGGTTGGGATATAAAAAGGAGAAAGTATAAAAAACGAAAGTGTAAAGGAAAAAAAGGTCCGAATATGAAATGGAATGTGAAGGAAACACCAGTCAGAACATCAGAGTAACAAACATAAACAACAACAACAGCAACTTTTTTTTCTACTTCTCCGCTCCGCCTTGCAATCCGCTTTTTCTTACCTACTTTCTCCCATGTAGTGTGTCTGTATGTG
Organism: Sinella curviseta; assembly: GCA_004115045.4. Taxonomy (NCBI): domain Eukaryota; kingdom Metazoa; phylum Arthropoda; class Collembola; order Entomobryomorpha; family Entomobryidae; genus Sinella; species Sinella curviseta. Next base: position 57,242,831 of record CM023201.3, read on the forward strand.
TCTTTAAGTCGTTTCTTGTCTTACAAAACTGTCAGATTCTTGACAGAGCGGATGTGAACAGGAAGAAAGGAAAGAGAAAGAAAGAAAATAAACCATGCTTTCTCTCTATTTTTTCACAGATCTTTTACATATTTTATACAATAATAAATGGCTCATATATGATGATGATATGATACGAGAATTGTGTTACACAATATAAAAGGCTATCGTTATACTTTCCACTACTTGCTTTCTCCAATCACTACTTACAAACAATAGATTTCACACGAACTACTGGTGTCAGTAGTGGGTTACAAGAACGGAAAATCGGAAAACATTTCGATGCAAAACGACCGCTCGTCGCCCGTTTTACTCGCCGTTCCGTTCCTTGGTTTTGCTCTTCGTTTCGATATCCTTTTCTCCAAGACATCTTAATTGAAAGTCACAATCACTAGCGAAACTTGTACACTCTTACTAGGCCTGCGGAATTGGGCTCTGTGGGAAAAGTCAGGGGGATGAGATGGGGTCGCAGCCCCAGGCGAAACCAGGATACAATATTCAATATTAGCATACAATATTCAATATTATGCGACAATATTTGCGAAATAATGAAATTTTAGGACTTGTGACAATATCTAGGCGACAATAAGTTTGCCCATTTATTTTGCCCATTGAATTCTGCCAGTTTTTTTGCCCATTTATTTTGCCCATTTATTTTCCAAACTAATTTTGCCCATTTATTTTGTCCATTGAATTTTGCCCACTGAATTTTCCCTATTTATTTTGCCCATTGAATTTTCCCTATTTATTTTGCATATTTATTTTGCCCATTGAATTTTGCCCATTTATTTTGCCCACTGAATTTTCCCTATTTATTTTGCCCATTCAATTTTCCCTATTATTTTTGCTAATTTATTTTGCCCATTGAATTTTGCCCATTTATTTTGCCTATTGAATTTTGCCCATTTAATTTGCCCATTGAATTTTCCCATTTATTTTGCCCATTTATTTTGCCCATTGAATTTTGCCCATTGAATTTTGCCCATTGAATTTTGCCCATTGAATTTTGCCCAATGAATTTTCCCTATTTAATTTGCCCATTTATTTTGCCCATGGAATTTTGCCCATTGAATTTTGCACATTGAATTTTGCCCATTGAATTTTGCCCATTGAATTTTGCCCATTTATTTTGCCCAATGAATTTTCCCTATTTAATTTGCCCATTGAATTTTGCCCATTGAATTTTGCACATTGAATTTTGCCCATTTATTTTGCCCATTGAATTTTGCACATTGAATTTTGCCCATTGAATTTTGCCCATTGAATTTTGCCCATTTATTTTGCCCATTGAATTTTGCCCATTGAATTTTGCCCATTGAATTTTGCCCATTGAATTTTGCCCATTTATTTTGCCCATTTATTTTGCCCATTGAATTTTCCCCATTGAATTCTGCCCATTTAATTTGCCCATTGAATTTTGCCCATTGAATTTTGCCCATTGAATTTTGCCCATTGAATTTTGCCAATTGAATTTTGCCCATTGAATTTTGCCCATTTATTTTGCCCATTGAATTTTGCCCATTGAATTTTGCCCATTGAATTTTGCCCATTGAATTTTGCCCATTGAAGTATTCCCATTGAATTTTGCCCATTGAATTTTGCTCATTTATTTTGCCCATTGAATTTTGCCCATTTATTTTGCCCATTTTTTTGCCCATTGAATTTTGCCCATTGAATTTTGCCCAATGAATTTTCCCTATTTAATTTGCCCATTTATTTTGCCCATTGAATTTTACACATTGAATTTTGCCCATTTATTTTGCCAATTGAATTTTGCACATTGAATTTTGCCCATTGAATTTTGCCCATTATATTTTTGCCCCTTACCTGACCTCGAGCGAAGCGAGGCATTCTTTCGCGAGCGAAGCGAGCGATAACAACGGTCAGTTCTGGATATGGCAACCAAATCAATGGCAACAATATAATGGCAGGTTGCATATCAAGAAGGGGTTATGCATTTCGTCATACCCGAAAAACAGTTGAAAGCCTATTTTGGCGGAACGGCTGGGCCGATTTTGATGCAATAAAATTTGCTGTCATTCTGCGGACGTGGGGAGGGTTGCTAGCACGGAATATTTTGAAATATGACACTGCTTGACCATTTAAATTTTGATAAATGCTGAAAAATACGGTTTTCTTCTATTTGTAACGGATTGGTGTGACAGATTTTCTTCAAATAAAATGTACTGGCATCCTGGAAAGGTGCCGATGATTGGTCAAAGCGAAAATTTGGAAAAATTACTCTGGCTTGCCTGTTTTCTTTTAACAAAGCCTGAAAAGTACGGTTTTCTCCATTTCGTGGTTGAGCACTTTCACTAATTTTCGTGAAATTAAATATGTGTATATTCCGGAGATGCTCTGATGATTTGTCAAAGCGGAGATTATGAAAATTGTCACTCTTTTTCCACTTTAAATCCTATAGCGCCTGCAGAATACTGTTTCCTTTGCTCACTGAATAACTTAATGGATTTTCATATAATACGATTTTCTGGCATTCTAGAGCGAGGAGGATAAATGGGTGCACCGAAATTTCAAAAATACTATACCTTTGTCAATTTTTTAATTGCAAAACCTTCAAAATGCAGTGTTGTTTTCGTACCAAACTCTATGAAAGACGTTTGACAAAATTTTCGCAAATATTTTGAGAAAATTTGTCATATGTAAACCTCTATTTTAAAAAGCATAAAATAAAACCCAATTGAAAAATGAAATGCCCCAAACCTGACGGTCTATTCATTCCCGATAGAAAGTTAAAAATAAATTCTTCGACATGTCGGTGGCAGGTTTGGGCGGTCTATGATATAACTGAAATATCAATCAGTTTCTTCATCCCATTCTATAATTGCTGCATTTCTCGCTCATTATCCAAACTTTAAATGTAAATATAAATGCATCAATGCATTACTGTAGAATTTACGATGAATCATTTAGTATTATATAATATGAAATATTAAAATTGAACTAAAATATTGCAGTCCATATTTAAAAAATCATTCATAAAACATTTACAATCTCGTAGTTAACACTGGGTTGAAGAAGCAGTACCCACGACTCGGTTTTTAACATTACGTAGATTAAAGGGGAACACACTCTTTAACATTGCATGTATGCTTTCCCTTCCTGGAAACCACGTTATTAAATTAAATATTAATAAACGACCGCCCAACCCTGACACCGGCATGTCGAAGAATTTATTTTTAACTTTCTATCGGGAATGAATAGACCGTCAGGTTTGGGGCATTTCATTTTTCAATTGGGTTTTATGCCCATTTATTTTGCCCATTGAATTTTGCCCATTGAATTTTGCCCATTGAATTTTGCCTATTGAATTTTGCCCATTGAATTTTGCCCATTGATTTTTCCCATTGAATTTTGCCCATTTATTTTGCCCATTGAATTTTCCCCATTGAATTTTCCCCATTGAATTCTGCCCTTTTATTTTGCCCATTGAATTTTGCCCATTGAATTTTGCCCATTTATTTTGCCCATTGAATTTTCCCCATTGAATTCTGCCCATTTAATTTGCCCATTGAATTTTGCCCATTGAATTTTGCCCATTGAATTTTGCCCATTGAATTTTGCCAATTGAATTTTGCCCATTGAATTTTGCCCATTGAATTTTGCCCATTGAATTTTGCCCATTGAATTTTGCCCATTGAATTTTGCACATTGAATTTTGCCCATTGAATTTTGCCCATTGAATTTTGCCTATTGAATTTTGCCCATTGAATTTTGCCCATTGATTTTTCCCATTGAATTTTGCCCATTTATTTTGCCCATTTATTTTGCCCATTGAATTTTCCCCATTGAATTTTCCCCATTGAATTCTGCCCTTTCATTTTGCCCATTGAATTTTGCCCATTGAATTTTGCCCATTTATTTTGCCCATTTATTTTGCCCATTGAATTTTCCCCATTGAATTCTGCCCATTGAATTTTGCCCATTGAATTTTGCCCATTGAATTTTGCCCATTTATTTTGCCCATTGAATTTTGCCCATTGAATTTTGCCCATTGAATTTTGCCCATTTATTTTGCCCATTGAATTTTGCCCATTGAATTTTGCCCATTGAATTTTGCCCATTGAATTTTGCCCATTGAAGTTTGCCCATTGAATTTTGCCCATTGAATTTTGCCCATTTATTTTGCCCATTTTTTTGCCCATTGAATTTTGCCCATTGAATTTTGCCCATTTATTTTGCCCATTGAATTTTGCCCATTGAATTTTTGCCCATTTATTTTGCCCATTGAATTTTGCCCATTGAATTTCGCCCATTTATTTTGCCCATTGAATTTTGCCCATTGAATTTTCCCTATTTAATTTGCCCATTTATTTTGCCCATTGAATTTTGCACATTGAATTTTGCCCATTGAATTTTGCCCATTTATTTTGCCTATTGAATTTTGCCCATTGAATTTTGCCCATTGAATTTTGCCCATTGAATTTTCCCTATTTAATTTGCCCATTGAATTTTGCCCATTTATTTTGCCTATTGAATTTTGCCCATTGAATTTTTGCCCATTGAATTTTGCCCATTTATTTTGCCCATTGAATTTTGCCCATTTATTTTGCCCATTGAATTTTGCACATTGAATTTTCCCTATTTAATTTGCCCATTTATTTTGCCCATTGAATTTTGCACATTGAATTATGCCCATTGAATTTTGCCCATTGAATTTTGCCCATTGAATTTTGCCCATTGAATTTTGCCCATTGAATTTTCCCTATTTAATTTGCCCATTTATTTTGCCCATTTATTTTGACCATTTATTTTGCCCATTGAATTTTGCCCATTTATTTTGCCCATTGAATTTTGCCCATTGAATTTTGCTCATTTATTTTGCCCATTGAATTTTGCCCATTTATTTTGCCCATTTTTTTGCTCATTGAATTTTGCCCATTGAATTTCTGCCCATTGAATTTTGCCCATTGAATTTTCCCTATTTAATTTGCCCATTTATTTTGCCCATTGAATTTTGCACATTGAATTTTGCCCATTGAATTTTGCCCATTGAATTTTGCCCATTTATTTTGCCCATTGAATTTTGCCCATTGAATTTTGCCCATTGAATTTTGCCCATTGAATTTTGCCCATTTATTTTGCCTATTGAATTTTGCCCATTGAATTTTGCCCATTGAATTTTGCCCATTGAATTTTGCCCATTGAATTTTGCCCATTTATTTTGCCCATTGAATTTTGCCCATTGAATTTTGCCCATTGAATTTTGCCCATTGAATTTTGCCCATTGAATTTTGCCCATTGAATTTTGCCCATTTATTTTGCCTATTGAATTTTGCCCATTGAATTTTGCCCATTGAATTTTGCCCATTGAATTTTGCCCATTGAATTTTGCCCATTTATTTTGCCCATTGAAGTTTGCCCATTGAATTTTGCCCATTGAATTTTGCCCATTTATTTTGCCCATTGAATTTTGCCCATTTATTTTGCCCATTTATTTTGCCCATTGAATTTTGCCCATTGAATTTTGCCCATTGAATTTTGCCCATTGAATTTGCCCATTTATTTTGCCCATTGAATTTTGCACATTGAATTTTGCCCATTTATTTTGCCAATTGAATTTTGCACATTGAATTTTGCCCATTGAATTTTGCCCATTGAATTTTGCCCATTGAATTTTGCACATTGAATTTTGCCCATTGAATTTTGCCCATTGAATTTTGCCTATTGAATTTTGCCCATTGAATTTTGCCCATTGATTTTGCCCATTGAATTTTGCCCATTTATTTTGCCCATTTATTTTGCCCATTGAATTTTGCCCATTGAATTTTGCCCATTGAATTTTGCCCTTTCATTTTGCCCATTGAATTTTGCCCATTGAATTTTGCCCATTTATTTTGCCCATTTATTTTGCCCATTGAATTTTCCCCATTGAATTCTGCCCATTGAATTTTGCACATTGAATTTTGCCCATTTATTTTGCCTATTGAATTTTGCCCATTGAATTTTGCCCATTGAATTTTGCCCATTGAATTTTGCCCATTGAATTTTGCCCATTGAATTTTGCCCATTTATTTTGCCCATTGAATTTTGCCCATTGAATTTTGCCCATTTATTTTGCCCATTGAATTTTGCCCATTTATTTTGCCCATTTATTTTGCCCATTGAATTTTGCCCATTGAATTTTGCCCATTGAATTTTGCCCATTGAATTTTGCCCATTGAATTTTGCCCATTGAATTTTGCCCATTGAATTTTGCCCATTGAATTTTCCCTATTTAATTTGCCCATTTATTTTGCCCATTGAATTTTGCACATTGAATTTTGCCCATTGAATTTTGCCCATTGAATTTTGCCCATTTATTTTGCCCGTTGAATTTTGCCCATTGAATTTTGCCCATTGAATTTTGCCCATTGAATTTTGCCCATTTATTTTGCCTATTGAATTTTGCCCATTGAATTTTGCCCATTGAATTTTGCCCATTGAATTTTGCCCATTGAATTTTGCCCATTTATTTTGCCCATTGAATTTTGCCCATTGAATTTTGCCCATTGAATTTTGCTCATTGAATTTTGCCCATTGAATTTTGCCCATTGAATTTTGCCCATTTATTTTGCCTATTGAATTTTGCCCATTGAATTTTGCCCATTGAATTTTGCCCATTGAATTTTGCCCATTGAATTTTGCCCATTGAATTTTGCCCATTTATTTTGCCCATTGAAGTTTGCCCATTGAATTTTGCCCATTGAATTTTGCCCATTGAATTTTGCCCATTGAATTTTGCCCATTGAATTTTGCCCATTGAATTTTGCTCATTTATTTTGCCCATTGAATTTTGCCCATTTATTTTGCCCATTTTTTTGCCCATTGAATTTTGCCCATTGAATTTTGCCCATTTATTTTGCCCATTGAATTTTGCCCATTGAATTTTGCCTATTGAATTTTGCCCATTGAATTTTGCCCATTGAATTTTTCCCATTGAATTTTGCCCATTTATTTTGCCCATTGAATTTTCCCCATTGAATTTTCCCCATTGAATTCTGCCCTTTTATTTTGCCCATTGAATTTTGCCCATTGAATTTTGCCCATTTATTTTGCCCATTTATTTTGCCCATTGAATTTTCCCCATTGAATTCTGCCCATTTAATTTGCCCATTGAATTTTGCCCATTGAATTTTGCCCATTGAATTTTGCCCATTGAATTTTGCCCATTGAATTTTGCCCATTGAATTTTGCCCATTGAATTTTGCCCATTCAATTTTGCCCATTGAATTTTGCCCATTGAATTTTGCCCATTGAATTTTGCCCTTTATTTTGCCCATTGAATTTTGCCCATTGAATTTTGCCCATTGAATTTTGCCCATTTATTTTGCCCATTGAATTTTGCCCATCGAATTTTGCCCATTGAATTTTGCCCATTTATTTTGCCCATTGAATTTTGCCCATTGAATTTTGCCCATTGAATTTTGCCCATTGAATTGTGCCCATTGAATTTTGCCCATTGAATTTTGCCCATTGAATTTTGCCCATTGAATTTTGCCCATTGAATTTTGCCCATTTATTTTGCCCATTGAATTTTGCCCATTGAATTTTGCCCATTGAATTTTGCCCATTTAATTTGCCCATTTATTTTGCCCATTGAATTTTGCACATTGAATTTTGCCCATTGATTTTGCCCATTGAATTTTGCACATTGAATTTTGCCCATTGAATTTTGCCCATTGAATTTTGCCCATTTATTTTGCCCATTGAATTTTGCCCATTGAATTTTGCCCATTGAATTTTGCCCATTTATTTTGCCCATTTATTTTGCCCATTGAATTTTGCCCATTGAATTTTGCCCATTGAATTTTGCCCATTTATTTTGCCCATTGAATTTTGCCCATTGAATTTTGCCCATTGAATTTTGCCCATTGAATTTTGCCCATTGAATTTTGCCCATTTATTTTGCCCATTGAATTTTGCTTATTGAATTTTGCCCATTTATTTTGCCCATTGAATTTTGCTTATTGAATTTTGCCCATTTATTTTGCCTATTGAATTTTGCCCATTGAATTTTGCCCATTGAATTTTGCCCATTGAATTTTGCCCATTGAATTTTGCCCATTTATTTTGCCTATTGAATTTTGCCCATTGAATTTTGCCCATTGAATTTTGCCCATTGAATTTTGCCCATTGAATTTTGCCCATTTATTTTGCCCATTGAATTTTGCCCATTGAATTTTGCCCATTGAATTTTGCTCATTTATTTTGCCCATTGAATTTTGCCCATTTATTTTGCCCATTTTTTTGCTCATTGAATTTTGCCCATTGAATTTTGCCCATTGAATTTTGCCCATTTATTTTGCCCATTTTTTTGCTCATTGAATTTTGCCGATTGAATTTTGCCCATTGAATTTTGCCCATTGAATTTTGCCCATTTATTTTGCCCATTTATTTTGCCCATTGAATTTTCCCCATTGAATTCTGCCCATTGAATTTTGCACATTGAATTTTGCCCATTGAATTTTGCCCATTGAATTTTGCCCATTTATTTTGCCTATTGAATTTTGCCCATTGAATTTTGCCCATTGAATTTTGCCCATTGAATTTTGCCCATTGAATTTTGCCCATTTATTTTGCCCATTGAATTTTGCCCATTGAATTTTGCCCATTGAATTTTGCACATTGAATTTTGCCCATTGAATTTTGCCCATTGAATTTTGCCCATTGATTTTGCCCATTGAATTTTGCCCATTGAATTTTGCCCATTGAATTTTGCCCATTGAATTTTGCCCATTGAAGTTTGCCCATTGAATTTTGCCCATTGAATTTTGCTCATTTATTTTGCCCATTGAATTTTGCCCATTGAATTCTGCCCTTTTATTTTGCCCATTGAATTTTGCCCATTGAATTTTGCCCATTTATTTCGCCCATTGAATTTTGCCCATTGAATTTTGCCCATTGAATTTTGCCTATTGAATTTTGCCCATTGAATTTTGCCCATTGAATTTTTCCCATTGAATTTTGCCCATTTATTTTGCCCATTGAATTTTCCCCACTGAATTTTCCCCATTGAATTCTGCCTTTTTATTTTGCCCATTGAATTTTGCCCATTGAATTTTGCCCATTTATTTTGCCCATTTATTTTGCCCATTGAATTTTCCCCATTGAATTCTGCCCATTTAATTTGCCCATTGAATTTTGCCCATTGAATTTTGCCCATTGAATTTTGCCCATTGAATTTTGCCAATTGAATTTTGCCCATTGAATTTTGCCCAATTATTTTGCCCATTTTTTTGCCCATTGAATTTTGCCCATTGAATTTTGCCCAATGAATTTTCCCTATTTAATTTGCCCATTGAATTTTGCCCATTGTATGTGTGTATGTATTTATGAAAGGGAATTAATTACATTAATTGTAAATATTCACGCTACTCAAGCACTAAAATAAGGCTTATTGCAGTCTCTTTCAGACAATTACACTGGTAGTTGTTTTATGGCCGTTGAGCACTCCGTAAGACATAGGCCTGATCATCAGATGATGATTTTAGTCTACCAGAACTTTTGATGAAAAACAAAAGACTGGCTGGAGTTGCTTGGCGGATGGATTCAGGGCTGAGGAGTTGCCTCTCCAGCACGTCACAACGTGTTACCACGAATTTGTCGCACTTCCCGAGGAAGTGCAGGCTTGTCTCCGGTTCCATCTCACAGTAGGGGCAGAGATTGCTGTCTACTACCCCCAGCTTGTACAGATGTCCCTTCAGCACAGAATGTCCAGTCATAATTTGGACAAACTGTCTTATATTGCCACGAGGACAGTTGGTTAAAAACCGACTGACTCCTCTTGATGGCAGATCAATCAGCAGTTTGGTCTGCTGACAGTCAGTACGATTTCGCCACAGTGAGGCGTGCTTCCCGTCAGCCCATATCTGGGTCGATGAGTGCACTACACTCACGGAGGCTGGAATTATCGGCTCAGGGCCGACTGCAATGAGCTCAGCGGCACTTTTGGCGAGCTCGTCTACCATCTCGTTTCCACAATAGCCAGCGTGTGCTGGTATCCAGGTGAGCGTTACTGAGTGCCTTGCAGCTAACTGCCGAAGGCTCTCAAAGCAATCACTCACCAGTGCAGTCATGAGCTGCCAACTCAAAAGAGCTGCCAGAGCACTCCTGCTGTCGGAGTATACGAATATACTCCTTGGTTTGTCAAATGCTTCAAGCAAAGCCCTTGCCAAATTATTAATGGCAAGTACCTCTGCTTGAAATACAGTGGCACTGGTACCCAGTGCTATTAATTCTGACGCGTGTTCGCCATCATACATTGCTGTATAGGCAGCACCGGTCCGTTCGTTATGGCGTGAGCCATCTGTGTAGCAGACCACATCCACCTCATCGTGTTGTGGTTCTCCTTTCTTTTTCCACTCGTCTCTCGTCGGTAGGGTTACTTTGAACCCTCCCTCGACGAGTGGTCTGCTATTGCGAAGGTCACATGGCCAATCTAAAACAGGGAGCCGTTTCCAGATTTCTCCGCAGGCTCTAGTATGGGTTACCTGCTTAAGAGTTGCTCCTCCGCAATCTTCCATCCAAATTTTGTTATGTTTAAGTCTGTGCATCGTTCGTACAGCGATTAATTCAGCATGTACGTCGACGGGCAGAAGGTCAAGCATGCCCTCCAACGCTGCCGTTGGGGTTGTATGCATGCATCCTGTGATGAGCAACATTGCCGTCCTCTGTACTCTTGCAAGAGTGGCAATGTTGTTTTTTGCTTTCATCGCCGGAACCCAGACTATCGCCCCATAAAAGATAGCCGGCCGGATGATAGCAGTATAAATCCATCTCATGACTCGGGGTTCAAGACCCCAAGTTCTTGAGACGGCCCTCTTGCACTGCGCTAAGGCTATGCGCGCATGTGTTGCTCTTTTTAGCGTATGGGTACGCCAAGTCAATTTGTGGTCCACATGAACGCCAAGATACCTGACTGACGTCTTAAAAGGTATCGGTTGTCCATTGAACAGTAGAATCTTACGGCAATCGAGCCGTTTTCTGTTGGTGAACACGACGGCCTCCGACTTACTTGCGTTTACCGAGAGGCCTACTCGTGTACACCAATCATGTATCACTCGAAGTGATTGCTGCATGATGTTTTGCACTGTGGCGTAGCATATGCCGCTCTGTAGCAGTGCAATGTCATCAGCAAATCCTTGTGAGTATGTGGAAGTGGCGTTAGCCATTAGCTCAGTGAGGAGCTCATCCACCACACAATCCCAAATGAACGGAGACAGAACTCCGCCTTGTGGGCATCCAGCTCCAACGGAAGCGATTCTGGTGGAGCCGAATAAGTCAGCCATGACAGACCTGTCACGGAGCATAGAGTTAATCCACCTCACAAAGAGAGGATCCACTTTAAGTCTACTGAGGCTGCGACTTATGACGTCGTAGGGGACCTTGTTAAAAGCCCCCTCGATGTCCAAAAAGACGCCCAGTGCCACCTCTTTGTTTTGGAGTGTCCTTTCAATCCGCGCAGTCAATTGATGAAGTGCGGCTTCAGTAGATACTCCTCGAAGATAGGCAAACTGTCGGCTTGCTTTCAAACGGGACACCATTTCGGCGTCCTTCACATGCCAGTCTACCAGTCGTTCCAATCCCTTTAAGAGAAAGGATGTCAGAGATATTGGGCGCCAAGACGACACCCTTTGGTAACTGTCCTTGCCTGGTTTAGGCAAGAACACAGCTTTAGCTTGCCGCCAGGATTTCGGAGTGTATCCAAATTCGAGGCAGGCCGTATATATTGGTGCAAGCACCTGAGATATTTTTTTACCAGCACTTGTAAGGAGGGCTGGAAATATCTCGTCGGGTCCAGCACTTTTAAAAGCACTGAAGGTCTCAAACGCTGCTCTTATTTTGAAGGGTGTTACAACGCCCTCCGAAACTCTCATCCTATTTGACTCCCTGTTAACAGAGGAGTCGGATGTTGAGTTGGTGAAGTTCGTTTGCAAGAGCAGGTCAAGTGTTTCGACGGCGGTACTTGTAAAACTGCCGTCATCTTTTTGAAGCGATCCCAATTTTGCAATCGGGTCGCTTTTGAGAATCTTGTAGAGGCGCGCTGCGTCTGACAATTTTTCCATGCCAGCACAAAAGCTGCGCCACGCTTTCTTTTTTGCGTTACGAATTGCCTTGGTGAAGGCATTTCGTGCTAGCTTATGTTTTTCCCAGTCTTCCTGGGAGTTAGTGATAAGCGCTCGTCTTAATAGACGGCGTGCTTCCTTTCTTTGAGCCTTAAGCTCATCAGTCCACCAGGGTTCCAACTTCATGCCTGGTCTGACCCTTTTGCGGGGACAGCTGGCATAGAAGCCTGATCTGATTATTGCGGAAAGCTGTTCCGCCCGATGCTCAAGCGATTCAACCGAGGTGATTTCGCTCGTTTCAAAAGTGTCTAGGAGAGGTTCAACCACTCCTCGATACTTGGCCAAATCGGTCCTTTTCCGGTTGTAATACATTACCGGCGGACCGAGATTGACTCCAAGTTTAAATCGGATTAAACGATGGTCGGAGAATGAGTCTTTCTCATCTACCGCCCAATCTGTTATTAGGCTGAGTGCATTCGTTGATGCAAATGTTGCATCAAGAACCTCTCGGCGTGTGGATGTAATGAAAGTAGGAGAGTGGCCTTGGTTTGCAACATGCAGCTGTGACGCTGCTACGTAGTCAACCAAGTCTTCGCCTCTTTCATTACAGTCAGTGCTCCCCCACATCGTATGATGTGAGTTAACGTCGCCGCCAACTATAAGCTTGGCATTGTGTGATTCACAATAGCTTAGCAGCTGGCGAAATTCTTGCGATGGATGTAGGCTGGTGTCATGTGGCATGTAGACCGATGCCACTACCAGCTCATCCTTGTCGAGTTTGACTTTGGCCACCGCCAAGTCTCTGCTAGAGAGTTCCGCTAGTGGCCAAATGGTCAGATTGTGGGACAGTAGTAAAGCGGCTCTGGGGGGCTCCCCTTTCTGTACCGCTACTATTGTCCCCAGTCTGGAGAACCCCGTTACCCGTGAGTTCCGGGTGTGGGGTTCTTGCAGGATACATATGTATCCCTTGTTATTGTTTTTGCAAAGAATTTTGCAAAGGTTAGCCTGTGCCGCAACGGCACGGTGCATATTCAGTTGAATGCACTCTATCATGACGATGTTGTTGTCATGTTATCAATGGCATGCGCCGTCTCAGCAAGTCCAGAGTCCTGCCCATCATCTATTGTCCACATATATTTCAATGTGTGACGCGATATGGGAAACAGGTAGTCCGGATTCCCTTTACTTTGACCCATGCTGCTCGTTCCCCGGCAGATAGGGGCGGCAGCACGTGAACCTGAGTAAGGGTCGTGGGTATAGCAAGATTCCGCACGTATACCATGTTTCTCAATGGTATGCTGTAGATTCTTTGCTGAACCCGGTAAACCTATATTTAGGTTTACAATCTCGGTTGTCTTACTCTCACTGCGTTGCAGTCCATGAGATTGCGTGCTGGAGAGTTCAGACGTGTAATCAGCCACCACAAAATCAATGATCAAAGTCAACTGAATTAGTGGTGCTGGAGGGTGTGTTTTATGTCCTGTGGAGTGCTCGCCCTGTTTGTAATGGTAATGACGATCACTGATCACAACTAACAAAACAACAGTTGGAGCACTAATGAGGACAGTATTTCTCATCAAATTATCCGTGAAATTTGCGCTATTGCTAGCAAATCTCACTGAAAAATTCACAATATCGCTTACACATGCAATATTCATGGTTCTTGTGTGGCGTCGTGGAGACGCCATCAAGCACCAAATCACTTCACACATGTCACTATCATCATCACCCCCAGGGGAGAGCAAAGCATCATCCTCCATGGGGGTGGCGTCCTTCAATTTGTTGCCGTTTTTCGCCATTTGGAAAAAGGTAAACAAACACAGATGATTACTGTGTTACCTACTTACCTTTCAACTGACGAAAAACTGGCGAATATTGGGGTGTACCTCCATCCTAGTGCACTGCCTAACTAAAGGAATGTAAGGTCCACTAAACAGTGGTCCTTGACCTTAGTACTGGCACTTGCACTGATCACTTTTAGTTTTTTTTCAATTTAGTTTTAGGAGCAGGTATGCACACACAACCGTGTGGTTCGCCTGCTCGATCAGGTAAATTTTGCCCATTGAATTTTGCCCATTGAATTTTGCCCATTGAATTTTGCCCATCGAATTTTGCCCATTGAATTTTGCCCATTTATTTTGCCCATTGAATTTTGCCCATTGAATTTTGCCCATTGAATTTTGCCCATTGAATTTTGCCCATTGAATTTTGCCCATTGAAGTTTGCCCATTGAATTTTGCCCATTGAATTTTGCTCATTTATTTTGCAAATTGAATTTTGCCCATTTATTTTGCCCATTTTTTGCCCATTGAATTTTGCCCATTGAATTTTGCCCATTGAATTTTCCCTATTTAATTTGCCCATTTATTTTGCCCATTGAATTTTGCACATTGAATTTTGCCCATTTATTTTGCCCATTGAATTTTGCACATTGAATTTTGCCCATTGAATTTTGCCCATTGAATTTTGCCCATTGAATTTTGCCCATTGAATTTTGCCCATTGAATTTTGCCCATTGAATTTTGCCCATTGAATTTTGCCCATTGAATTTTGCCCATTGAATTTTGCCCATTGAATTTTGCCCATTGAATTTTGCCCATTGAATTTTGCCCATTGAATTTTGCCCATTTATTTTGCCCATTGAATTTTGCCCATTGAATTTTGCCCATTGAATTTTGCCCATTGAATTTTGCCCATTTATTTTGCCCATTGATTTTGCCCATTGAATTTTGCCCATTGAATTTTGCCCATTGAATTTTGCCCATTTATTTTGCCCATTGAATTTTGCCCATTGAATTTTGCCCATTGAATTTTGCCCATTGAATTTTGCCCATTGAATTTTGCCCATTGAATTTTGCCCATTTATTTTGCCCATTGAATTTTGCCCATTGAATTTTGCCCATTGAATTTTGCCCATTGAATTTTTCCCATTTATTTTGACTTTTGTATTTTGGCCATTGAATTTTGCCCATTTGATTTTGCCCATTGAATTTTGCCCATTGAATTTTGCCCATTTATTTTGCCCATTGAATTTTGCCCATTGAATTTTGCCCATTTAATTTTGCCCTTTTATTTTTCCCATTGAATTTTTCCAATTGAATTTTGCCAATTGGATTTTGCCCATTGAATTTTGCCCATTGAATTTTGCCCAATTATTTTGCCCATTGAATTTTGCCCATTGAATTTTGCCCATTGAATTTTGCCCATTGAATTTTGCCCATTTATTTTGCCCATTGAATTTTGCCCATTGAATTTTGCCCATTTATTTTGCCCATTGAATTTTGCCCATTGAATTTTGCCCATTGAATTTTGCCCATTGAATTTTGCCCATTGAATTTTGCCCATTGAATTTTGCCCATTGAATTTTGCCCATTGAATTTTGCCCATTGAATTTTGCCCATTGAATTTTGCCCATTATTTTGCCCATTTATTTTGCCCATTGAATTTTGCCCATTGAATTTTGCCCATGAATTTTGCCCTATTTAATTTGCCCATTGAATTTTGCCCATTGAATTTTGCCCATTGAATTTTGCCCATTGAATTTTGCCCATTGAATTTTGCCCATTGAATTTTGCCCATTTATTTTGCCCATTGAATTTTGCCCATTGAATTTTGCCCATTGAATTTTGCCCATTGAATTTTGCCCATTGAATTTTGCCCATTGAATTTTGCCCATTGAATTTTGCCCATTGAATTTTGCCCATTTATTTTGCACATTGAATTTTGCTCATTTATTTTGCCCATTGAATTTTGCCCATTGAATTTTGCCCATTGAATTTTGCCCATTGAATTTTCCCATTGAATTTGCCCATTTATTTTGCCCATTGAATTTTGCACATTGAATTTTGCCCATTTATTTTGCCCATTGAATTTTGCACATTGAATTTTGCCCATTGAATTTTGCCCATTGAATTTTGCCCATTGAATTTTGCCCATTTAATTTGCCCATTGAATTTTGCCCATTGAATTTTGCCCATTGAATTTTGCCCATTGAATTTTGCCATTGAATTTTGCCCATTGAATTTTGCCCATTGAATTTTGCCCATTGAATTTTGCCCATTGAATTTTGCCCATTTATTTTGCCCATTGAATTTTGCACATTGAATTTTGCCCATTGAATTTTGCCCATTGAATTTTGCCCATTTATTTTGCCCATTGTATTTTGCCCATTGAATTTTGCCCATTGAATTTTGCCCATTGAATTTTGCCCATTTATTTTGCCCATTGAATTTTGCCCATTGAATTTTGCCCATTGAATTTTGCCCATTTATTTTGCCCATTGAATTTTGCCCATTGAATTTTGCCCATTGAATTTTGCCCATTGAATTTTGCCCATTGAAGTTTGCCCATTGAATTTTGCCCATTGAATTTTGCTCATTTATTTTGCCCATTGAATTTTGCCCATTTATTTTGCCCATTTTTTTGCCCATTGAATTTTGCCCATTGAATTTTGCCCAATGAATTTTCCCTATTTAATTTGCCCATTTATTTTGCCCATTGAATTTTGCACATTGAATTTTGCCCATTTATTTTGCCAATTGAATTTTGCACATTGAATTTTGCCCATTGAATTTTGCCCATTGAATTTTGCCCATTTATTTTGCCCATTGAATTTTGCCCATTGAATTTTGCCCATTGAATTTTGCCTATTGAATTTTGCCCATTGAATTTTGCCCATTTATTTTGCCCATTGAATTTTGCCCAATGAATTTTCCCTATTTAATTTGCCCATTTATTTTGCCCATTGAATTTTGCCCATTGAATTTTGCCCATTGAATTTTGCCCAATGAATTTTCCCTATTTAATTTGCCCATTTATTTTGCCCATGGAATTTTGCCCATTGAATTTTGCTCATTTATTTTGCCCATTGAATTTTGCACATTGAATTTTGCCCATTGAATTTTGCCCATTGAATTTTGCCCATTTATTTTGCCCAATGAATTTTCCCTATTTAATTTGCCCATTTATTTTGCCCATTGAATTTTGCACATTGAATTTTGCCCATTTATTTTGCCAATTGAATTTTGCACATTGAATTTTGCCCATTGAATTTTGCCCATTGAATTTTGCCCATTTATTTTGCCCATTGAATTTTGCCCATTGAATTTTGCCCATTGAATTTTGCCCATTGAATTTTGCCCATTTATTTTGCCCATTTATTTTGCCCATTGAATTTTGCCCATTGAATTTGCCCATTTATTTTGCCCATTGAATTTTGCCCATTGAATTTTGCCCATTGAATTTTGCCCATTGAATTTTGCCATTGAATTTTGCCCATTGAATTTTGCCCATTGAATTTTGCCCATTGAATTTTGCCCATTGAATTTTGCCCATTTATTTTGCCCATTGAATTTTGCACATTGAATTTTGCCCATTGAATTTTGCCCATTGAATTTTGCCCATTTATTTTGCCTATTGAATTTTGCCCATTGAATTTTGCCCATTGAATTTTGCCCATTGAATTTTGCCCATTGAATTTTGCCCATTTATTTTGCCCATTGAATTTTGCCCATTGAATTTTGCCCATTGAATTTTGCCCATTGAATTTTGCCCATTATTTTGCCCATTTATTTTGCCCATTGAATTTTGCCCATTGAATTTTGCCCATTGAATTTTGCCCATTTATTTGCCCATTGAATTTTGCCCATTGAATTTTGCCCATTGAATTTTGCCCATTGAATTTTGCCCATTGAATTTTGCCCATTGAATTTTGCCCATTTATTTTGCCCATTGAATTTTGCCCATTGAATTTTGCCCATTGAATTTTGCCCATTGAATTTTGCCCATTGAATTTTGCCCATTGAATTTTGCCCATTGAATTTTGCCCATTGAATTTTGCCCATTGAATTTTGCCCATTTATTTTGCCCATTTTTTGCCCATTGAATTTTGCCCATTGAATTTTGCCCATTGAATTTTCCCTATTTAATTTGCCCATTTATTTTGCCCATTGAATTTTGCACATTGAATTTTGCCCATTTATTTTGCCCATTGAATTTTGCACATTGAATTTTGCCCATTGAATTTTGCCCATTGAATTTTGCCCATTGAATTTTGCCCATTGAATTTGCCCATTGAATTTTGCCCATTGAATTTTGCCCATTGAATTTTGCCCATTGAATTTTGCCCATTGAATTTTGCCCATTGAATTTTGCACATTGAATTTTGCCCATTGAATTTTGCCCATTGAATTTTGCCCATTTATTTTGCCCATTGAATTTTGCCCATTGAATTTTGCCCATTGAATTTTGCCCATTGAATTTTGCCCATTTATTTTGCCCATTGTATTTTGCCCATTGAATTTTGCCCATTGAATTTTGCCCATTGAATTTTGCCCATTGAATTTTGCCCATTGAATTTTGCCCATTGAATTTTGCCCATTGAATTTTGCCCATTTATTTTGCCCATTGAATTTTGCCCATTGAATTTTGCCCATTGAATTTTGCCCATTGAATTTTGCCCATTGAAGTTTGCCCATTGAATTTTGCCCATTGAATTTTGCTCATTTATTTTGCCCATTGAATTTTGCCCATTTATTTTGCCCATTTTTTTGCCCATTGAATTTTGCCCATTGAATTTTGCCCATTGAATTTTCCCTATTTAATTTGCCCATTTATTTTGCCCATTGAATTTTGCACATTGAATTTTGCCCATTGAATTTTGCCAATTGAATTTTGCCCATTGAATTTTGCCCATTGAATTTTGCCCATTGAATTTTGCCCATTTATTTTGCCCATTGAATTTTGCCCATTGAATTTTGCCCATTGAATTTTGCCCATTGAATTTTGCCCATTGAATTTTGCCCATTATTTTGCCCATTGAATTTTGCCCATTGAATTTTGCCCATTTAATTTGCCCATTTATTTTGCCCATTGAATTTTGCCCATTGAATTTTGCCCATTGAATTTTGCCCATTGAATTTTCCCTATTTAATTTGCCCATTTATTTTGCCCATTGAATTTTGCCCATTGAATTTTGCCCATTTATTTTGCCCATTGAATTTTGCACATTGAATTTTGCCCATTGAATTTTGCCCATTGAATTTTGCCCATTTATTTTGCCCATTGAATTTTGCCCATTTAATTTGCCCATTTATTTTGCCCATTGAATTTTGCCCATTGAATTTTGCCCATTTATTTTGCCCATTGAATTTTGCACATTGAATTTTGCCCATTGAATTTTGCCCATTGAATTTTGCCCATTATTTTGCCCATTGAATTTTGCCCATTGAATTTTGCCCATTGAATTTTGCCCATTGAATTTTGCCCATTTATTTTGCCCATTTATTTTGCCCATTGAATTTTGCCCATTGAATTTTGCCCATTTATTTTGCCCATTGAATTTTGCCATATTTTGCTCATGTATTTTGCCCATGAATTTTGCCATTGAATTTGCACCATGAATTTGCCCATTGAATTTTGCTTCATTTATTTGCCCATTAATTCTGCCCATGAATTTGCCATTGAATTTTGCCCATTGAATTTTGCCCATTGAATTTTGCCATTGTATTTTGCACATTGAATTTTGCCCATTGAATTTTGCCCATTGAATTTTGCCCATGAATGTGCCATTATTCTGCCTATTGAATTTTGCCCATGAATTGTGCCCATTGAATTTTGCCATTGGTAATTTTGCCCATGAATTGTGCCATGATTTGCCCATTGAATTTTGCCCATTGAATTTTGCACATTTACCATTGAATTTTGCCCATTGAATTTTGCCCATTGAATTTTGCCCATTGAATTTTGCCCATTGAATTTTGCCCATTGAATTTTGCCCATTGAATTTTGCCCATTGAATTTTGCTCATTATTTTGCCATGTTGTGCCATTATTTTGCCCATTGATATTTGCCCATTGAATTTGCCAATTGAATTTGTGCCCATTGATTGTGCCATTGAATTTTGCCCATGAATTTGCACATGGAATTTTGCCCTATTGAATTTGCCCTACTTGTAATTTGCCAATTGCATTTTTGCCCATTGAATTTTGCACATTGATTTTGCCCATTGAATTTTGCCCATTGAATTTTGCCCATTTATTTTGCCCATTGAATTTTGCCCATTGAATTTGACATGAATTTTGCACGCATTGAATATGACATTGAATTTTGCCCATTGAATTTTGCATATTGAATTTTGCCCATTGAGATTTTGCCATTGATTTTTTCCCATTGAATTTTGCCATTTATTTTGCCCATGTATATTTTGCCCATGATTTTCCCCATTGAATTTTCCCATTGAATTCTGCCTTTCATTTTGCCATTGAATTTTATGCCATGAATTTGCCCATTATATTTGCATTTATTTTGCCATTGAATATTCCCATGAATCGGCCCATTGACTATTGCACATGAATTTTGCCCATTTAGTTTGCCTATGAATTTTGCCCATTGAATTTGACCATTGAATTTGCCCATTGAAGTGTGTCCATGAATTTTGCCCAGTGAATTTTGCCATGTAATTTGCCCATGAATTTGCCATTGAATGTTGATCATTGATTTGCCCATTGCATTTTGCCCATTTATTTTGCCATTTTTTGGCCCATGAATTTGCCCATTGAATTGTGCCCATTGAATTGTTTGCCCATGGCATTTTGCTGTATGAATTTGGCCATGAATTTCTTGCCCAGTGATAGCCAGGAATTCCCCTATTTAATTGTGCCCATATGTTGCCATTGAATGCACATGAATTGCTGCCATTGAATTTTGCCATTGAATTTATGCCCATTTATTGTTGCGCCGTGCATTGTATGCACATGAATTTATGCCCATTGATTTTAGCTTATTGAATTGTGTTGCCCCAGGAATTTGGCCCATGGAAGTGTTTGCCATGAACTCTGCGCCATTGAATTGTGCCATGAATAGTGGTCCATGAATTTGCCATTGAATTTTGCCCATTTATTTGCCATTGAATTTGCCATGAATGTGTGAGCACTGTCATTTATTTGCAGCATTGAACGCTTTGCCATTGACATTTGACCATTGATTTTGCATTTATTTGCCGTGATGTTGCCCATGAATTTTGCCATGTGATTTTGCTTATGAATTGCCCGATGACATTTCTGCCCATTGAGATTCTGCCCTTGCATATTTATCCATATGAAATATTGCCATTGATTTGCCCATTGAATTGGCACATTGATTTTGCCATTGAATTTGCCATGAATTTTGCCCATTATTTTGCCGTTGAATTGGCACATGATTTGCCCATTGAATTTTGCCCATGAATATTGCCCATGTATTTGCATTGAATTTGCCCATTGAATTTGGCCCATGAATTTTGCCCATTGAATTTTGCCCATGAATTTGCTCATTTATTTGCCATGAATGATGCCCATTTATTTTGCCCATTGAATTTTGCTCATGGAATTTGCAGTGATTTTGACCCATGAGTTTTGCATTTATTTTGCCTCTGGAATGTTTTGCCCGATGATTTTGCCCATTGCATTTGCCCATTGAATTTTGCCCATGAATTTTGCTCGTATTGAATTGTGCCGCATGAATTTGTGTCGCCATTGATTATTTCCCATGAAGTTGCCACTTTATTTTGCCATTTATGTTTGCCGCAGTGAATTTTCCCCATGAATTTGTCCCCTATTGAATTACTGCCCTTTGATCGCTTTGCCCATGATACTTGTGCACAATGAATTGGTTGCCCACATTTTGCCCAGATGTGCTCGCCATTGAGTTTTGCCCATGATTTGCCATTGATTGCCACTGAATTCTGCACCATTGAACAGCTAGTGAATTTGCACATGGAAGTCTTGCACATTGACTGTCTTAGCCCATTGAATTTTGCCCATTGAACTTTGCCCATAGAATTTTGCTTTATTTTGCCCATGACATTTATGCCAATGCATTTTGTCATTGATAGTTGTGCCCACATTGAATTTGGCCATAGAATTTTGCCATTGAAATTTTGGCTCATGAATTTGGCCATGAATTGCCATTGAATTTTGCCCATTGAATTTTGCTTTAGTGAAGTGCCATGAGTTTGTGACCAATGAAGTATTGCCTCATTGAATTTTGCCCTATTGAATTTGCTCTCTATTGAATTTGCCATGCATTTCTGCCCATGAATTTTGCATTGAATTTTGCTATTGAGTTGCCCATTTATTGCATGGATTTTGTCACATTGAATTTGCCCATTGATGCCCATTGAATTTTCGCCCATTATTTTGCCGGTTGAATTTGCCATTGAATTTGCCATGATTTTGCGATGGAATTCTCATGCCAGTGAATTTTGCCCATTTGCTTGAATTTGCCCATTGAATTTGCCATTGATTTGCCCATTGAATTTGCCCTATTAATTTGCCCATTTATTGTGCATGAATTTGCACATTGAATTTTGCCATGAATGTGCCATTGAATTTTGCCATTATTTTGCCGTGATTTGCACATTGAATTTGCCCATGAATTTTGCTTATTGAATTTGCCCATTGAATTTCTGCATGAATTGTGCCCATTGAATTTTGCCCATTGAATTTTGCCCATTGACTTTTGTCCATTGAATTTTGCCCATTGAATTTTGCCCATTGAATTTTGCCCATTGAATTTTGCCCATGAATTTTGCTCATTATTGCACATTGAATTTGCCCATTGATTTTGCCATTGAATTTTGCCATTTATTTGCCCAGTGAATTGCCCATTGAATTTGCCCATTGAATTTGCTTATGAATTTTGCCCATGAATTTGCCCATTGAATTTGCCCATTGAATTTTCCCTATTTAATTTGCCCATTTATTTGCCCATTGAATTTTGCACATTGAATTTGCCCATGAATTTGCCCATGAATTTTGCCATTTATTTGCCCGTTGAATTTTGCACATTGAATTTTGCCATTGAATTTTGCCCATGAATTTTGCCCATTTATTTTGCCTATTGAATTTTGCCCATTGAATTTTGCCCATTGAATTTTGCCCATTGAATTTTGCCCATTGAATTTTGCTCATTTATTTTGCCCATTGAATTTTGCCCATTTATTTTGCCCATTGAATTTTGCTCATTGAATTTTGCCCATTGAATTTTGCCCATTGAATTTTGCCCATTTATTTTGCCTATTGAATTTTGCCCATTGAATTTTGCCCATTGAATTTTGCCCATTGAATTTTGCCTATTGAATTTTGCCCATTGAATTTTGTCCATTGATTTTTCCCATTGAATTTTGCCCATTTATTTTGCCCATTTATTTTGCCCATTGAATTTCCCATTGAATTTCCCCATTGAATTCTGCCCTTTCATTTTGCCCATTGAATTTTGCCCATTGAATTTTGCCCATTTATTTTGCCCATTGAATTTTGCCCATTGAATTTTGCCCATTGAATTTTGCCCATTGAATTTTGCACATTGAATTTTGCCCATTGAATTTTGCCCATTGAATTTTGCCCATTGAATTTTGCCATTGAATTTTGCCCATTGAATTTTGCCCATTATTTTGCCCATTGAATTTTGCCCATTGAATTTGCTCATTTATTTTGCCCATTGAATTTTGCCCATTGAATTTTGCCCATTGAATTTTGCCCATTGAATTTTGCCCATTGAATTTTGCCCATTGAATTTTGCTTATTGAATTTTGCCCATTGAATTTCTGCCCATTGAATTTTGCCCATTGAATTTTCCCTATTTAATTTGCCCATTTATTTTGCCCATTGAATTTTGCACATTGAATTTTGCCCATTGAATTTTGCCCATTGAATTTTGCCCATTTATTTTGCCCGTTGAATTTTGCACATTGAATTTTGCCCATTGAATTTTGCCCATTGAATTTTGCCCATTTATTTTGCCCATTGAATTTTGCCCATTGAATTTTGCCCATTGAATTTTGCCCATTGAATTTTGCCCATTGAATTTTGCCCATTATTTTGCCCATTGAATTTTGCCCATTGAATTTTGCCCATTGAATTTTGCTCATTGAATTTTGCCCATTGAATTTTGCCCATTGAATTTTGCCCATTTATTTTGCCCATTGAATTTGCCCATTGAATTTTGCCCATTGAATTTTGCCCATTGAATTTTGCCCATTAAATTTTGCACATTGAATTTTGCCCATTTATTTTGCCCATTGAATTTTGCCCATTGAATTTTGCCCATTGAATTTTGCCCATTGAATTTTGCCCATTGAATTTTGCCCATTGAATTTTGCCCATTGAATTTTGCTCATTTATTTGCCCATTGAATTTTGCCCATTTATTTTGCCCATTGAATTTTGCCCATTGAATTTTGCCCATTTATTTTGCCCATTGAATTTTGCCCATTTATTTTGCCCATTGAATTTTGCCCATTGAATTTTGCCCATTGAATTTTGCCCATTGAATTTTGCCCATTATTTTGCCCATTGAATTTTGCCCATTGAATTTTGCCCATTGAATTCTGCCCATTTATTTTGCCCATTGAATTTTGCCCATTGAATTTTGCCCATTATTTTGCCCATTGAATTTTGCCCATTGAATTTTGCCCATTGAATTTTGCCCATTGAATTTTGCCCATTGAATTTTGCCCATTGAATTTTGCCCATTGAATTTTGCCCATTGAATTTTGCCCATTGAATTTTGCCCATTGAATTTTGCCCATTGAATTTTGCCCATTGAATTTGCCCATTGAATTTTGCCCATTGAATTTTGCCCTTTATTTTGCCCATTGAATTTTGCCCATTGAATTTTGCCCATTTATTTTGCCCATTGAATTTTGCCCATTGAATTTTGCCCATTGAATTTTGCCCATTTATTTTGCCCATTGAATTTTGCCCATTGAATTTTGCCCATTGAATTTTGCCCATTGAATTTTGCCCATTGAAGTTTGCCCATTGAATTTTGCCCATTGAATTTTGCCCATTTATTTTGCCAATTGAATTTTGCCCATTTATTTTGCCCATTTATTTTGCCCATTGAATTTTGCCCATTGAATTTTGCCCATTGAATTTTGCCCATTTAATTTGCCCATTGATTTTGCCCATTGAATTTTGCCCATTGAATTTTGCCCATTGAATTTTGCCCATTGAATTTTGCCCATTGAATTTTGCCCATTGAATTTTGCCCATTGATTTTGCCCATTGAATTTTGCCCATTGAATTTTGCTCATTTATTTTGCCCATTGAATTTTGCCCATTTATTTTGCCCATTTTTTTGCTCATTGAATTTTGCCCATTGAATTTTGCCCATTGAATTTTGCCCATTTATTTTGCCATTGAATTTTGCGCATTGAATTTTGCCCATTGAATTTTGCCCATTGAATTTTGCCCATTGAATTTTGCCCATTTATTTTGCCCATTGAATTTTGCTTATTGAATTTTGCCCATTTATTTTGCCCATTGAATTTTGCTTATTGAATTTTGCCCATTGAATTTTTCCCATTGAATTTTGCCCATTTATTTTGCCCATTGAATTTTCCCCACTGAATTTTCCCCATTGAATTCTGCCTTTTTATTTTGCCCATTGAATTTTGCCCATTGAATTTTGCCCATTTATTTTGCCCATTGAATTTTGCCCATTTATTTTGCCCATTGAATTTTGCCCATTGAATTTTGCCATTTATTTTGCCCATTGAATTTTGCCCATTTATTTTGCCCATTTTTTTGCTCATTGAATTTTGCCCATTGAATTTTGCCCATTGAATTTTGCCCATTTATTTTGCCCATTTTTTGCTCATTGAATTTTGCCGATTGAATTTTGCCCATTGAATTTTGCCCATTGAATTTTGCCCATTGAATTTTGCCCATTGAATTTTGCCCATTGAATTTTGCCCATCGAATTTTGCCCATTGAATTTTGCCCATTTATTTTGCCCATTGAATTTTGCCCATTGAATTTTGCCCATTGAATTTTGCACATTGAATTTTGCCCATTGAATTTTGCCCATTGAATTTTGCCCATTTATTTTGCCCATTGAATTTTGCACATTGAATTTTGCCCATTGAATTTTGCCCATTGAATTTTGCCCATTTATTTTGCCTATTGAATTTTGCCCATTGAATTTTGCCCATTGAATTTTGCCCATTGAATTTTGCCCATTTATTTTGCCCATTGAATTTTGCCCATTGAATTTTGCCCATTGAATTTTGCTCATTGAATTTTGCCCATTGAATTTTGCCCATTGAATTTTGCCCATTTATTTTGCCCATTGAATTTTGCCCATTGAATTTTGCCCATTGAATTTTGCCCATTGAATTTTGCCCATTGAATTTTGCCCATTTATTTTGCCCATTGAAGTTTGCCCATTGAATTTTGCCCATTGAATTTTGCTCATTTATTTTGCCCATTGAATTTTGCCCATTTATTTTGCCCATTTTTTTGCCCATTGAATTTTGCCCATTGAATTTTGCCCATTGAATTTTGCCCATTTAATTTGCCCATTTATTTTGCCCATTGAATTTTGCCCATTGAATTTTGCCCATTTATTTTGCCCATTGAATTTTGCACATTGAATTTTGCCCATTGAATTTTGCCCATTGAATTTTGCCCATTGAATTTTGCCCATTGAATTTTGCCCATTGAATTTTGCCCATTGAATTTTGCCCATTGAATTTTGCCCATTGAATTTTGCCCATTGATTTTTGCCCATTGAATTTTGCCCATTTATTTTGCCCATTGAATTTTGCCCATTGAATTTTGCCCATTGAATTTTGCCCATTTATTTTGCCCATTGAATTTTGCCCATTGAATTTTGCCCATTTATTTTGCCCATTTATTTTGCCCATTGAATTTTGCCCATTGAATTTTGCCCATTGAATTTTGCACATTGAATTTTGCCCATTGAATTTTGCCCATTGAATTTTGCCCATTGATTTTGCCCATTGAATTTTGCCCATTGAATTTTGCCCATTGAATTTTGCCCATTGAATTTTGCCCATTTATTTTGCCCATTGAATTTTGCCCATTGAATTTTGCCCATTGAATTTTGCCCATTGAATTTTGCCCATTGAATTTTGCCCATTGAATTTTGCCCATTTATTTTGCCCATTGAATTTTGCCCATTGAATTTTGCCCATTGAATTTTGCCCATTGAATTTTGCCCATTGAATTTTGCCCATTGAAGTTTGCCCATTGAATTTTGCCCATTGAATTTTGCCCATTTATTTTGCCCATTGAATTTTGCCCATTGAATTTTGCCCATTTATTTTGCCCATTGAATTTTGCCCATTGAATTTTGCCCATTTATTTTGCCCATTGAATTTTGCCCATTGAATTTTGCCCATTGAATTTTGCCCATTGAATTTTGCCCATTGAATTTTGCCCATTGAATTTTGCCCATTGAATTTTGCCCATTGAATTTTGCCCATTGAATTTTGCCCATTGAATTTTGCCCATTGAATTTTGCCCATTTTATTTTGCCCATTGAATTTTGCCCATTGAATTTTGCCCATTTATTTTGCCCATTTATTTTGCCCATTGAATTTTGCCCATT
This sequence comes from Sinella curviseta, assembly GCA_004115045.4. Lineage (NCBI taxonomy): Eukaryota > Metazoa > Arthropoda > Collembola > Entomobryomorpha > Entomobryidae > Sinella > Sinella curviseta. The sequence continues at coordinate 57,270,330 of CM023201.3, forward strand.
GAATTTTGCCCATTTAATTTGCCCATTGAATTTTGCCCATTGAATTTTGCCCATTGAATTTTGCCCATTGAATTTTGCCAATTGAATTTTGCCCATTGAATTTTGCCCATTATTTTGCCCATTTTTTTGCCCATTGAATTTTGCCCATTGAATTTTGCCCATGAATTTTGCCCATTTAATTTGCCCATTGAATTTTGCCCATTGAATTTTGCCCATTGAATTTTGCCCATTGAAATTTGCCCATTGAATTTTGCCCATTGAATTTTGCCCATTTATTTTGCCCATTGAATTTTGCCCATTGAATTTTGCCCATTGAATTTTGCCCATTGAATTTTGCCCATTGAATTTTGCCCATTGATTTTGCCCATTGAATTTTGCCCATTGAATTTTGCCCATTTATTTTGCCATTGAATTTTGCCCATTTATTTTGCCCATTTATTTTGCCCATTGAATTTTGCCCATTGAATTTTGCCCATTGAATTTTGCCCATTGAATTTTGCCCATTTATTTTGCCCATTGAATTTTGCACATTGAATTTTGCCCATTTATTTTGCCCATTGAATTTTGCCCATTGAATTTTGCCCATTGAATTTTGCCCATTGAATTTTGCCCATTGAATTTTGCCCATTGAATTTTGCCCATTTATTTTGCCCATTGAATTTTGCCCATTTATTTTGCCCATTTTTTGCCCATTGAATTTTGCCCATTGAATTTTGCCCATTGAATTTTGCCCATTGAATTTTGCCCATTGAATTTTGCCCATTGAATTTTGCCCATTGAATTTTGCCCATTGAATTTTGCCCATTTATTTTGCCCATTGAATTTTGCACATTGAATTTTGCCCATTGAATTTTGCCCATTGAATTTTGCCCATTTATTTTGCCCATTGAATTTTGCCCATTGAATTTTGCCCATTGAATTTTGCCCATTGAATTTTGCCCATTTATTTTGCCCATTGAATTTTGCCCATTGAATTTTGCCCATTGAATTTTGCCCATTGAATTTTGCCCATTGAATTTTGCCCATTTATTTTGCCCATTGAATTTTGCCCATTGAATTTTGCCCATTGAATTTTGCCCATTGAATTTTGCCCATTGAATTTTGCCCATTGAATTTTGCCCATTGATTTTGCCCATTGAATTTTGCCCATTGAATTTTGCCCATTGAATTTTGCCCATTGAATTTTGCCCATTGAATTTTGCCCATTGATTTTGCCCATTGAATTTTGCCCATTGAATTTTGCCCATTGAATTTTGCCCATTTATTTTGCCCATTGAATTTTGCCCATTTATTTTGCCCATTGATTTTGCCCATTGAATTTTGCCCATTGAATTTTGCCCATTGAATTTTGCCCATTGAATTTTGCCCATTGAATTTTGCCCATTGAATTTTGCCCATTGAATTTTGCCCATTGAATTTTGCCCATTGAATTTTGCCCATTGAATTTTGCCCATTGAATTTTGCCCATTTGAATTTTGCCCATTGAATTTTGCCCATTGAATTTTGCCCATTGAATTTTGCCCATTGAATTTTGCCCATTTATTTTGCCCATTGAATTTTGCACATTGAATTTTGCCCATTGAATTTTGCCCATTGAATTTTGCCCATTGAATTTTGCCCATTGAATTTTGCCCATTTATTTTGCCCATTGAATTTTGCCCATTGAATTTTGCCCATTTATTTTGCCCATTGATTTTGCCCATTGAATTTTGCCCATTGAATTTTGCCCATTGAATTTTGCCCATTGAATTTTGCCCATTGAATTTTGCCCATTGAATTTTGCCCATTGAATTTTGCCCATTGAATTTTGCCCATTGAATTTTGCCCATTTATTTTGCCCATTGAATTTTGCCCATTGAATTTTGCCCATTGAATTCTGCCCATTTTATTTTGCCCATTGAATTTTGCCCATTGAATTTTGCCCATTTATTTTGCCCATTGAATTTTGCCCATTGAATTTTGCCCATTTATTTTGCCCATTGAATTTTGCACATTGAATTTTGCCCATTGAATTTTGCCCATTGAATTTTGCCCATTGAATTTTGCCCATTGAATTTTGCCCATTGAATTTTGCCCATTGAATTTTGCCCATTGAATTTTGCCCATTGAATTTTGCCCATTGAATTTTGCCCATTGAATTTTGCCCATTTATTTTGCCCATTTATTTTGCCCATTGAATTTTGCCCATTGAATTTTGCCCATTATTTTGCCCATTGAATTTTGCCCATTGAATTTTGCCCATTGAATTTTGCCCATTGAATTTTGCCCATTGAATTTTGCCCATTATTTTGCCCATTGAATTTTGCCCATTGAATTTTGCCCATTGAATTTTGCCCATTGAATTTTGCCCATTGAATTTTGCCCATTTATTTTGCCCATTGAATTTTGCCCATTGAATTTTGCCCATTATTTTGCCCATTGAATTTTGCCCATTGAATTTTGCCCATTGAATTTGCCCATTTAATTTTGCCCATTGAATTTTGCCCATTGAATTTTGCCCATTGAATTTTGCCCATTGAATTTTGCCCATTGAATTTTGCCCATTGAATTTTGCCCATTGAATTTTGCCCATTGAATTTTGCCCATTGAATTTTGCCCATTGATTTTGCCCATTGAATTTTGCCCATTGATTTTGCCCATTGAATTTTGCCCATTGAATTTTGCCCATTGAATTTTGCCCATTGAATTTTGCCCATTGAATTTTGCCCATTGAATTTTGCCCATTGAATTTTGCCCATTGAATTTTGCCCATTTATTTTGCCCATTGAATTTTGCCCATTTATTTTGCCCATTGAATTTTGCACATTGAATTTTGCCCATTTATTTTGCCAATTGAATTTTGCACATTGAATTTTGCCCAATGAAGTTTGCCCATTGAATTTTGCCCATTGAATTTTGCTCATTTATTTTGCCCATTGAATTTTGCCCATTTATTTTGCCCATTTTTTTGCCCATTGAAATTTGCCCATTGAATTTTGCCCATTTATTTTGCCCATTGAATTTTGCCCATTGAATTTTGCCCATTTATTTTGCCCATTGAATTTTGCCCATTTATTTTGCCCATTTATTTTGCCCATTGAATTTTCCCCATTGAATTTTGCCCATTGAATTTTGCCCATTGAATTTTCCCTATTTAATTTGCCCATTTATTTTGACCATTTATTTTGACCATTTATTTTGCCCATTGAATTTTGCCCATTGAATTTTGCCCATTGAATTTTGCCCATTGAGTTTTGCCCATTGAATTTTCCTCATTGAATTTTCCCTATTTATGTATTCCCTAAAAATATTGTCGCAAAATTACAACATTTCGCATAAATATCGAAAAATTACTCAATCTCGCATAAATTTCGTCGCAAAATTCCTTTTCTCATGAATATCGTCTGGTAATTCCTTTTTCGCATAAATATTATCACAAAATTACATCATTTCGCATAAATATCGCAAAATACCATTATTTGGCATGAATATCGTCGCGTAATACCATTCAAAAGTGGGAAAATCAAAAGGGGAAAATTCGAAAGGGAAAATTCAAAAGGAAAAATTCAAAAGGGGAAAATTCAAAAGGGGAAAATTCAAAGGGGAAAATTCAAAAGGGAAAATTCAAAAGGGAAAATTCAAAAGGGAAAATTCAAAAGGGGAAAATTCAAAAGGGGAAAATTCAAAAGGGGAAAATTCAAAGGGGAAAATTCAAAAGGGAAAATTCAAAAGGGAAAATTCAAAAGGTGAAAACGTCGCCTAAATGTTGTCCCAAGTCTCAAAATTCCATTATTTCGCAAATATTGTCGCATAATAATATTGAATCTTGTATGTTGAAATGCTACATGGTAACGGTTGCTGGGTCCTGGGTTTCGTCTGGGGGTGTGACCCCATCTCATCCCCCTGACTTCCCACAGAGCCCAATTCCGCAGGCCTAGTAAGAGTGTGCAAGTTTCTCCAGTGATTGTGTCTTTCAATTCAGGGGGTCTTGGGCGCCACGTTCAAACACGGAAAATCGGCAAGCATTTTTCATTCAAAATGAACGTTTCTCGACTAGACGCTTTTAAAACTCTGGAAAGTTTGCTCGCTCGTCAATTCTTCGTCATCGATGCTTTTATTCTTGCGAAAGTGCATTTGCATTTTTCCGCCTTTGACGATGATGATGATGGTGGTATGAGTTAATTAATTAAAATTGATTGACTTTTACTTCGCTTTTTAATTTTCAAGACAGAAAAAACCTTTGTTGTTACTTATATAGTGTTTTAAGTGTTTTGTTTGGGGCAAAATGTTGAACCACAACCCGGGTTCTGCTTCGTCAAGGGGAGGTCCGGAGGATCCTTTTGGGGCTGTCTCCAGATACTTTGGAGAGGGAGGAGGGGATGGAGGTAATGGGGTTGAGGCAAGTCCCAATACTCCTCATCCCTCTGGAGATATGTTTTTTAGATTCGCGGAACCTGCGACACCACTCAACTTTCCCGTCGCAAACGTGGATTTGACGGGATATCCGGAAAATCTGTCTCCTCCCATCCACTTTCCCTTCGTGACCCGAGAAGGAGCGGCGGCTGCAACTGGAGGAAACGCCGGCAACGTTGGTGCTGCTGGGATACTGGCGGATTTGCGGGCCGGAGGAGAGGAGGCTGGAATAAGGGAAGGAGGGGCAAGTGGGGGTGGAACTAGTGTCGGAGGAACTAGTGGAGGTGGAACCAGTGGGGCAGGAGTTTCAATACCCTGGGGTGGTTTTCAGACCCCTGACTCGTCCGTGTTGCGCTCTCGAGCTTCGCGAGTACCATGGTCAAGTTCATCAGTGACCTCAGTCACCTCAACGACTAGCACGTCCAGTGTTCCCTCCACGCCAAGCAGACGAAGAGGTGGACTCATCGAGCCCCTTGATAAAAGAACAATCGTCGGTAATAAAAAGTTAATAGTTTTAAATAGAGCTCATAATATAATTATGTATGTGAATTGTATGTAGTTATTTTTATTACAATTTTTATTTAGCTTTGGTGGAAGGGGTGGGGCAGGCCCGAGGAGAAGTCGGGATTGCATGTATGAATTTGGACACTCCGACTCTGATTGTCAGTCAATTTTGTGATACTCAAAGTTACACGAGAGTTATCGCTAAGCTCAACATTTTCCGGCCATATGAGGTAATTCATGACTAAGCACACAAGTGGGGTTGTTTTTAATCAAGATATAGCTAATATGTGATTTTTTAAGTTTAAGTTATCGTAATTTTTAATTGAACTTTATATTTTTGTTTGAAAACGTTGCAGATCCTGATGACTGCGAAGTCCTGCGATCCCAACTGCCCTAGTCGCCTGTACTCCCAGCTACTGAAGGAGATTTCAGAGGTAAAGCTCATCCCCATTCAGCGCAGCGTTTTCAACGAGGGACAGGGATGGCAGAAAATAAACTCTCTGACTGCTGACGAGTACACATCCGCTGCCCGAGCAATAATGTACAAGTATTACGGCTTATCTGCAGTGAATGCGCTACTAAAGTATCTGGAGGTGGCCCAAGAGCACTCGCTCATCTTTGCTGCAAAAACGCTCCGAATTGAGTTTCAAGGATGCAATCAAAGTTGCATGATTGGTAAGATTTTTTAAACAATTAGTGTATTTTATTGCTTTAGATTAATGCCTAATTATCTGTATTGGTTTATCATTATTGCGTAATATGTAATTTTTTGTTACTCTTTAGATCGCGTCACGTCTCAGCATCTGGAACTCCTCCAAAATAATCTGAGCGACCGGGCAACGCACTCCCACTCCCTCCTCGGCATACTGAATTCATGCAAGACGCCAAACGGTACGCGTCTCCTCCGAATGAGTATCCTGCAGCCGTCTGTGAACACCAATTTAATCAACAGTCGACTTGATAGTGTGGAGGAGCTAATGAAGGAAAGGGAGATGCTTTACGCCTTGCAGGTAACAACAAAAATAATTTCATTTTTCTGTTTATTAGAGTGCACAAAAGGTGCAAATAATTATTCTGGTTCACTTACTTAACTAATTTGCTTTTGTATTTGTTTCATTCACTAACAGACAGTTTTGAGTAACCTGCCTATCGACATTGATCACATGATCGCATTTTTGGCTCAAATTCCCAAAAGTGACATTGGAAAGATCACTGAGCACCGACTCAACAACATTATCGCGCTGAAGCATTTGCTAGAAGTCATTCCCAGATTGGCGGATGTGGTGCAGGACTCGGAGGATCCCTACTTTAAAAAGGTCAAAGTGGTACGTAATAAATTGTAAACTAAATTATTTTCAAGCTGCCATCTTTAAAACCTCATCCGTATTTAGGATTATAATACATTGTTAATTATAATAATTATACATGCAATCTTCTTGATTTTATCGTTTGAAGGATCTCGTGTTGCCCCAATACGAAAGCATGCTACAATCGATAAAGCGTGTCGTTCACGACGAAGCCGAGTTCCAAAAAGGAGCTATCAACATGAAACATCAGAGGTGCTTTGCCGTTAAGGCGGATGTTAACCCAATTTTGGACATTGCTAGGAAAGCGTACTGCGACATTGTAAAAGAGATTAACGGTAAGTTATTATTATTTTTTTACTCTGGTCAGTCATTTGACTTGTATTGTTTGTATAGATCGTTAGCACTAATAACATTATCGATTGATTTTATTTGAGCAGATTATGTGGTTCGGGTGAGCGGGGAAATGAACATTAACTTTCAGCTTAGGTCCAGCATTCAGCGAGGTTATTATCTCCAGTTTTCAGAGTACAATGACAATTTCAACCCGCCCGCCATGCCTGCCACATTCCTACAGGTACAGAGAGATTGTTAAATACTTTTGTGAATCATTATTTTATTTAACATGTCATTAAGTTAACTACTGATTGCAGAAGCTAAAATTTTGGTTTTCATGCAGGTGAAGAAGAACGGAAACTCCGTTACTTGTACCACAGAGACTCTAGTGACGATGGACTACCGTGCGAATGACATTCTCAAAGAGATCCAGAATCTCAGCGGCATGTAAGAATCTTCATAATAATAATATATTTTATTTTAATTGAACATTAATTATGTGATAGTTTTTTTTCTTCAGAAATATTTACATGTACTTTTTTCTCGAATATATTCCAGAGCTATCTCAGAGCTGATTGTCACAATCCGGAAGAAGATTGGAATCCTTTACAAGGTGAGCGAAGCGGTTGCTAATTTGGACTTGATCTACTCTCTGGCGCAGTACGCCCTCTCAACGCCACAATGCGTTCGTCCGATGTTTTCTTCTGACACGACATCAATTCGTAATGGTCGGCATCCCATTCTGGACTCCATCTCTGCCGATCCCAGTGTTCCAAATAGCACCGTAAGCGTTTGCATAAATAAATACATACATAAATACATAAATAAATGCATGGACCGTTCGTTTTTCTTCAAAGTTTTTTACGTAGTTAATTGTAATTATTTTGTATCTTTTCGTACAGTTTCTGTCAGACTTTAGTAACTTCATGGTTATCACAGGTCCGAACATGAGTGGAAAGACGACGTACATCAAGCAAGTGGCCTGCTTGCAAGTTATGGCGCAACTGGGATCCTTTGTTCCTGCCGACGCGGCCACTTTCCGCATTTCCAGCAACATTATGTCGAGGATGAGCATGGGAGATAATCTGGAAGAAAACTGCTCCTCGTTCGGTGTAGAAGTAAGCTTTCTATTTATTATTCATCCAGCAGAATTTTATAATAGTTAATTAAAGTTTGCTTAGTTATAGTAAAGTTTTAATGGACAATGGATGGATTACAGATGAACGAGATGGACTATATTCTTCGGAACTCTGACCATACTTCGTTGGTGATTATCGATGAGCTTGGACGAGCGACCTCCGTTGAGGAAGGTGGCGCAATTTCCTGGGCCATTTGCGAAAAGCTGCTGACCACAAAACGGGCATTTGTTCTCTGTGCCACTCATCACATGATTCTGACGAAGCTGGAGGATTTATACTTGAACGTTTTGAAGTGAGTGCAGTAGTCATTTGCGTAATTGCTAGTTATAATTTCCTTTACTTTTTGAGTAATGTGATTATCATAATGTCATATTATGTGTATTCGTTTTTAGTTACGAGGTGGAAACCGTGGAATGGAAGGAGGGTGAAAATGCCGGCGACGGTGAACAAGCTGAAGGTGCAGTCGGAGGAGTTTCCGTTGGGCCTGAAACGCGAGCTCTGGGTAAACTCCAGTACACCCATGTGCTCAAGCGTGGGATTACCAACGTCGAGTTTTACGGATTAAAACTGGCCATGAAAATGTCCTACCCGCCCCACATTGTTGAAAAAGCTATAACAATGGCAAAGGAGTTGATGGCTAAACGAGGAGTAAGTCTTTTTTCTTGTATTTTATATTTCAAACCAAATTAAAGTTATTTTTTAACTAAATAATATTTTGCTAATTTACTTGATATTTTATTATTGTTATTTTGTTTAGCTTGAGCCTTTTACAGACACCTCCGGAGGCAGTTATGAGCGGGACAAGGACCGGGCCTTGTATTTACTTGGATTGCACCTGGGGGAATTGGCCAACTCTTTGGATTTGGATAACCTGACAGAGGAGGAGGATGAGAATCTTGCAACATATATGACAACCCTGCAGCTAGAGTTCCTGAACAATTACCCAGAGCTGGGGCCCGGAGCCGATGCTGATCGTGAGGACGCAGGAGCCCCTCCCTCTCCTGCATCCAATCAGAATTCTAGCTTTTAATTAAGGTGGCCACTGCGCCGCCAAGGAGGCATCGACAATCGGACAATCAATCATTAATTTATCAATTTGTGCTTAAAACGAGTATTGATTGTTGTAAAAGAATAATGTGCCTATGTTGTATGTATGTTGTTTGTATGTGTGACTTTGTATGTGTGTGTGTGTGGTGTGCAGTTGAAAATATTTTTTTACAGATGTACCTATTTTTGTGCCTACTTGTGCAACTTTGTTTTTTGAATACTTTCAATTAAATGTACAGTTAAAGCTTAACCTTTTTAAACTGAGATGATTTAATTTATTACGTTTTTTACTAGAAACATAATAATAATTATTTTTTTCTGAATGATAAAAGACAACTTTGGCAATGCATTTTTACCTACGTTATTTTATAAATAATTATATACTTACATATATATTTTTTACATAATATATCAATATATTTTAAGGACTATAACAGTAGCATTATTTGCATATTATCTTATTAGGTTTTTTTATATACTCAAAAAAGAAAGTTTGTCGCGTTTTATTTTTTCTAACAAATTTCACTTTTTTATACATACAATCGTATTTTTTATTCAAGACGTGGTATTGTATTATTGACAGTGATTTTAATTTTATGGGATGGCAGCGGGTTCGCTCTTTCCGCCGGAAGAGGAATCCGACGGCCCAGATTTGCTACTTTCACTAGACTCCTTTTCGGATTTTGTCTGGTTCCAACCTTTGAGTCCTTCGGGAAGCTCGGTGTTCTCCTCAAAGGAGCCGGTTCCCTCGACGAACTCCTCGTAAGTGGATTTCTCGGGGAAGGGTCGTCTTCCCAGCAACTCTATCATGTCGTCTCTGCTTAGGATCTCTTGTTTCAACAGCCGCTCTGCAACCTGCGAAGTACAAAAAAATAGGTTGTCAGCAAAAAAAACTTATTTTGAAATGTTTAATAATTTAGCAATTGTTAATTGCAAACCTTTGCAACATTTTCCTTGTGTTCCGTCAAAAGTTTTAACGTTCTATCGTAGGCGGTTGAGATCATGACTCGGACTTCAGAATCGATCATTTGCGCAGTTTCTTCAGAGTACGGCTTATCCAAAACTACGTCACCGGGTTGCGGCATGTCAAAACTGACGTTGCCAACTTTGTCGTTCATTCCGTAATGAACAATCTGCGTAAATAAAATTTAATTAAGATTAATTAGAATGCAGGATCATGATTTATCAAAAACCAATGAATATAAAAGTATAGGTGCCCACCTGTGCATATGCGCTTTGTGTGACCTTCTTCAAATCATCCTGCGCCCCTGTCGTTATCTTGCCAAAGAAAATTTGCTCCGACACTCTGCCACCAAGCGTCATGCACATCCGGTCAAAAAGTTGCTCCTTCGTGTACAGATATTGCTCTTTGGGTAAATATTGCGCGTAGCCCAGTCCCTTTCCACGCGGAATAATGGAAACCTTAAGGAGGGGATCTGCATGCTCAAGGAACCATCCCGCCACTGCGTGCCCAGCCTCGTGATAAGCTACCGTCTTCTTTTCTTCGGGTTGTAGGACATTTGTTTTCTTCTCCATTCCAGCAACCACTCTTTCGATGGCCTGCTCAAAATGTTTGAGGTTTATGTTATTGTTAAGATCTCGAGCGGCGATGAGTGCGGCTTCGTTGCAGACGTTCGCGATATCAGCACCTGCAAATAAATGTTTCACAAAAAATGTATAAATTAAGTAATTCGACCTACTGACCTAATTAAAGTTTCATGCTTTGCAAAAAGGTATTTCACCTGTAAAGCCTGGGGTGAGCGCCGCCATTTTCCTGGCCAAGTCCTCCTTGTTGATATCCGTTTTGAGGGGCTTCAGATGAACTTTAAAAATACTGGCTCTTCCTTTGATATCGGGAGCAGGGACGAAAATCTGACGATCAAAACGTCCAGGACGTAGGAGGGCACCATCGAGAATGTCGATTCTGTTTGTGGCAGCTAGCACCACTACGTTTGTTGTCGTATTGAAACCTGGAAGCAACAATTTAATCATATTTAATTAGTGTTTGTAGCCAAACACACTGCAAAAATTATAGCAGTGAATAGTGTAATTTACCATCCATTTCGACTAGCAATTGATTGAGTGTATTTTCCTGTTCCGAATGTCCACCGAAACTTCTGCCTCCACGCTTCCTTCCAACCGCGTCAATTTCGTCGATAAATAGGATACAAGGCGCATGCTTTCTTGCCATTGTGAACATATCACGAACCTGTTTTGTTCAAAGGAAAGAAGAAATAATAATTATCACTTATTTAGCAAGTTTTCAAATTTACACACAAGAGGAGCAACTGACCCTAGATGGACCAACGCCAACAAACATTTCTAAAAACTCGGAGCCGGATACTGTGATAAATGGTACGTTGGCCTCTCCCGCAGTAGCTTTAGCCAACAGAGTTTTACCCGTACCAGGTGGGCCTAATTGTCAGGAAAGATAAAGTGTTGTTTTATTTAACTAATTAATTAACTCGCTAATTGTCAGGTAGGAGATAAATTCTATTACCTGTGAGAATTGCTCCCTTTGGAATTTTCGCTCCTAGTTCCTGGTACTGGTTGGGATTCTTCAAAAAATTGACAAATTCCATTATCTCTACTTTAGCTTCTTCGCAGCCTGCCACGTCTCTGTTGAAAAAGATAACCACGAGATTGATAAGATTATGAAAAGATAGTTTCAGGGTGATATGGTCATGATGGTACTATTTAAAAATAAATGACGCACTTGAATCGAATACCAATGTCACTGGAATTGATTAGTTTAGCGGTTGACTCCATAACGCTGCCGAATATTCCGCCTCCTCTTCTTCCTCCCTTGCCACCTCCCATCATCTCCGCCGAACGTCGCATCATATAAATTAGAAAACCGATAATGAGAAGTGTAGGTAGTATTCCGGTTAAACTAGCCGCTTCTATTTCAGTCTTATATATCACGGGAACATAATTAGCTGGTTCAATGTTCATCTCCATTTGCGCGTTCTCCAGGTTTCTTTCAAAGGAGTCGACGCTGCCGATATTAAACCAAAGAATGCCCTGCAAATGCAAATTTTAAAAAGTCATTATATAGTTAACCCAGTCATCACACGATTTAACATTTTAATTGGTCACGAGAAGATGCAGTATTAACATATTTAGCGGATTGGTTACCTCGCTAAATGCTCCCGCACCAAGTCGAACTCGAACCCACTTTTTATTCACCACCTCTAATTTCTCGACCAGGTTCTTAGAAAGATACCTGCAATATAAAGGTAAATGTGTATTACAATTAAGTATTCCGTATTTGAGGCTAAAATTCCTATTAATTTTAAGGAAATACTAACGCGTTAACAAAATCCTTCCACGTGATTTCCGTATAGCTCATCTCGTAGTAAGTGAAAGTGCCGAGTAGAGCGATTGTACCCACAACAGCCATAAAAATCATTTTATCTCCTCCCTCCCCTCCCATCCCTCCTCCAGGTCCCTTTCCACCCGGACCTCCAAGTCGAGGTCCTCCCCCGCCCAAAAAGGAAGACCAAGGATCTCCGGGCGGTCTCGGAGGACTAGTTCCACCCGGCGTTCTAGCAGCACCTGAACCACTACTTGTTGGCGACGGCTCTGGCGGAGGTGCTCGTTTCGCATCACCCGACGAGTTCGCCTTCTTCTCTGAAGCGCCCCCCTTCCCTTCCGGTGGCTTTGCAGTCTTGTCGCCGGGCTTGGGTTTGAAATACTTTTCGAATCCCTTTGGAGGAGGCTTATCGGTAAAGTACACTCTGAACTCGGATAAGAACTTTTCAAACTCTGGAAACTTTCGCTGGAGCCGCTGAATGCTAAAGTGGCGGTTGCCTCCTCCTCCAACTTGGATAAGACGACTTAAATGTCGCACAGGACTTATTAGACGATACGCCATGTTATCGGCTGATAAATAGAATAGTTATTTTATAACACTTTAAAAGATAATCTCAACACTTTTAACTTTAACTAGCTTCTCTCCTAAATAAATTTGTAGACGCTTTTTATTATTGTAGGAAAGTCCCTCCTTTGTACTTAGATTCCACCTCCAATTTGCATTGTCATTTGTAACGGCACAGCTCTCACTGCAACCATAAAAGCGAACAATAATTAACTAACTTGTCATCCCCATTTAAAAAATCTTAACGAACAAACAAACTTTAAAAATTGGTTATTATCAACACGATTGCATCATCATTTCGCATTAATTACCTTACGCTGTGCGGCTACGTGCTCGGGATCAGGATTCCTCCGGGGTTTAAAATCCACTTTCGCCTCACCGGCCAACATTTAATTATAATTTAAAATGTCGCTCAATTAAATAAATTAACTATTTCCGGCCATTTAAAAGCCAGGCTGGTCACGCAAACTCTCGCTCATTCGCACAAGTGAGGTGAAAGAATCTCCGGAATTTGATACATCATCCGAGCTTTACATGAGATCAAAACAGAGCTTCAACTTTGGTGACACCCGTCCCATCTGGAACCGTACTCGATGACTCCAAAAAGTTATATGCTTTCCGCCCATCTAACGCATCCTTATTGACCAAACCATACTGTCACTTTATTTCCTTCTGGTCGACTGGGGTCATTCACACTTCAAGTCGCCCTAAATGCCGTCGATAAGTTAAGTATTTGCTACCTATTCCAATTAACTTTAAATTACTAATTATATCAGTTGTTAACTGATGGAGGTTAATTAGGGAGTTAAATTGGGGACGATTAGATTGTCGTGTAGTATGGACGACCCCGAAGTCTGGATCAGACGTCGTCGAGGTGTCGATTCACTCACCCAATAAGCTTGTGTGTGATAAATGCACTCTCGCAGCATGTTTGGGTGGTAACAAAACAGCAAGTCTGCTAGTGTTAATGAATGTGTGGAGCTCTCTGATCTGATCACACAGCTAATTATCGATCCTTCGGGAAATTATAGTAATTAAACTTTAATATTTCTTTGCAACTTAATGGCTGTAGTTAATGCGAAGTTAAAAAGATAGCTTGTTGAATGGTGTGGAGTGTAGAAAAGTGTGAAGTAGCCAGCGTGAATGAATGAATCAAGTGGCACAATTAAAATCAGCTGAGGGGCTGTCAGTCGGTCAGTTTTAGTGTCACGACACTGGCACATATTTTTATAGCTGTATAGTTAACAGTTGTAGTGGTTTTTTTTAAATTTGATAATTACCGAAAGGGTTTAACGTTATTTAGTGAGTTAAATTAGTGAGGAGGTAATATGTCGAATAGAGTGATTAAAAAGGTTATCGGGGATAGTGATTTGAAGGCGTCGCCGGATTCGGAGGATGAAGTGCCTGTGACCTTTGGCGCTTCTGGGGGTCGTCCTGTGCGAAATCCGTACGAATTGGTAAGTATAATTTTAATGGAGTATGATATGCAGTATGCAGTATGATAGTTAAATTATTTAAAAGGGTTACGTGTTTAACAACGATATTTACGTAATGATTGGTTGTATTTGCAGTTAAATGAGTTGTCGGAATCGGAAGCAAAGGAAGACGATGGTCAGCCAGATGAGGCGAATAAGAGTGGCGACTCGTCCAGAATGGACGACGAGACAGGTCAGGGGGTGATCAAGAAGAAAAAGAAGAGGAGACGACCTGGAAGGAGCAAAAGAAGGGCGGCCGCTCCAATAGGTTCCGGTTCCGATAGGGCTCTCGATACGGAAATGGTAAGAGAGGAGATTGTTTTAAAGATGATAAGTAGCTTCATTAAGTTTATATGTTAATCATCTAAAGTTAACTTAACTTTATCTTATGACAGGAGGATGAACTATCGTTCCAACAGCGTCAGAAAACACGCCACGCGCCCAGAGAACATCAGGCGCTACGAAAGGAAAAAGAGGAGCCTGTCACTTCCAAGGAGTTGCAAGCTTTCGAGCAGCACTTCAAAATTGATAGCAAGCTATTAAATCCCGATTTTGAGCTGAAGAAAATCTTTGGAGCTAAAGTTATTAACTATGAACGAGGGTAAAAATCATTAAAATGATAATGACATAATTTATTTTCGTCAATTATTCTTGTCATTAAATCACATGTAGAATTGAATTCTGATTGGTTTTGCAGGAAACAAGGTCAGCGAAGAATATATCGGCAAACGAGACTCATAGATCCTAGGGAAAACTGGCGCTCGGTTGTGGGAGCCGGTAAGTACATTAAAAAATTGAAAACAAAATATAATGTATTAACTAATTTAATTTGTTTACAATTATCAAATTTTCTTGTGGGTAATTAAAGGTGTATCAATGTCCTTCCTCGAGACCAATAAGCAGGGCTATTTATACTTTAAATTTGAGCACAATAAGGAGTATCAAGAAGTACAGAAGCAGTTTATCCGAGCAGTCAACACGCTGAATCCCGATAACATAGTGGTAAATTTGACTTCTCATTAAAAATGAATATTATTAATTGCTAGTCTCTTGAAGTAAAAGTTTAATCTGATTTTCCTTTGTTTTTGTGCAGGGCATTTTGAAAGTACATCCCTACCACATAGACTCCCACATCCAGCTCTCCGACATGGCAAAATCAGCCGAGGACATGCAGGTAGCTGCGGAGCTGATCGAAGGCGCCTTGTACTGCATGGAAAACTCTTTCCACGTCAGATTTAATCTCTCGCTCCCGTCTTGTCGCTTGGAGTATAAATATCAGGAGAACCGGGCCTTCTTCATCCTCCTTTTCAAACACTTGACTTTTGTCGGTCAACGAGCCTGCCATAGAACGGCCCTCGAGCTTTGCAAACGTTTACTGACCCTTGACCCCGACAGCGATCCGCTGTGCGCCACCCTCATGGTAGACTTTTTTGCGATAAAGGCAAACGAAAGTCGGTGGCTTATTGACCTCTACAATTACTGGGAGAAGAGCAAGAATCTTTCGCAACTGCCCAATTTCGCCTACTCCATCGCGCTAGCGTATCATCTCCAGTCGACCACTCCGACCAAGAAACCGGAATCGACTAGCAAGTCATCCGATAAGAACGGAAGTGAGAAAAATGCACCGCAACAATCAGTGGAGGAGTTGGCGGCGCAGGCGGATAAATTGATACAGTACGCCATTTTGATGTTTCCGTCCGTTATTCTTGCCCTGCTGGACAAGTGTGGAGTGCAGGTGGATTCCAGAACCAAAAATCATACATTTTTGAATGCCCAAGCTCAAAATAGGTATGTATAAAAATACAATTAACTCGCGAAAAGGGTGGAAGTTTTTTGAGTGACTTGTAATTTTAATTTATTTTGCAGTCAAACTCGGTCCCTCAAACTTTTGTGCGACTTGTACGTGTGGAGATGTCATCACGTTTGGCGAGATCCCAGCGTATTGGCGTGGTTGGAGAAGAACGTGACGGTTTGCCTGGACAAGGTGGACTCCAAGGAGCCTGTGGTGAAGGACTACGAGGAGAAGCGGAAGCGACGGTACATGGCGACCATTCCACGAAATATCATTCGTCATGTGCTGCTCACGGATAATAAAGACTTGACTGTTAACTTGCCGCCTGAGCTGAGCAAGGAGCCCATTCTCAACTATGACCCGCTACCCCCGCCCGACACGATCGACATTTACAACACGAGGGAAATGCGAAATATTACGGCGTCCGCTAATCTCCCGAGGAATGGGCTCCTGTCCATGCTCTTCCGCTCATTCCTTTACGATTTAAATGATCCTAATGCACCTTTCCAATTGTAAGTTAGTTTTTTTTGGAATGGAAAGCCAAATAAGCCGTTACTTTTTGTAACCGGTATTTTCATTTGTTGTAATTATTTTTTTTCAGAGATGAAAACGCTGCAGCAGCTGCGGCCGCCGCTGTGGATAGAAACGCGGTTGGAGGTGCCGGAGGCGCTGCGGGAGGATTACAGCAAAGCGTTAACGCACTTCTCGACGCAATGCGCGATTTACTTTCCAATGTTAACGCCAGGGGTGAGGGGGAGGCAGCTGATGGGGATGAGAGTGAAGGGGATGGGGATAACACGTGAATATTATTTAAAACTTGCTATGTAATGTACAGTGATTTAATTATTGCAACAATAATTCGCTTGTAAGTAAAATTTGCAATCGTTTTTTGCCTGTACATAAAATATAATATTTAAAATACTTTCCACATCTAAAAATTTAAATAGTACCTACAAAATTAGTTTTTAAAATGTACATTTAATTAATTAAGCAGTTTATCGGCTAAAGCTATTATTACGTAATGTAAACTATATTCATTGATACACAAACAAGCAATATTTAAAAAACGAATCCGTTTTTCCGTTTTCCGCTCTGCAAGTTTTAAAAATGTTAATTAGTTAGGATTTGCTATAAAAATGATTGTTCTTTTAGTGATGATGATAGCAAATTTGGCACGCAAAAGAAGGCAATAAAATCAAGCTATTTTATCGCGTTAAATTATGACATTTCTCTATCTGCTCAAGTTTTACTTTCGTAATTATTCGTAAAAGGAAGCAAAGAAAATGATAACGTGCATAGTGTGTAAATCTTGCTGTCCTTGGCCCATCGTATCAAATGTCCGATGCGATCTCTTTCTAAAAGCTCTTCTTTTTTGTTTCCAAATATGGAATTATGTCATTTTGCATTTTTGGTCCCATAGCTCTTTTTTAGCATAGACGTTTGCAGGATGGACGACCACAAGCCAAAACAAACGCTGCTCAGCGGTGGCTGCGCTGCTCGCTCGCTGCATATCCTTTTGCAGATTTTCGTCTTTGTCGCCTGCTGCCTTTCGTGAGATGCGTCGTCTTTATATGCAAGTTGGATCGAGGGTGAGGGTGATCGTTACCAAGGATGGACAAGTGGACAATAATAAATGTATTGATTAGCAGCAGAGAAGCAGCGCACGACGAGCAACGACGAAAGACAGCAAAGCAGGTGAACTGACTAAAAAAATTGTAGGCGGACGACCAGCAATAAAGCATTTTCAAGTGCAAGTGACTCGGTAGCTCTAAAAAAACTTTTACCCTTTCTTTTTTACCACCACCATTCCACATGTTTTAAATTACCGTTTTAATGACCGTTATGAAAAAGTGACAATTTTTTTATAATAAAAAGTGCTTTGAAGTTTACAATGTTTAAATTTGCTGGGATTAGTGGATACGACCAACTGGAAATTTGCCACCAAGCTAATAATAATAATAGTAATCAGGGCTCAAAATGGTCGAGACACAAACGCGAAGTGTTTTCATCGTCGTCCTCGGACATGCCGAAAATTCAGGTGACTCAGCGCCATGTGTACGCAGCGCATCAAAACTCGGCAATCATTTTGGATACCAAGCCGCTGACTGATTCCACCTGTGATATTCTGGACGGGACCAGGAAGGAGTACAGGATCGATGGTCATGGATCGCCCATAACTTGCTTTGCGGTGGAGGAGGAGACGCTGCTTCTGTGCAGCTGCAGTGATGAGAACGTGCTATTGTCCAAGTGGGATAGTCTGTTGGGGCATTGGGACACGAAGGTGGTGAGCGAAGGGGACAAGAAGATCCTGAGCTGCTCGGTAGCGTTCCGGGGACTGGTGATCTACATCACCTTGTTCAAGTGGGATACATTGATTGTGTACAAAGTCGTTAGTGCACACTCTCCGGTAAACTGCAGGGAATTTAATTATATTAATAATTATTAGCTAATTAATCATAATTATTAATTATTTTCGTTTGCAGAAAGAACCGGGACCGCTCATCCTCACGAACATGGAGTGCCTCGCGACGCTGGAGAAGGTGAAGGAGATGACGACGTGGTCCAAGAGCCTCTTTTTTCAAGACAACTTTAATATAATCGGCGTGGCGTCCGGGAACACGGTGTCCGTCAAGGTTTGGGAGGTGATGTTCGAGAAGGACCAGTTCGTCATAAAATTGAAGTGTCACCGGATGGTGTCCTATCTCAAGGCCATTTCGGCGGCAGACGTCTCCATTGAAAAGGACTGCGTGCTGATCCTGGTCGTGGGGAATGATGGGAGCTCGGAAGTGTTTTCGCTGAATGCGACAACCTTCATTTTGCTGTACCGCTTTAAAATCGAAGATCCTGCTGTCGGAGGAGACGCTTCCTTACCATCAGGAACGACATCGCTGATAACCTACACCTTGACGCTACCACCGCCCGCGACGTCTCCGTCGCTGCACGTAGAATCTCGCGTGCTATGCGCAAAAATCTTTCCAATGAAATTTGCAGAGCCGGTGATCCCTCCTCCACCAAAGCAGCTTGAAACAGACGCCATAATTGACATGGGAGGGGATGGCGACGCCAAGTTTAGCTTTGCGGAGTACGACAAGTTGACGGAGAACGAGAAGAATGAGCTGATTGGAGGGCAAGACTGT
Source organism: Sinella curviseta (assembly GCA_004115045.4). Taxonomy (NCBI): domain Eukaryota; kingdom Metazoa; phylum Arthropoda; class Collembola; order Entomobryomorpha; family Entomobryidae; genus Sinella; species Sinella curviseta. The sequence continues at coordinate 57,289,336 of CM023201.3, forward strand.
TTGGATGGTGAGGCGGCGGCGGTGAGCATGTGTCCGAAATTGATTGTCGCAGCAACGACGACGAAAGGGGTTCTGTTGGTGGACGTAGTCAGTGGACAGGGCGAGCTTGTGGTGTCGCACGGAGCGTTGCTGAACGACGACAACATTTTCATTCAGAACGCGCAAATGAGCATAAATGCGGAAGGAAAGGAGGTCATTCTCGGACTTCAGAGCTGTCTCACGCGCTACGTGTTCAGTAGACGATTTCTGGTGGAGTTTAAGCGGACGACGAATGACCTTCCCTCGGGACCCGCTCCTCAACTTTCGCTGATTCCCAGGGAGGCACTCAGTGCGAAATCAGTGCTGCGGAAGAAAATAAGGAGCCCTCCCCGTCAAATTCCCTCCCACCCCCTCCAATCCAACAAGAGTGAGGGAAAGTTGCGGGGATCAGGGGGACTGACTCCGAGTTGGGTACGCTCGAGAAGCCGTCCAGCAGCGTTTAAGAGCTCAACGACTTGTTTGAGTAAAACGAGGGTCAGTGCCCCCACATCCGCGAGATCCTCTACAACTTCCGTAGGAAAGTCGGAAGGATTTACGATAAGCAGCAGTTCTGATGGTAGCGAAGGACTGCTGAAAATTCCGGTGACGGGATCCTACGAAAGGGAGGAGCTGGCGTGGAGCGACGCCCAGAAAGTGAACATGTCTTCGGCCATTTCCAATGGGATATCCGTTTTGAGGATTGCGGCGACCACGAGCGGGAAGCATCTCGCGTTTGGGGGAAATCTGAGTCCGCTGATTGTGACGAAGACGAGGCCATTTCAGAGTTATCGCGTTTTTAAGGATATCGGGAAAGTTTCGGGCCTGCATTTTAATTTTAATGGAGATCTTCTGGTAATTAAGCCGTATTATAAAATAACCTTCTAAAATCATTAAAATTAATTAGTAATTAGATAGATGTTTAATATTAGTTTTCATTTTGTAGCTTGTAGCGTCCAGTGACTGTCGGACAACTTTGGTCAACTGGCAAAATTACCGAGAGCTGCTCAGCTTTGAATTCTCCTCCAAGTTTAATGAGCACGTGCACGCCCAGTTTTACTTCATGGACAAGTTTATCACGCAACCGGAAGAGAACAAGTTGGTTCTGTACTCGTACGCGCAACGAGATAACGGTTTCATCAAGTTGAAGGCGGGGGAGTATCAGCTCGAGTGCCAGACAATAACAGCGCTTGCCGCAGCTAATCAGTTTTACTCTAGTAAGCATGTATGATGTATACTATTATCTATCGATAACATCTTATCTAGAAGTGCTATTATATATTTCTTGATTTGGAATAGATATGATTATCACCGGACTCTCGAACAAGTCCATTCAGATCTTCGACACAAACGCGGAGGTGGTCTCCCTCACCATTCCCAACACTCACCTCAAGCCAATTTCCTGCATTCGGTTGAACGAGGCGCCTAAAGGACCCGTAGCCACGCAGCTCTGTGATATATTTCTGACCTCGTCATTCTCGAACCTGGACCCGATCAAAATGTGGGACCTGCGGAGTGCCAAGTGCGTCATGCGCATTTCGGACGTGAACCAGCCCATGTTTATACCGACGGCGAGACCGGGACTGAGTCCCTGCGGGCGCTATATAGCGTCAGGATTCGAAGATGGATCAGTAAGCAAATTTAACCTAACCTAATTTAATTACCATTGATTATGATGGTGTGTGTAATAAAAATGACCTTGTTTCCTTTTTCAGATAACCTTTTATGACGTGAGAAAGGTAAAGCATCGCTTATCAACCGTGAAGAAGATAGGCTCAACAATTCTGGACTGCCATTTTGACACAAATTTGCCAATGGTGTGGTGTGGATGTCGAAACGGATCCATTTTAAATTTTTATATCCCTTAATTGAAAAGTGCTCCTAATTAACTTGTCATTTATGCTTAAATCTCTGAGAAAAAATGAAATGATTTGTGACTTAATCAGTGAAATAAAAGATATTATAAAGTTTCATTACTAAATTTTGTCGTATTTATTGTATATAAATTAAGTGTATTGACTATAAATCATCATTACTACTAAATCGAGTAATTTTAGTTAATTAATTATGATTCTGCTAATTTACCACTCCATGTGCGTTACATCCCTGTCATTGAACTCGTGGAACTTTCTCTGCGCCGGCTTGTGACTGTAGTCCTTCTTGCCCTCTTGCCAGCCACGAGGGGGTGCGGAGTCGTAGTCAAAGGCGTTCTCGTTTTTGCCCCAGAGCCGGTCCTTCTTGTCCTCCTCGTCCCGGAACAAACCGTCCATCACTTTTCTCCCCGAAATCGGATCCGTAACGTCGCCCATGGGGTAAACCACCTTCAGGATTTGGTGAGTGATGTCCCGGGAGATCCGTCTGGGGAACTCTTCGATGAGGACAATGTCGCCGGATTTTGTGAGCTTGTTGGGGTCGTGCGCAAAGAAGGTGTCGAATCTGGGGAAGTACTGGAAAGACAAACACGAATGATGCATCATCAATTAAAAGTCTAATTAACAATAAAGAGGTGTGTGCAGTTTAATTAAAATGTTTATTAGTTAGTGTTCTTACCATTTTAACGTAATCATCCCAATCCAGCATTTTTACATACACTTTGGTTGCTTTTGGAATATAGCATGGATAGCATTGGCCCAAGAGCAGCTTTCGAGAGCTGGCGTTCGCAACCAGCTTTAACGCTGAGGACGCCGCGGCGGATCCAGACATATTTTTAAAGCACTTCTCGAACAACTTTTAACTAAATTTCGTTAACTAGTGCAATGAAACATAATGTTTCTTCGAAATTGACAAATTTTCACAGCCAACCTCCTCCTGAACTCTGGATTCCTTTGTCACCAGAACAGACGTCAAAACAAGGTTAACTTTTAACGTTACAAGTGACAAAAGTTAAATATGACCGGGATATACTAATTTCCTATTTAAATTACGGAAAATCAGTTAAAGTTACAGTGAAAGGTAGTTGATTGATTGGATTGCTGCAGAGAAAAAGTGAAAACATAACAAGAAGACATGTGAGCTCAGTCTCCGCCGAAAATCCGCAGGTCACTCTGAGACAACCAAAGCCATACATCTGTTTTCTCGCATGTATGCAAAAAACTTTCTGGAGGAACGTTTCTCCATTTATGGAGGGGTTTGGAGGATAGTTTTACATGGCTAGGTAGATTAGATTATAGCTTTTCCAATTAAATTGACACGAAAAAGGTAATTTAGTTTAGTTATCATCGGCATTTATCGTTCTGCAATCAAACTTTCATGAATGTCTCACAGTGCCCCGAAATGATCCAATCCGTTCGACAATGTAAACAAAGCTTGCCATGACAACGGAAAACTACAACGCGTGAGATATTCATGAAGTTTGTGGCTATTTCCATGGTTTCCTGTCAAAACACTGGAACATTTCTCCAGGAAAAGTGACTATGCACAGGAATGATACTTGGATCGCAGTAGAAAGCAAGGGCAGAAAAGCAACAACGTCATTATCACTTGTACATTATTTAACCGTGTTTTGCAAATTAACAGTTGCGTCCCACCTTATATCACAGATTACATTTCCACTCCATACAATACCACTTGCGTCATTCACATTCCCAACTACTTACATGAAAGTACTTAAAGTATGGAATAGTGAAGAATTTGAATACGCGTTTCGGTGGGTTATCTTGTGAATGATAAGTGTTCATTATAAATGCATATAATCTTATAGCTTGCTTAACAATGAAGCGATTCTTTAGCAAAAGTAGTAAAAGCGAACATAGCGAGGATGCTAAGGGCTCCATAGAAGTCGCAGAGGAGACAGGTAAATAAATTTGTTATTTTAATAACTCGCATTTATACAAAAGCATTTTAAAATCTAAATTGTTTCAAAATATAATTACTGTAATTATTTCTTGTCGTATCACGTTTCAGCAGCACCTGCATCAGAAGAAGAAGCAAAAAACATGGAGCGTGCCAGCTCTTCCAAGAAAACGCAGCGACGTGGTGAACGCGGGGAGCAAAGTGGTGACGTTGGTCAAGGGGACGCTGAGAAAAGTGTTCGGAAAGGAAAGGCGTCCAGCAAAGCTAAAGGTTCCGAAGAGCCTTCGCGTGAAGAATCAAAGAAATGGGGTGGTGTTCGAAAGCAAAAATCCGTTGAGCCTCCAACAACCACCACCACAACTGAGGATCTTGTAGAACCCGCAACCCTTGACACCCACGATGACGATGACGAGGATGGTGAAACTGTCACAGAATTCATCAAAAGGCCTCCAAGACCGCTTCCAAGAAGGGTACAGGGATCGACTTCCCTATTTCCCACTTCAGATGATAGCGAGCAGGAGGAGGATGACGTGGATGAGATTGAGGAGATTGGGAATGAAGCAGAGGCGATTCCACCTCCCAGGGAAAAGTCAAGTAAAAGTAAAGCAGTGTCAGCGCCAGCAGGAGCGAGAAAGGGAGGAAAGGGTGCTACTTCCGCTAAGGCAAAGGTCACCAAAAAGCTTAGAACGGTGGCTGGGTCAGCATTTAGAAATGACTCGGACGAGCAACTGGAGGAACCGGATGACGAGGTCCAATATGTTAGCGTGAAGGACTCACAGGGCGTGCCAAAATTGGAGGCTGGGTCAGGAGGTCACTACTTTTCCTCCGTTTATAATTATTTTCAACGGCCCATTTCCAGCTTGCGGTTCAGGTAAAACTTGCTAAACTCTGTAATTAGCAATTAGACCTAATTTCTAATTGTTTTAATTCAATTTTCTCACGTTGCCCCAAATAAATTTATTTGATTTCAGGGCCCGACTTTTGAAGTATCCTGCATTCAGCGAGCAGCACCTCTGGAGCGGGGAAATGGCCCTGGTCGACGAGCGGACATTTGAATGGCAGGAGAAAGTTTTCAGCAAGGCGGAGGCGAAAAAGTTCCAAAAGCTGGACAACTGTGTGACAGAACAAGAGCGCAAGTACCACGAGGAACTGGGCCAAAACCGGAACTCGATTGGCAGGTATCTACACTCCTACGTCACCGACGACCTTTACGTGGTCAAGAAGAAGATGCGGCTGCTCACGAAGCGGTGTCCAGTGCCGCACACGAGGACTAAAGAGAAGAGCTTTCCAAGACTCGCCTTTGACACGAGCGCAAGATCGGAGGAGGGGGACTCTCTGGACAATGGAGGGAATGGAGGAGACGATAATAATTATTTTGATGGGCAGCAGAGCGACGACTCTATTGACTTTGACGAGCCCATTTCCAGTTCCACGCCGAAGCAAGGGAGAAAAGGGAAAGAGAAAGGTGGCGCGGGAGCCACTTCCGGAAGTGAACTTGCCAAGCAGGAGAAGAAAGTGCGGGAGCGGAAGGAAAAAGAGATGAAGGAGCTGGAAAAACGAAATGACAAGTTGAAGCAGGAGAGATTGAAACGGGAAAAGGAGCTGGAGAAGAGGAGACAGGTAGAGGAGGCCAAGGAGATGGAGAAGGTGAGAAAGTTGGAGGCGATTGAGGACAAGGAGAAAGAGTTGAGACAGGCTTATATGAAAAAGTACAAGTATTCCAAGCGACCTTCCATGCCGCTGGGTGCGAGAATGCGGTCGGTGAGACTGACGCCTTCCCCTGGAAAGCTGAAGAAATCTTATACCATTTCGAGGTCGTCGGAGATATCTGATTTTCAGGATGACGACCCGATAAGCTTGGAGAGTAAGGACAATAATGATAAGCCTGAAAGAGTGACGACCACGACCTCAAAAGTTGGTACGGAATATGAGGAATATCGCTCAACGAAACGGGGATTCAACAATGGGGGCATGGTTGACCAGAAAGGTGGCCAGGAAAAGTTTCGGGATCGGACCGCCTTCAAGAATCCGCATACAATGTACATCATGGCGTCCATTCCTTATCTGCCTGGGCGATCTCGGGAGGTGGTCGTGTGCAGCATCCAGAATATCCCGAATCAGCAGTGTCTCGTCTTCAAACCGGCCCTGGGCTACAGGAACATCGAGGCGAAGCGGAACAACGTTTTTCGGATAAGCTGCGAAATTTGTCCTGACGAAGACGCCGTATTCCAGCGGGTGGCTGATGACAGAGATCCAAGAAAGAAGAGTTATCCCGCAGAAGGGAACGTTCATGGAGATCTGGAGTTTTTTGAGGTGAGAAAATAATTTGCACAGTTAGCGATATATTTAAATGTATATACATCCTGGTTAATATATTTTTAGTCCTGTTTCCCGGAACTTAGAGCGTTCCGAAGAATGAGTTTCGACTCTGTGTTCTGGGAGAGATTGCAACGGCACAGGGATTCGATGCGTCGCCGCTATGTATCTACTATGCTGTCGATATCCCCAAGGGCTGGAGGAACGACTCCATACTAAGCAGCACGGAGGGCATGACCCACTCGTGTTGCACAGACCATCAAGGCTTTGCACACTTTTCGCACGAGTTTTCGTTTCAATTGGTTTTTTCTATGGACTTTATTGATGAGCCTGAACCCAGTCGCCATTGTAAGCTGACAAGCGTTAAAAGTAGTTAATTTTAATTGAAGAGCTTAAATCACAAACAAAGTATTTTAAAATGCAGTTCCAACGCCAGTAATTGCCTTGATGGTCGTCTCCATGAATCACCCATCGCCCCGAATAATTTACGAGGGATACGGCTACGCCACCGTGCCAATGACGCCAGGATGTCACTTTCTCAAAATCAGGACCTGGAAGCCGAGACCCAGAAGCGTGGTGGAGAAAATGAGGGCAGCATTTTTGGACATTTCACCGTCCCTTCAGGACATGAAGCTTGCCCATGTTATCACCAGTTCGGAAAACGACGTAAGTAATTTAATTGCCAGATATACTTTCAATGGAAAAGTTGTCAAGAAATAAGTTGTTGAATTTATAATTCAGGATTACACAAAAGCTAATCTGATTGGTCTACAAACTGATCCGAGTGGCACGATAAAATTACGCTTGCACGTGATTCATCAGAGTCCTTCCTCGTCGACCAAGGAGTACGAAAGCAATTTGGATCTGCTGGAGAAGATGAGCAGCGCAACGATTTTGAAAAGTGTTCAGGCCGTTATTCACGCGTTTCAACGGGCTCGGCAAAAGGCAGAAACTTTGAAAAGTCAATACGAATAAGAATCTTAACTCAACTAATAATTTTTGTGTGCAAAATGCAATGAGACTTTAATGCTAAAATAGTTAAGAAACTGTTTGTACTTTGACTACTGTTGTATTTTCAAATTTAAATTAAAGTTTACTATTTTTCAAAACAAAAAATCACATATTATTATTTTCTTACATAAAATCAATATCAACAAGGAAAACAAATACAATATATAAACCTATCTCTCTGTAACAGAATGGTTAACATTTTTATTTTCAACATTCAAAAACAACTGACTCAAACTCAAACAGATATTTTAAAAGTTAAAACTTAATTATTCTAGTCTTGGTTAAAATCATATTTTGTGTGCGCAAAATCACTTTATTATAATGCGGAAACATTTTCAGTTTTAATTTTATATCACTAATTAAATTATGAATTAAATTAATAATATCAATGAATCGCTTTTTTTGCTAACGAGAAGCACCCCACCACGCGCAAACTTGTTTTAAAAATCACAACCATACTTTTTTTATGCTACAGAGGCAGTGAAAATGAAGCTGTACTATTTTTTACATAACAAAAAGTAACTTAAATTAACAACAGAAACTAACTTTTAACTCCACTTGTATTTGGAGTCTTTGCACTCTAAACGCGTTTGAAGAGTGTCGATGATATCACTTCGGCACAAGACTTCCAGAAGGGAGCGTTTTGTTCCACAGTCGCTCAAATTCTGAACGTCGAAGGCGTTCGCTTTGGTCTGCTTGGCTGTTGGAGATTTTACTTGTCTGCAAAATAAAACAGCACAGAGATAAGGAAAGTTAAATAAGCGCCTTATTCATAGTAGTACTTAAAGTTGGAATTTATTTTTAATCTGAAATTTTGTGGACTTACCTGTTTACATTAATTGGTATTGTGGAAGCCATCGTGTCCAACAGAATATCATAAGTTTTCACAGTCTTGTTGAGCAGCGCACAGAGCATGTGAATCGTGTGGGGTAAAATGGGTCCGGTGAGTTCCAAGGAGAAGGAGCGCTCCGACGCCGACTTTCTCACGCGGGTTTGCCTTACCGAAAGGGACCTCAAGGATGCTCCTTGAAACGCAATAGGAGAGACTATCGTAGGCGGAAGACCAGCTTGCGCACCAGTATTAGCTACCAGAAAGCTTTTCGTGTTGATGAGAAAGTTGAAGAAGGCCAGGGAGCTTTCTCCGGTAATCATGAGCAAACTAGATTTGAGCTTGTCACCTGCTAGCTGATTTGGAGGTGACCTGAAAGAAGTATTCCAGTCACGTAAATTAAAGTGTACTGTATTTACAATTAAAAACATGTATCCTTCCATATTTCACTTCCTCGTACAAAACTTACGATTTATTCACGGAAACACTGAGATCTTGAGAGATGCCCATTTCATCCAGCCACTTGTCAGGTTCCTCTTCGTCGCTTTCGACATCTTTTGCGGGTTTTGCTTTTACGGGAGCTTCCTGTGATTCAGTGGCGGCGCCCTGCGCACAGTACGGCAGCGTGAAGTCAATTCCTGAAAAGATAATCATACAGATAATGTTAAGCCAATTAAAATACAAGTGCCAAAATTAAATGGTGTCACATCATCAGATGTACCTTACCTTCTTTTTCTAGCGAATCCCTGAAACCTCGTGTCGTTGGTGTCACATAAACCTGAAGACATTCCAGTCCCTGTGTACCAGCCGCACTGAATAAACACGTAAACTGGTTCGCGAAAACGTAGAAATATGGGCACTGTCGGGTTCTCAGTAATTGAAACACGGAGCGAAATGAATCCACCCTGAAACAACAAGATAAATTAATTTGTAATGGCACCAAATTGCTAATAATTACTATAATTAATTATAATTGAGATTTTTCTTACCATTCCATAAACATGGCTTCTATAGCCTTATCCTCCAGTTTAATATTCCCCGCATACGTGGTAGTGACGGCAGGCGCAAAGGTATTCGTTAGTCCCGCATGTGTCATCATCTCTCTGGGAAATAGCTTAACGGTGGGCAGATAAGGATGTTGCCAGTACAGACAGCACTGATGAAACTGAGCACCCAGCGACGTGTCCAGCTGAGATCCCGACGACGAAAAGCTCTTGGCCCCGGCGCTCTGGTTGGGTTCCATGTCAATGCACCGGACGAAAGCGGAAATTCCTGAAGACTCCTCGCTCGTTTTGAGGGCAGTGTTCCAGCCAAACTGATTCTCCGTTTTGATAAGCAGCCGCGTTTTGACGGACCAGTCCATACAAAGCTCGTCGTGCCAAAGTTCCTTGCTGGCCAGTTCCTCCTCCGCCACGCGATTCAAGTCCAGTCCGCGACGCGCTGACTTGGGTTTGGAGGAATGGCCAGCACCGGACGATGCCCAGGCGGGAGAGGTTATCGCCGGTGCAGGGGTTATCCGTTGACGCTTCTTTTCAACTGAGGGAGGGGTGGATAAGAGGTTGAATCCTGAGAGGGAGGGAAGATAGGCCTTCATTGGACTGCCTAATATCATGCTTTGAGGGAGGAGGTGAGAACTGTTGCTGCTTGAGAACTTGGCAGGGGGAATGCCGGAGGATATGCGGTGCGGAGACATGGAAGAGGAGGATGGAGGGGATGGAGAAAGGGAGGCGGATAGACAGGAGGTTGGAGTTCTGTCGCCGGTGGAAGTGTTGAATATCGGTTGCTTCATGGACATCAGGTCCATTAGGGTGGAGTCCTCACATGTGGCTTCGTCTGGGGGAGGTGGCTGCGCTTTGAATAGGCGCTTGGCTTTTGGCTGACCTCGTTTCGTTTTCTTTGAGGGAGATTCACTGGAAAATGGAAAACAAAGTTAGCATTGTATGTATAAACAAATTAGTTAAATTCCTCCACGCTTGTTTTTTCAACTTACTCGAATAATCTATCCTGCAACGCTCGTTTCTTGGATTTCATCTTCCTCAACCGAAGGAGATCTTCCGGTTTATTCCACCCACTTGCGTAGCCCTCCATTTTGCACGGTACGACAAAAGACAAGGTGCTCAAGAAAAATCAGGTACTCGAAAACAAAAACTTCTAGTTCCTTGTTTTGTACAGCACTTTGGTAAATGGGGATCAATAATGTAAATGTATGTTTAAACTCTCTTTGCCTCTTTTACAAAAACTAGCTAAAATGACGAGCGTTGTAAAACGGTTAAGGTACTTTCTAGAACTCTGCTATGGTCGGTACATGATGATGACCATAACAATTAAATGTTAGGATAGCCATGTTGTTGACGAAGAATAACAAACATCCATCACTCATTTGCAGCGTTGCATTTGCGTCCATTGTTGGTGGAAAACAGGGATTAATTAGATGTTTATTTCACGCAGCCTTTTCTTCTTTTTGTGCCCTTGTCAGCTAACTAAAGGCACTTGGGAATCCACAGTTGATGACGACAGCGAATCTAGAAAAAGTAGGAATAACAAAATTCACATTAATTATCTTAAATCTTCGTTTAGCTCTTATCTGTCAAGCCGTCAAGGTCATTCATAACCATACACGGATACACGTTGTTAATGACGCAACAGTAATAACAATTTATGTAAATGCACGATAAAGACAAAGGTCACGAGGAAGGTTCAAGGCCGCGTCGTACGTCACAGAGTTCGTGACCTTTCCAAAAACAACAATACCCACCTTTCCAACATGTTATTACTTACCCTATAAAATGTCTTTTGTCTTCCAAAATATGGACCGGAAACAATTTAAATACTTTCACTTTACTAACAGCAGTCAAGTCGAAGCCACACCTCCTTCCGATTTCCCCAGATTTTAATGAATCAAGAAACTTTCCACACAATTAAAGTCAGAGTATTTTGTAATACACACACCTCACTTTACAAATGTCCACCTCCTTATCATCATCACTCACCACAAAGTTAAGTAGGTTATCTGTAATCTGTAGACATTACAAGACAAACATTACAGTTTCCTTACAGGCACCTCCGCAGTCAACAGTACTGGGCAATGGCTAATAAATAATGCTCATCAGTCACTAACTGCTCTCAGGTGTGTGTGTGTGCAGTACTTTTAATTAGGCACTCATGCAGTTCCCCTCCATCTTTCACTTTTGAGAAAAAACGGTAATATGGATGACAGGAGGCATGAGAGGTGGTGATTCTGATCTCCTCTATCTGATCAATTGGCTATTTCTGAAGATTCCGTTGAAGAATCTGTTGAGTAGGCAGTACACCTATTTTTGTTCACACTTCTTCACAAACACAAGAGATCAGAGAGATCACCTCATTTTTTCTCATTATGCACCAGTGCGACTGCATCTGGCATGCATCCACCTCTCGCATTATTTACTGCTCTACGGATTATTAGAAAGAGATGCAGATTTTGTGTGTGTACTTCTCACACTTAGCACAACGGACACAATTCTCACACGCGACGGGTTTAGAGAAGGTGGTCGTGGTCTTTCCCTTTGCGTCTTATCCTTCTTATTTATCAGAAAAATGGCATATTATAAATAGCATCTTATCTTGAATCCTTATCAGCACCTCATTATCATCAATGTGCGTGCTTGCCCCTAAGCTATGCAGAAATACGGTACATTGCATTAAAAATGCAGCGCCGCAGGGATCTTGAAGACAATGCATAATATGCATTCATGTAATTTATGCATTTAATTTAGTCCTAAATTCCTTAATTGGTCATTTAATTAGTTAATTTGACAAAGTTTCTTGAGAACTGTCAAGTTTATAGGGATGCCCCGAAAAAAGAAGGGATGATGTATCTACTTTTCATGTCCGCATACAGCTGGGGCTAGTGGGCGTAGCACAGTTTGTAGCGCTGAGGCTATACAAAAAAGTAAACATTGAACAGCTACAGTGGCGAAATGTGTATGCGGAGATGAAAGGGAGAGTATGTTTTGGCCGAGTGGTGTATTTCATGTCATGCAAAAAGGAGAAGAGGCGGCAGCGGTAGCGAAACGCGAGCTCACAGCTGGCCGGCTGCTTTGTTGTGGGTGGACCGAGATCGCTCGCATTTCTCTCTCTCTCATGCGAGCTTGTAGACAACAAAACAAACGTGCTTTTTTAGGCTTTCTTTCTGTCAAATTTTAATTGTGGTGGTCCAATTTTAATTATAATATAATTTGCATTTATAAATTCTAGTTCAGTATACAAATTTGGTGTAAAGGGGATAATGGCGAGTGAAGGAGAAGGTGTCTATTATCAGTCGATTAAGAGATTGCCAGAGGTAAGGTTTTTAAAGAATTACCAAATTTTGTTTGCGGTTGAGTTTAATAATGTGTCATTAGTCATTACAAGTGTCATTTGTCATTATAGATGTTAACGTGTTTGTTATAATGTTTTTTATGTGTTTTTTGCAGCAAGCGGCGACAACAATCAGATTTTACGACAGGAATGGCGACGGGGACACGTACCTGTTGTTCGGGAAGGATGCGCACCTCGCCGCCAAGGACGTTTATCAAACAAACGCGGTGATCAAAACGTACGGGAGCGGAGCCAATAAGCTGGACAGCGTCACCATGAACAGGGCAAACTTTGAGAGCTGGGTGAAGGATCTGCTCCTGGTGAAACAGTACAGGGTAGAGGTGTACCTCAACGACTCGAGCACAAAGGGCCGCGTCGAGTGGACTCCGCAGTACAGAGGATCTCCCGGAAATCTGACTCAGTTTGAGGACCTCCTCTTTTCCAACAGCGAGGTGACGGTGAACAATGGAGTGATGGGGATTCGAGTGGGAGTGAGTGAGCGGAACAAGAATGTGGGGGTGGCGTTTATCAACATGAACGAGTGGCACATTCACCTTCTCGAGTTTTTGGATGACGACGCGCTCACGAATTTTGAGAGTGTGCTGGTCCAGTTGTCGCCGAAGGAGGCGGTGATTCCTGTGAGTACGCCGGGGAATGAGGCACTGATCACGTTGAAGAAGGTGCTGGAGAGGAATGGGGTGATGATTAATGAGAGGAAGGCGGCGGATTATGATACCAAGGACGTAAATCAGGACCTGGCAAAGTTGCTCAAGTTGAAGAAGGGGGAACAGCAGAATGTAGCGGCAGATCCGGAAATGGAGAAGACGGTGGCCACTTCCTCGCTGTGTGCTGTTATTAAATATCTTGAGGTAGGTTGAGTTTAAAAAAGTTAAAATAAACTTTATTGTTCAGTTGAAGCTGAACTTTTTAAAGCTGGACTTTAATTCAACTTCTGTCTTTTCATTACAGCTTCTGTCTGGAGACACTTATCTTAATCAGTTTAGGCTGAAGCCTTTTGATTATGGCTTATATGCTAAAATGGATTCTGCAGCTTGTCGGGCCCTTCATTTGGACCAGAATGCGCTGGAACAAAGTTCCAGAAACGAGACGACGCTGCTGAGTGTTATTGATAAGTGTCGAACTGCACAGGGAAAAAGACTCCTCGCCCAGTTTCTGAAGCAGCCACTCGTCGACATCAACAAACTGCAGGAAAGACTGGATGTCGTAGATTGTCTCGTTGAGGACGTCATTTTGCGTCAGTCCCTTTTCGAGGATCATTTACGGAGGATTCCTGACTGTCAGATGCTGTCACGAAAATTACTCAAGAAACGAGCAACGCTTCAGGACTGCTACAGGTACAATAATTAAAATTCAAACCTATTTAAATTACGATTTGAATTGAAAATAAGCATTGAATTTAAAAAAAATGTTTTCTTTCTATGTTGTTTTTAGGGGATACTTGTGTATCGTGAAGCTACCAAGTTTGCTAAAGGATTTGGAAGCACACGAAGGCGAAAAGCGTCACGTCTTGAACTCATTCTTTGTGGATCCCATTAAAGCACTTCAGGAGGATTTCGACAAATTTTCCGACATGGTGAAGGAAACGCTGGACTTGAACATGGCCGAAAAGGGCGAGTTTATCATCAGGAAGGATTTAGACGATAGCTTCAAAGGTTTGTGGATTTAAATTTAAAATTAATTATTAAATCATCCGTATTATTCATTTTTTAAATTGTTTTATTTTATTTAGCAATTCGTGACGCCATGGATGAACTTGAAGAGCAAATGGCCGAGGAGACGTACAAAGTGGCAAGGAAGCTGGGACTGGAGGCACATAAATCTATCAAGTTGGAATCCAGCACTCAGATGGGCTATTTCTTTCGGATTACGCTGAAGGAGGAAAAGACGATAAGGAGCAACAATGCTTACACCATCCTTCATTCTACAAAGGGAGGAGTGGCCTTTAGAAACACTGCCCTTGAGGTTCTAAGCGAGAAGTATGATCAAAAGCACCGAAAATATTTGGAGGAGCAGCGGAGCTTTGTTGTGGAGATTATCAAAATTGCTGGTAAAAATGTATACCTAACTAACTGAATGCATTTTTATGACTTTTATGAATACAACTTTTTTTTTTATTTTTAGCCGGTTACTCGTCCTGTTTTGAACAACTAGGAAATTATATGTCCGTTTTGGATGTTCTCACGAATTTCGCGATCGTCGCTGCCAATTCTCCCTCGCCATTTGTAAGGCCCGTTCTGCATCCGAAGGGAACCGGAATCATTAAACTGGAGGGATTGCGGCATCCTTGTGTAGAGAATCAACCCAATGTCAACTTTATAGCGAATGACATTTGCTTCGAGAAAGGTTTGTCCGTTTAGAAAATATTTGCCATTTTCAGTGCTTTTTTTGCTAATTGCTAAGTTTAAACAGTTAACATTTTTTTTAAATTGCTGCAGATAAGAAAATGTTTTACATTGTCACTGGACCTAATATGGGTGGAAAGTCCACTTTTCTTCGTTCTGTAGGGATTGCCGCTTTGCTCGCCCAAGTTGGGTGCTATGTACCTGCCTCTTATGCTGAAGTAAGAAAAATTAGTAATAATAGTAATTAACTAATCAGCACTACATATTATTATTATTGGTATAATTTTTCGTTTCCAATAATCCACAGATCTCAATAGTTGACGGAATTCTGGCGCGTGTTGGGGCTGGCGACAATCTGACAAAAGGAGTGTCAACTTTTATGGCGGAAATGATTGAAACCTCATTTATACTCAAGGTAGTTAATTACAACATTGATATAAATACTGGTCAATAATCTAATGTGGATTCAAGTAATTGCATTTATTTTTTTAATTGTAGACTGCAACCCCTAACACACTTGTACTCATTGACGAACTAGGACGTGGGACTTCAACTTATGATGGATTCGGTCTTTGCTGGGCTATATCAGAGTAAATATTTTTATAACTAAAGTCATATAATTAACCTTTAATTTTAATGGGGTTCATTATAACAGTTTATTTGAAACTAAAGTATTTTTTACTTGTGCGCAGGCATTTGGCCAAGAAAGTTGGCTGCTTCTGCATTCTGGCAACGCACTTTCACGAGTTGACAGCCATGTCAGAAGAAGCCAAAGCGGTAGTAAACGTTCACTTCTCAGCGTTGGCGGACGAAAATGGACTGGCCATGTTGTACAAATTGGAGAATGGGCCGTGCGACAGGAGCTTTGGAATTCACGTGACTCAAGTTACAAATTTTCCCTCTGACGTTATCGAGGTGAGTGTTACGCGCATCGTTTATGCATGTCAGTCTTTCATTACTTGCTAATCAGTTTAATTTATATTTTGTGTGGGTAACAAAATAGTCAGCGAAGGACATGGCCAAGCGATTGGAGGACTTTTCCCAAGACGAAGATAAGGATGACGACGAAGAAGCTGTAATGCGGAGACAGGTCCACAGAAAGGTATGTATGGATATCTTAAATTAAGATGAATTTTGAATGGTACTTTTAGGAAAACTTGCTGTTTACTAATTTGTTTGTTTGTTTTTTTAGAATGGACAGGAAGCTGTAAACTCATTCAGGTCTTCCTTGAAAGAATCTCATGAAAAATTACAGTCTGCTGTCGAGCGCGGAGAAATGAATCTCGAGGAAGCGGACTCAAAGTTTCAAGACGAAGCGGAAAAGCTGCTACTGGAAATCACAGAAAAGTCCAAGGAAAATCCGTACATTAAGCACCTGTTGGAACAGTCCAAAATGAGCTCTATCGTTTGTTAAAAGCTTTGTTTTGGTTCTGTGTATATACCTATGCATTTTTTAATCATACTTCTTAATCTACGAAAAATTCATTAATTGCTTTTTACTTAATAACTCATTATGTTATTTTTAAAGTCTGTATAGACTTGATTGTTTCGTTATTATAAAAATGAAAAGACTGATCTTAATCCCACCATCGACAAATTTAATGAAAATGATGGTTTCTGTGCTCCGTAATTAACTTTTATTTCAATTAAAATGAAATACACAGTGTATTAATTATTGATAAAACAGTACAAAAAATAGACGATAATGTCTATGTATAAGAATGTATAACAACACGAGCGACCATTAAAGTTGAATAAACATTTGAACCCTTTTTGTTTCGTGATTTTCAGATTCAATAGAGTTGAATGAATGGAAATACATAGTTCAGATTAGATTAAGGATATGATACAGAAAGGAAATGTCATCTAAAAATATACTTTTTTGCAAGAAGAAATTCCTCTGCTTTCTTGCCCTACGCACAAACAATAAACAAAGAAGAAAGGGAGTGTGATGATCCGACTGACTCCTCGGACAGGCCAACGAACGTCTACCGTTGTTGAACCGTGGTCGAGAAGAGTAAAAACAAACAAACATGTCATCTCATTCGTTATGAATGAATCAGAGTAACAAACAGCGAGCAGCTAGTACAATAATACGGCATATTATTGGAAATGGAAACATTTTTTTGGTCGAGAGTCACACAGTCAGTAGCTTTCCATATCGAAATACTACGCATCTCATTCACCTCCACAACAGCATTCGCTAAAGTTAACATTTTACAAGTGGAGATTAATAGATGATATAGGAGTCCTCTAGTCCATAAAAAAATTTATACGACTTTTGGTATATATTTCGACCTAAACGACATATTATGCATGGATGCATATTAGAAAACAGTTTTCACTCCACTTACAATATATGCTGCTTTCTCTCTCTTTCTTGTTGTGACAAAAGGTTACTCCGGCAACCTCTTTCCTTCCTCCTCTTATCATGGACAAACTTCTCCAGAGAGTAGTCAAGTCCTTTCACGTATGTTTTTTATGCCATGCCATGCTTTCCCCTGTAATGTCTGTCATATGTCATCGCAAAAAAAAATATATTATGTAGCTTTCACTCCCATATTCCCATTTGATTTCCTTTTGTCGTCGTCCTCCATGATGATGATGAGTCTGATGATGCATACGTGTGCTTTTGCAAAAGCAAACGACTTAACTGCCTATTGGTCAACTAACTCGGTTTTATAGGTGGTAAAAGAAAAAGAAAACTTGTATATAGGCTTGCTGCGGTGGCGGCGGGTGCGGATATTACAGGGAAAGCATATAACATGGAGAGAGAAAGTCTCCATAAAAATATGTGGACATGTATAATATGTATATATAATGCTGGCATTGGCAAAATCATCGCTACGACTGTGGCTAATAATCATTTGGAAAGCATGTTTGGAACTCACTTGTGCAAAAAGAGAGACAGTCTTGACATGACATGGTAAAAGCCAACAACGCGTCGTCAATATGCAAAAACGGATAGTAATAACCGTCGTATATAGTGTGTGTTGAGTTATAACGGTAAACAAACTGCCAAACTGCCGTTGCTATTGTGTATAATATATTATTTTTTTCCACTGCTCTCTGGACATGATAAAAAATACAGCAAGTTATCTAGTGAAAATGCATGGGCCTTTCTGCCTTCAGTCTTGTTTCGTACTTTGTCCGTGAAACGTTTAAACCGTAACGGTGCTGTTGAGACGGTTATTACTTGAAGGGAAAAAATAACGGACACTTAATTTTCTGCTGCTGTTGCGGTGGTGGTGGTCGTGCGGTCGTTTGTGTGAGAGAGAAAGAAAAAAATAAACTGAATATATTTTTGGATTTACTTACGTCAGAAAAAAATTGTATAATTTATCATCATTGGGATTTTTTTGGAATAGTTTTGTGAACAGTGAAAGTAGAGAGAAGTTTGTGTGGGGAAAGTGACAATTTTTTTGTAGAGAGAGAGAGTGTGTGTTTGTATTGAAATTAAATTGTATATTTTTTCTGGAGGAAAGTTATTTCGGCTGGATGTTGGAGGGTTATCGTCAGTTAACACATCACCCCACTGGCTGGACATCAGCACCTGCGAACGTCATCATGACAGAGCACAATGGCAGCAACGGAAGTGCTAATGGCGGCGGCTCGGCGAATAATAAAAGGAATGAAAAGTCGTGCAGACCTTTTTACGAGTTGCCTGCGCACATCAAGCCCTGCTCGAAAATCATTCAGGAGACGAGAATGCAGTTGAAGTATTCGTCCAAGTTGGGAAATACGGAGGTTCCTTATGGAAATAATGGAAGTGGTGGGGGTGGATTAGGAAATAATTTTGGAGGGGGAGGAGATAGGAATGGAGGGGGTGGGGAATTTTACAAGGGACATGTTGTCGAACTGCCGGATATTCACAGTGACAGTGGAGGTAGATTTGGAGGGAGTCACGGGATAAAGCCTGTGGAGACCAAGAGACCTTTTACCCCCCGCGACACTGTTAGTCTTTGGGGCGTTTCCGCGAGAAAGCGGCCACCCAGTGCGATTACGTAAGTGGAATTAATTGTAGCATGAATATTTTACAGCTTTATTTAAACCAACTAATTATAATTTGTGTGCATAAAAAGGCCCCCGTATTGAAAACACGCTAATTTAACAAATTGGTCTCGTCTGTTTGTTGTTGTCCAGTTTATCCAGACTTGCCATTGATGAGTCGGAAGAGCCCGGGGGTGGCTGCGGTGGAAATAACTTTTCGTTGATGGAAAATGGCCAGAACGGTTATCATCCTCATCATCATCCCCATCAGTTTGTTGGTGGTGGTGAAAGCGGCGTCATTTCTCAGCAACGTCAGAATCAAAAATATCGTGTGCCAAAATCGTCCTTGGGAAAAGTTGCAAAATTGCAGGCGACCACATCATCATCGTCGTCGTCGGGCGGAGGAGCGAGAAAGTACAGCTACAGCTTCGACTCTGCAGCGGATATCCTTGGCGGTTTGGACGTTAACAACGGGGAAAGCAGCAGTTTGACAGGGAAAGCGGAGAGGAATGTGGAGAAAACGAGGTTACAACTCAAATCACTTTCGCTACAAAATGGTGAGTACAGACACAAGTACAAACGCTAGCATGTACATAGGCGCATTATAATAATA
The DNA here is from genome assembly GCA_004115045.4 of Sinella curviseta. Taxonomy (NCBI): domain Eukaryota; kingdom Metazoa; phylum Arthropoda; class Collembola; order Entomobryomorpha; family Entomobryidae; genus Sinella; species Sinella curviseta. The sequence goes on from CM023201.3 coordinate 57,308,603, forward strand.
ATGTAATGTTGGGTTGTCCAAAAGAAAGTACAGGGTTGCTCGCGTCTACTACTTTAAGTAGGCATAAGTTTCTCCACTTTTCTCCACGTACACATAATTATTTATACAATACAACACGCTTAGTGGCATGTCTGTCATGTAATCTTATCTTTGGAGGTTCTGTTAAATAGAAAACGCAATGTGCTCGTATCGTGCTAGATATTTTCAAGGTTTCTTTCTATGCCATTTTCCATTTATTTTTTCGTTTTAAAACGGCTGCCAGATGGATACGAAAATTTCTACTACCTATATTGACTATTTCGACACTATTTCCAGTATAAATTATTCATAAGCCGCCTACATGTTGTACATATCTACTCGCTATCTGGTGAAAGCATAGAAGTTGGTGGGATTTGGGAAGACGGGGTGATTAAATATGGAAATTTAAAATGGCAATTGCCATTAACATTTCGACAGAGATGGGCAGTTCGATATTGTGCCCTCCTCTGGTCCACCCAATTTTCATTTCATATCACCAGCAAAATTGGAATGAGAAAGGAGCATTCAGAAAATGTTTAATTTTCCAGTTATTTCTGCAGATAAGCGTAGTGAATGCATACATAAATATCCGAGAAATCATTAGCAAAAAAAGTGCGTAGGTACAAATGTAATAAGTGTATTGGATACAGTGCATAAGAAAAATGATTTCCTGTTTGTACGCCTTTTCCCAAACAAAAATGAATGAATGAATGAACTTGCTATGTATTCGATAATGATAAGAGGATATAATGTTCTCTGTACACATTTTTATAGTCGTGTATCATGCAACATGACAGAGTGCCAAAAACAGTGACTTGGGAAGTTAGTTGATTTTATTTAATAAAGTAAATAGCTCTGTACTACAAAAAGGAGTAATACACGGAGTAAGTGGTCAGCGGTGGTGAATCCGAAATCGGAAACACGAACAATAGAACACTGACCACTGCAGAAGTGAGTCCATTTACCTGACTTATTCTTCATATATGCATGTATGCATAAAGTCAATCGATTATATTGTTGTTTTTTCTATAAAAACAAAGTTTTTTTGTTCTGGAGAAACGAAGAGAAAGACGAATGAATGATGCATCCATAGAAAGTTTATTGGCAGCAGTTACGAGACTCTCAAGTGGATGTTTTAAGACTTGAAGAGTATGTATAAATAATCGTTAGGGATAAAGAGAAAACAAGAAAGCAGCATTATTTTTTTGCTTTATTTCATGCTTGACCTTAGCGAGAAAAATGTAATGTTTGTTTAATCATAGGTTAAATGTTAAACATTTAAAGGCCAACTCTTTATGTATACTTATTTTTGAATTGAGTTACTACATGCTTTTTTCAGTTTTGTGGCAATAGTTTTATATCAGCACTTCTTTTTATGGCTTTTTTGTACCAAATTAGAAATATTTTTGCGAATATAACTTATAGCTTATTTAATGATTGTGCGGTGGCATACGAATATGAGTGTATTCTACTGTAAAATTAATGATGGGAGCTTTCTTGAGAAATGGGGGAAATAACAATAATTGGAAAAGGGGAATTACATCAAATATTTATAGAGAAATGCACGACATTACAGAATGTATGAATTAATGCCGTAACGCGACAGAGAAAATCCAAAACCGTCGTATGGCTAATGTTGCTGATATGCAATATTAGTCATGATTATGGTTGTTCGCTTCCTTTCTTATTGTTAGTTATGTTTTCTTTGAGAAAATTGTTAGTTGGGTAATTGGAAAGGAAAAGGAGGAGGAACGAAAGAGGTCATTCATGATGAAGATTTTAGGTATCAGACTGCTTGCAAATGAACTTTCCGGAAAAGTGAAAGTTTCCGTTAATGCATACAGAAATATTGCAGACAATGCCAATACGCAATAGGCCAACCAGTTTCTCTGTTCACCAAAGTATATAAATAAATCAGGATTATAATGGCTTAATTTAATGATTGTTTTCAGAACGGTCCCCTTCAATTTCCTCCTTTGACAATGAATTCAGCATAGCGAGCAGCAGTACCAGCAGCAGTGCGTCATCCTCCTCGGGGCGAACTGCGCATTACATGCACAACAATGCCAGCTTATACGACAATGACTTGACAAAGACATCCGTCCCCTCCAGCAAGTTTGCCGATGATGATGATGACGTGTTGATGATGACCAAAAAGCTTCAAAATCGCGGCGTCGTTTCATCCCGATTTGATCTCGTGGAGGACCCGAGAAAACTGCCTCCACCGCCGCTGCCAGCTTCTTCCATTGTTAACGGCTCCAATAACGGCCGCCAGCATGATTCTTACGAAGATATAGACTGCTTGGAAGAAGCTATTCAATATCTGCAAAGTTTGGTGTCGCATCTGTCGACAACGTCAGGTAGGTTTTAAAAAATTGGTCAATTTTAAAGGAACATGCATGCAAAATCGATCGATCTCATTTCTCCGGAGAAAAAATGGAGAAAAGGCAGAGAAGGCACAACAAATGATACCTAAAAATGCCCGGCTGCTTTGCTGTTCATGTTCACAATTCTTTCTTATCATCAATCATCCCACATTTGATTTGGCTAATGTTACGTAACAATGTTTTTCTGTGCTTTTTCTTTAAACCGGGGGACCTACATAGATAAGGGAATTCGTGGAGAAGTGATCGGCGTGCTGAAGAAAGTTCGTGGATTCATCGGGGAAGTGGACAAGAGTCCACAAACGAAAACCAAGTTGTTGCGAGTGATTTTCAAGCTTGTCGAGAGAAATCAGACTGACGAAGACATACTATTCTGGGCTTCATTCGTGCTTCTACACGTAAGTCGGCTCCATAAAAATAGATAGATTACTTAACTGCGATAGTAAAGTAAAGTATAGGACATTAGGGAGGAAGAGCAGCATAGCAAAAAAAAGAGAAAAAATGACGGTTATATTCCGTTACACATGCTCCTTTGAATGTAGCCGTTGTGCTTGCTTACTCGTTAAAAATTAATGAAGGAGAAAGCTCACAAAAAGAAATGACTGTGGAGAAAACCTGAATCTATCCCAAAAAACCACTAAACTTACAATTAGAAATGCTGAGCTCTTCTATATACACAGCCTTAATATTTTATATATTGTCTAATTGCCTATATTTATGGTAAGAATTTGTAGGAAAATGCATAGGTATGGTCGGGATAGAGGCAATGTATTTTATAAATACGCATTATTAGGAGAGCTAGCCGGTTTAAGATTATTGGGTAGTTCAGGCCGTTTTAGGTATATTGATTTGCTAGGTTAATGTTATTTTTTGCCTTTCTTTGTGCTGTAATGTAAAATGCTAATGGCTTGGTTTATTTCTGGATTTTTTTTGCAGTGCAATATCGTGGGGAACAATTTGACAACGATTTTCAAAATGGTCTTCAAGGCAAGTCGATCCAAGGAGTACTGGGGAATTATCAAGGAGACCGAATATCTCGGTAAGGTTCCATTTAGTCATTTTTTCGTCCAGTTTGACAGCCTTCAGTTTTTAATGGTTCATTATAAAAGGCCACTGCACTGCACAAGTCAAAAGTGGAACTCATCAAAAACTGCATAATGGTTTTGTGGTCAAGATGTAAATACATATTATATTTTTTTGGCATAAATCATAAAAATTGCAACAATGCACAAACAAAATGAAATGGTTCTTTGTTCAAAAGAACTGCAATAAATGACGACGCGATGATGAATTATTTTTATATTTTATTGAGCTGTTTTGTGTTGTGGCTTTCACTACTTTTCCCCAGAAAAGCTATTGGCTATACATAATGCACAGCTCGACCTCAAAACTGAAAGCTTGTGGTTTTAGAGCGAAAGCACTTTAGGAAAAATTAATGAAAGTTTGAAGGAAAGTGCAGCGAAAAGTCAGAGGAATTATTTAAGAAGCTACTACATTCGTCAGTCATAGTCATTCGTTAGCAATTCCATTTTCCATTCCATAATGCACTTTTAATGCCTTTTTGCTTGGAAGAACACGATCAACTTTATAATATACGTATTCTCTTTCTCTGGACTTTCTTTTTCTGAAGAAAAATTGTTACGGTTCAAAAAAATATATCTAAAGTAGGGAAATGTTCTAGATTACATATACAGCTCCTTTCACTCCACTTACTTTACTGCTCCACTTAAATAACGGAGCGTAAAGTTTGTTTGCACAAAAAAGTTTTATGGCTTTTTGTATTGGGACTTCCAGCAGTTTCAGAAGCAGCGCAGCAAGCAACACACCAAAAAATCCAGTAAAATAAATTGGTCTGCAAACAAAAGCCGTTGTGTGTGTGTTGCTTGTCGCATTACATGTTGTCGTCGAGTCTGTTTGTACAAAACAAACAACCGAATAACATGTCATCATAGAAGTACAAGACTGTCTGCATTATTGTATAACCGTGTCATTGTAAAGGAGAAAGCATTAAAAAAGCAGATATGCAGCCATTATATGTTTTTATTACAGGTTAGCTGAAGGTTTACGTAATAAGTAATTTTCCTCCCACACACACTCGACTCATCTCAACACCTGAGAAAGTAGAGAAAGCAGAGCGCTTTCACAATTTATGGAAAAATCATTAATGCCATCAGTGAAACCTGAGACGATTGACGATTTTCATCATTGTCGTCATCATAATAAGCCTATATGCAATTTTTTGTCTACTAATTCCTTAATGCGCTCGTTTATAAAGTAGAGAAATGGGTTACATCAAGCCGTTTTGGGAGAAATGAGCTGTTTTCGATGATTTGGTTAGCTATAATGATGCTCTATGGCCTTCATTATTATTAATTACTTGTTCGGAAGAGGTAAAAAAATCGTAAACTATTCATAAACTTGTGTGGTCTAGATACATACGTAATTTTGAAAGTGGGGAAAGCAGGCCATTATGCAGATTACACATGTTTCAAATATTCATCATCTTTTTATTGTGCTTACAATATGGCAGTTCAATACGGATAGCTGTAATGCATTTTTGTGAGTTTCGACCGACCCTCGACCCAAAAAAAGAAGAATAAAGCATACAAAATCATTGGCGTGGAGGAAAATTTCTCTTCAAGCTTTAAATTATTATGCTTTCTCCGAAATACGGTGTGTTCGCCATCCACATACACACTCCACGTGTGTGTGTGTGTATTTACCCAGAAGTCATAATTTAATTGCATGTTTTGTTACATACGTAGTTAGAGTTTAGGTATTTGCTCGGTTATATGACTATGATGAAGGTTAACCAACCAAAGCCATTTAAAACTTATGGAAATATTATTGTCTTTGCAGATGTGCTGATGAGCTCCTTTGCGCAAATATGCCCCAAGACGCAAACAGAGTCGATGATTTATGGATACGGCACATTAAAGTTTATCTGTATGGACACGCCCGTGTTACACCGGTGTATTGAGCTGGACCTGGTGCCCGTGATGACCCTCCACCTTAAAATCCTAAATAACCAAGTAAGCCCCCGCAAACTTTATTATTTTTCAATTTATTTAAACATGCTCCAAAAAAACTTTTACCGCACGCGCTTGACTTTAATAGTAGAAAATAGAAACTAGGCCAGTTGTGATGTGTGTATGACGAAATTTTGCTGTATATATTTTTGGTTTTTTGTGGAGGTGGTGGGAGGTCACCACCACACGAAGTTGGTTGGAGGAGGTGTTATAATTTACAGTAATCATCTTATCAAGAAAAAAAAACTAGGCCCTCTCTTCATCACAGCTTTTTGAATTGAATTTGTCGAGAGGAGTGGGAAGAAAAACATGTAATTTGTAATTTGATTAAATAATTTACTATTCATTCTCATTCTCCAAATCCAGGTGTATACGCTGAAGGGCGACATCGTGCCAGAAAGCATTTTCAATGGGACGTTCCAGTTGACATCAATTCTGCGAAGTGTGGTGGGTGAGGACAGCAGCATTCTGGACCTGGTCGTCAGAAGTGGGCTGTTGGAGGAGCTCTGCAACTCGCTCCAGTGGACAATTGCGGATATCGACGTAGTCTCCAACATTGTCCGCATTCTAAGGTATGTATATAAACTGTTGTTGTGTTGTATGTAATAATAGCTTGTAAGAAAGCAGCAGGTGAAAATTTCGACCAGAGAGAAATCCATTTTAGTTTAATGGCTGTACTTACATTAAAAACTTTGTTTGGTGGAGAGAATGCCAAAAACCATATACAAACTCATCAACAAGCGCTACTACAACTTCGTACAACCCTGCATTTTATCTGATAACAACTTACAATATATTGATGAAACCTTGATGTATATGCGATGATGATTAGCGAGAGAAAGAGAGGAAGTCTTATCGATTGTCAAACATTCAAACATATTAAATATGTACATGTTTAAGTACAACGTGTACCTATAAACTTATTATGTCCATCCATCCGTGTATATGTATATTATATTTTTATTGGTATAGGTTTACTAGATAGAGCTTTCTTTACATTTAGCTATATTAGATATGTAGGTATACATGTACAAACGAATGACATGATTTTATATCCAAAATATAGGATAAGTTCAAATATTTACAACTTTTCCATCTCCGCATATATATGACGAGCGAACGACACCATTTCCTTTTGACATTGAAAGGGTCGAAGGGTTGTTGGGTTGGGTGGGTTCCAAATTACATGTAAAAAAGGTGTCAAATGTCCAACCAAATCATATTATTTTTTTCTGGGCATAGAACAAGCGTTTTGACACTTGACTACACAGAGTGGTTAGGTGAAAGCAGGAGTATTATATGGAATACTTATTATACTTAATTTGGCTGCTAAAGTAGGTTTATCCATGCTTTCACCTTCACCATATTATTATTATGACTACTTGTTTATTTATTTTGCTTTTCTCGGGAGAGAAGGTATATACAAAAAGTCAGCACGAGGTGCTCATGTGTTCAGCTGCTTTCTCTTTGAAGAGAGCTGGAAGGTAAACTGTGTCAAGTCAAATCAGTCGTCACATATTTCTGCATTCCCTGACATACAAAAGCTGTCATCAGGTCACGGGTACTGCCGGATGCCTACCAAAGTTAATGATGAAAAATGCATGCTTTGACAGAGAGAAAGCAGACTTTATTTCCTCCTGACGTATAGGGACATGCGTGCATGCCTATCTTGTCGCTTATCTAAATATAACCCGAAGCGGAGATAAGACACAATCGCAATAGTAATTACTATTTCATGGTTGCTTGTGCAGTATTCAGTATGCCCCAGGTTGTATAACTTTTTAATGGGATAATATGTTTATGGCTACCTACCTATAAGCCTAATCTATAAGACAATTATGGTTAAACTAATTACCTCTCTTTCTATCCTTCGTCTTGTGCTTTCACTATTTAACTGACGTATGTACGAATTTGGCTGTTTTTTTGCAGTGTGATTTCAATGGATGACATGTGTTGTCAAGTAATCTCGCGGAACGAGCATTTTGAAGAGGCGATTGTCAAAGTGCTCAAGTTGTGGATGAACAAGGACGACGTGATGGTGCGCGTCACGTACTGCTTGGGCAATTTATTTGCCAAGTCGGACGAAATGCGAATCAAGGTAATGAAGAAAGTCATATCAAAATGTTTGCATATATTGTATAATATAGAGTTTTGTAGAAGCTTTGTTTTTATACTCGCTAGCACTCCAAAAACTAAAATGCTATCTATAACTACCTATCTATACACATTTGTAACATGATTATGTATTATTATATAGTTTTTGTGTAAAACTCCTTGGGGAATCGTAATAATTAACAAAATAGATTCATTAGCCATATCAGCATGTTTGTCATGTTTGCTTTTTGTACAAAGTAGGCACATGGATAAAAATGTGACATTCGATGACAATGTTTTTTTCATGCTGGCAAGTTTATCGATGACTTGTCCATATAACTCTTTTTATTGCTGGCTGTTGTTCGATTCTAGTTTTGCGTAGTTTTCTCTCGATCCTTTTGGCGAAAGTTATGTTGCAAATGAAAATGGCACAGTTGGACAAAAGCACTGACCTTTTTGTAGAATTTTTTCGATGACAAATGGCAAAAATATGACAGATATTTTGTTGTTCTTATCTGTCTGTGCAGCTCTTTGAAAGACCTAATGCACTGGAGCTGATCCTGAATCTGATTTCCTATCATGTGAAGAAACCCACGCCAATTTCAATGGATATATTGGTCAAGGTACGTATACAGCAGGAAAGAGATGATTAAATATAGCAAATTTTATGATTACTAGTTTTGATGTTCCTGTTCCACAAGGAAGGAAGGAAACTTGCACATAAAATGCGTTGCATATCGAGTCATCATCATTGCCTATTATTATAATGATTACCTCATAAAGTAAATGAAAGGGTTATGGGTAGTAATAACCGTAATGATTCTTCTTTTTTTGCGACTCACACAGACTGTGCGAATCATGGCGAATTGGATTCTGAACCCGAACATTGGCTGGGAAATTTGCGACGACCAGTTCCTCTCCGAGCTGCTCTACTCCATTCTGCTAATGAACAACGTGACGGAGGAGCTGGTCCTTTGTGTGATATCGACAATGAACAACACCAGCTTCTACAAGGACTACAATGCGGTGGATGAGTACACCTTGAGAACTGCAGAATGTATGCATTTAATGACATGGCTTTCATCTTTATGCTTTTTTTACCTATTAGCTTTCTCCCACGAAAAAAAAGTTTTCAGATGTGTGTACATTTCCTTTTGTTATTTTTTTATGGTGACCTTGCAGACCTGTTCTGCAATTTGATAACAAAGGATATGGAGGTGAAAGCGGAGGCGATGAAAGTCCTTGGGAATTTGACAAGGAATCCTGACGTGCGGAGCGCAGCTGTTGAATGTAAATTTACCACCCATTAAGAAAAATGTGCATGTATGTATGCTTTCTTTATAGTCATGTCGATGTTTGAACAATGGGCTATTGTTATTGTTGCTGCTGCTGCAGATGTGGATAATGTTTTGCATTGTCTGGACGAGGAAACTGATGAGGAGCTCCTTTGTGCCACATGTGGAGTCTTGATCAATATCATTGTTGACGAGAAAGTGAAATCTGAGTTTATTCGATTGGATGGGATTGAAAGGTAAGCAGGAAGAATCGTTTTTTTAAAACACTTTCTGCATTTTTATTTTGTTGAAGGTCAGCTTTTATAATTGCTGTAAAATCTCTCCAGCCTTGTAAATCTCCTTCGAACCCGGGACGACCTCGCCGTGATCATGATGGCTAGTCAGATCCTCTGGAACCTGACCATTTCCAACATGGAGAACGACGACCACATAGGCCGGTATGGAATATGTGAGGAGAAAAAGGTGGAGATAAGGAAGCTGCTTCTGGATAAGCTCCAGAATTTGCATCCTGACAACATGATGAACATGGATAGTAGTGGAGGAGAAGTGGCGAATATTTACCATTCCGAATTTTATAACGATTTTGAAACCGTAGCAAGAAGTCTTCTGGAGAAATTGTAAAATAATATTTTTTTTAAATAGACATCTCTAGTTAACTTTTTTTACTTTCTCTGGTCAAATTCCATAATTTCATGACGATGATGAAGATGGTTATCAGAAGAAGAATTTTTATTTAGAATCTCATAAAAATATACATACTTAGATCACGACTGCAAGCATAAAAAATATAACTGATTGTACGACATATATTTAGTATGCGATTTTTATTTTACTTGTTAAATTATTAGTTTTGTTAAAATATTCATTAAAAAATCACAATTTTTTTTCGTAGATTTGAGAGAAACGCGTGTGAGTGACGATGATAATTAATTAGTCTGTAATATAAAGTCTGTAAAATCGCAAAAACTACATACCTAATAATTAAACTAATTGTAAGTTAAACGTAATCACGTAAAGGAAGCATTTACAGCAGCATGTAACAAATTGATTTTCAACCAAAAATCTGCCACATGAGGACTTATGTAGTGTACCTATCTATTATCTATACCCACTTACTTAACAACTTATATAACAAAATTACATACATGAACTATTATGCATTTAAATTTAATTACATACAACAATAATTTATTTACATACATATATCCTATCCTAACTATTATGTACCTTGATAAACGAGATGATAAAATTGGCAATATGAATTTTATGATAATAATAATCACAGAACAGACTTGAAGAAAATATATACAACACGCGCGTGTGAGAAATAATAATATGCCTTAGTAGCCCACACGCACACATCAAAATTTTTTTCGACATTAAAAACGGGTTTAAAAATATTTAATACTGCGCGCTTGAACTTGCTTCCTTGTTTATTTATCATTTATTATTAAACAAGTTGTTGCATAAATCATGTTGAAATTACATTTTCCGCAGTTTTCAAATTCCAAAAAGCTAGACAAGTCCATCATTTCCGCAAATGTATATTTAAAGGCTGCTTGTAATAATAATAGGCAATGCTATGCTGCTTTCTCCTCTCTATAACTAATGGCGTTGCTGTTCCATGGAAAGCATGGTAGCTTCGGTGAGCAGTCCCAAATCGATATCATTAGCATTCGCTGTGAACGTGGCAAAGAAAAGAAAATATAATGGCATGTTTTAAAATGTTTTAATATTTTATGCTAATTTTATAGAACACTTGGTTTGGTGACAGTGAAAAGCGGCTTGACAAGTTCAGCAACACCACCCTTATCGACCCGCTCACTATATAATAATCGAATATGTATTTACAAAGAGAACTGTTTAAGTTGGATTGGAATTGAAAATATCCAATCCATCCGTATACACATACTTATACATAGAAGGTTCTCGTAAAATATTCCATTTTAGACATTTTATAAGAGCTTATCGATCGATAACAACAGCACACCAAAAAAACCGATCAGTTCAATACGTTTTTTTGATACTCTTTTTTTTAAATAGCGAGCTGCTCACCTTTTCCTGTAAGTAATTGGAAAAATGAGTCCAAAGCCGTAATATTCGTTTTCCCCGTGACTGCATCCCCAGCTATAATAATATTAAATAGGATTCCACGTGTGGGCAAAAAAAGAGAAACGAGAACATTTTAGTAGGCATTTGTTTGAATGTTAATCAAGCTAATGCAGTGTAATCATGTAATAGATAATAAGGTGAAAAAATATATTAAAGCTAACCCTTTTTCTTGCGCAGCGACACAAAAGAACTTTTTCTCGCTTGGCTGACGGTTCCGCTCAATAAATCGCTCGAGTGTTGTCTCGCCCTGAGCGTGACAGACACGGGATGAGACCAGCTATTTAGGATCCGATAAGCCCGGCTTTTCGGCAGCAGGGAAAGCAGGCGCAATTTTCTGGAAACGCTCACCTCATCCGAATCTTTTAGATCTGCTCAAAAAATATGTATGATAGTAGGTCATAAGACAAAAATGATGCGGAGGTGGAAGCAAGCTTTCTTTGATGTTGTTGTCCATTGATTGTCATATTATTTATTTAGGTATGCCGACTGTATTTTGGCTGGCATTATTTTTTTAGAAAAAAAATTACCCATCATTATCGTTTTCACTAGGTCAATCTGCAGCTCAAACGTGCCGGCTCGCACATGCCAAATGAACTGATCAAAGCTCAGGGCCTTGTACGCCAAATACGCGAAAAATGGGGTGAAGCCTTGAGGAAGCGGACAGGCCAGTCGACCCAATGCTAGCGCGTAATGCTCCAGGAGCATGAATAGGCGCAGCTTTGTTTCCCACTCGATACAGTCGCTGGAGAAAGTCAATACAAATGCAAGCCATCATAATAAAATGCATATTCATTCATTAAGCCATTTAATCAGGCTAACTATTTAAAAAAAAGATGAGGCGGAAAATGGAGAAAGTAGGGTAGTACATGAGTCGAAAGCCCTTGTCTCGGGTTTTAGTAGGTTGGAGGTGAACAGTTAGACAGGCCAAGTGACAGAGAAGTCGAGCCGTATCCACCAAAGCGCAAACATATTTGCCCGCGACAGTGTGCCCCAAAAGTGGATACTCCTTTCGCTCTTTCAACAGATGCATGCTGAGCTCTCGCAAATTCTAGAGAGAAAGTTTAGAAGAGAAAGTAAAGTGGAGAGACAGAGAAAAGTGTAAAAAATAAAGTAGATTTTTAGAGTAGAACATGCCATATGTCATCATGTCATTGAAGAAATGCTAATGACACATTGGGACGGAGTAAAAAAACAGGTTTTTTTTTCTCGGGAGAAAGCAAGATAGGTAAAGAGAAAGTTGCGTTGTATTTACAATTGAAAAGATGTACTCCTGCTTGTTTGCCGTGCATGACTCATGTTCCACGAAAGGTAGCTGGAGCTCAGTGGTTCGTCGTCCAAATAGTCCTGCGATGTCGCCAAGCGAGGCGCACACCATTGGCGAGGAAGGTGACATTGGCGTACTCGCTTTAGACAGTGCTTCAGGCTGTTAAAAAGTATATTTAATGACATGACATGTGATGATGACACATGAAAAACAGATAGAAGTCATTCACTTCATCGCAATAGAAAAGCTTAAGTGTAAAAAAAACATGTATAAATCAAACAGCAGTAGTAAACAGCGGTGTTTAAGAAAATGACCATTGTCCAGCACTAAAAAAAATCTACAAAAAACTCTACTAACCTTGTAGCATTGAAGGGCTAAGAGTAATTTGTCAGCGACGTTTTTGTGACTGAATCTACTGCTCCTCGCGAGCTGCTTGTTCATGTGCCAGAGGCAAGTCCATACGTCGGTGACATTGTGTGGGAAAACGCGCTGGCTTGGGGAAAGCAGCATTGTGCACACTTCCGTCCAGTTTGTATGCAATTCCACTGACAGGTTTTCCTTTTTTTCAGAGAGAGAGAAAGTACACAAAAAAGTAGAAGCTTTTATCTCCAAACAATTCATCATTCATTATGTACCCTTCAGAAAAAATATATTTTTATTTTGTAACGGTTGTAACGGTATGTTTTGCAGTTTTTATTGCTTCTAGCTTACCAGGACTCCATTGTACTCGGCGGGATTCTGGGGACAGTATGGAATCATGCTGAGGAATGGCTCCATGTTTGGCAAAAGCTGTTTCTTTGTTTGCGCGTATGCACCCCCCACAATAAACTCTTGGTAGATTTTTGTCAGGTTGAGGTTCCCTATCCGCTTTCCTTCGTCGTAAATTATCTGAGAAGGTGAAAGCAAGAAAAAAGAAAGCTGTGAATAAATTCCACCTGCATGACTTTTCTTGCAAAAACTATATATATTTTGGCAGTTTACCCGCTTGCAAACGTTAATGTCCCCCACATGTACCAAAATGTAGTGGATAATGGAAATCTTCATCTTGGTGCTGATCCCCTTGTTCTTTTCCAGGAGTTGATGCAACTTTGCAGGACTTAGATGGACCTGATGAAGGGACAGGTCTTGACGTGCGAAATTTATGACGAAAGTTGAAAGTTTATCGTCGCAATTTGAGGTGGCGGTTGTGGTGGAGCTGCTGGGGTTGGGGGATGTGGAATCGGATTGGAGGATAAGCAGAAATGGGGATGATGATGGGTTGGAGGAGTGGGCTGGAGGTTGTGGAAATGGTGGAGGCAGCGTTGAGGGTTGTTGGAGGGATAAGGAGATAAAGCTGTTAATGTCTAGAGTAATGTGATGACTAGGTTCGTGGGTGACCCCGACATCGAGAATGTGGATGAAGGATGGCCAGCCTATCACTGCTAAATACTGATCTGTGAAGGAAATATCATGGGATAATTAAAAGTTGGCGAGTTTAATTGGTTGGGAAATTAATTTGTGGAGCACGAACCGTTTGCAAAAGTTGATACGTCCATTTTGAGAGGGAGGTGGGCAGTGTCGTCATCCTTGAGATTGCATTCCACCACCAAGGTTTTGTTGTGATGAAGTAAATTAACAGAATATTTGATCTTTTTGGAGCAAGGCGTCGGTTCTTTTTTGGCGTCATTCTCGCTAGTTGGATTGCGAAGAGTGAAAAGGTATACCGCACCGGAAGAATGTGCACAAACTTTCAAGTGGACAGACTTTGAGCTGATTATGTTGGGGTCGGGAACTAGGATTCCGGATTGGGAAGCGCCATCAGCGCAATTGTCCATGTCCAGAGGCATATTTAACTGAACAATTAAAATGGATAATGTTTTTAATTAAACTATCAAGTTGATTTTAATATTTATTACTTTGATTGCTTACCACAGATTCTCGCGGAAAATCGTTATGAAACTGGAGCACGGATAACATGGGCTTCACGATGACCGCTGGCGTTTCCTCTTCGTCGAAAGTGGACTGCTGTATTTTCCTGTCGATTGCCAGGACAAGGAATTGGTACTGCGGAACCCATTGAGCCCACCAAAAGCACCGGGTCACCATTTCCGATTCCAGGAGAAGGATTTTGGCTTGGGTGGCATCTTCGTGTGGAAACGTTTCGATGCTGAATTGAATCACATCTTCAGAGAAAATCACATCAAAAAATTATTATATGAAATGTTGAACTATAATTAATTTTGAAGCTATCTACACATTTGAAGTTTTTGCTTACTTTCGTCCAGATTTAAAATGACGATCCGATTCTTGAAACTGGAGACCTTTGTCTCCTCCGTCGTGTCCGCGTCACTTTCCTCATCCGGCCGTTTGTAAGGCGGAAGGAGATGCGCGTGAAATTTTCTCTCAAATTTGTTGACGAGCATGAGCTCCGACACCTTTTTCAGGTCCACGCGGTTGGGATCCCCTTCATCCTGACTTTCTCCAGGTCCTGCGGAGAAATTTTTGTCGCCGGCTTGAGCAGCTTGCCGACCCCAACTTTTCTCCACAAGCAAAGAGACTGATGCGGAATAGTAGAAGAGAGAATTTTCCACTTCCTTCCACACCAAAACCAACAATGCAAATCGTGGAGTATTGTTGGCTTGTGTTGATGCTGCTGCATTGTTGGAATTTAATGCGATATTTGACGAGTATTTACTGCTGCTGCTTTCTTTCTCCGAGCTACGGACTTTGTCAAGGTATTGCAGTGACGCGTGAATGTATTCTCTCCTTTCGCTTTTCTCCACTGATGATTGGCCGGAAGTGGCGTCAACAAGAGATAATGACTTTCTCCGCGTTACCGTTTTCCGGGTGAAATCCCGTCGAGATGCGTTTACAATATCCGTAAAGCCAACACGAACTTCGTTCTGAGTATCTTGACATGAAATAATTCCCTGGCCTATTGTTCCGATAACCTGATGCTGCTGACTATTGTTTCCGGGATCCACCATATTTAAATTTAATAGCCTACTTATATCGTTAGTAGATTATTGTATTAACAGGAATTCCAAAACCATTTAGACTCCATGTTCATTAATTAATTCAGTTGGAAAGAGATCTTCCACAAAAGTATGCGAAGAAAAGAAAGTAGACTGGACTCTCATTCTCATCCGCAGCATCCTTTCCCTGCAATACAAAAAGCATTACATTTTTATTTCTCCGGGACATAATAGCGTAAAGAGGAAGAAGAAGAAGCATCTCCCGGAACACAGATGATAACATGACATTTATGTATTTTGACAGGAGTCTGCTCTGCTGCTGCAAGAAGCATCTCTCTCTCTGCTTTCTCTTGCTTTTTCATCTTTAAATCGCCGCAACAGCGGTTATATAGCTTAGCATACCTAATATACCTACGTAAATCTATACTACGCAACAAAAATGGAAGGGGAATTCTTTTGAACGTGGATTCATTCCCTCGACTCTCGAGAGTTTGCATGCAACAAGATTCCAGCATCCTGTATTCTTTTGAAAGAGGGAAGATGTGCTAAGCTAAATATTATGCGTATATGTTGCATAGATTGGTATATGTACTTGTAATATCGATTTTTCTTCGTCAAGTCAAAACACAACGTTTAAATTCTAAACCCAATAATGACTGACATAAAGTTGCAATGAATATTGGATAAATTTACAGGTATTAAGTATGTTTAAAAATCTTACATGCTTTTTAATGACTCCTCCCGCAATACTAATTACGTCCCTCAGAGACGCATTCCCAGACAGTTTGGATTGAAAAAGGAATCAATCTATACAGTTATACTATTCAAATTGTGTTTATGTTTTTATATGTATATTTTTATTACACTCGTTCGTTCACAATAACTTGGAATATCCGACCATGCTATGAAAAAATCAAGCCAGTTAACAAGTCAAGAATTTGTCACATAATCTGTTATGCGTTTTATTAACGAGCGTGTGTGATGGTGGTGTTTGGTGAAGTTTTAACCAACCAATGAATTGGGAGCACATGTTGGCTTGGCTGGCGATGATAGTCAAGTTGACGATTGACGACAATTACAGGCATGACTGGAATTGGAATCTGAACTGAACTGAGCATATATCCATCCAACAACAAAACTGCATCCAATTCTCTAATGATCTGACTTTGACATGAATGTATGTATATATTTTTCTAATTAAAACATGTCATTATTCGGCTGAACGAACCACACAATCTTCTTCTTCGATAAGCAGACAAGAGGCAACAAAAGAGTTGTGTGCTGATAAATGATAAATATTATGGCATGGCATATTATTATTATAGACGTAATCACGACATTTGGAAGAGGCTCGTTAAAAAAATTCTGAACCGAACGGTTAATTTTATATTCCATGATGCCAAGTGAGCCAAACATCAACAACACAAGTTATTAGGAAAATGTTTAATGTGGCATATTATTATCATTATTCATGAGTTCAAATGAATTCGGCTTCAAGTTCGCTGCTCTCGCCTCGCGTTGTTGTTGTTTTAGTGTAAATGATGCTACTACTGCTGCTTCGGATGATAGATAAGTTATGTAAGAGGAGCATATTATAATTTTTTTCTCTATATCTACAAATTATAGAACTTATTGTCTTCATATAGCCTAAGTATGTATATGCCCATATAGCAAAATGTCACGTTGAAAACCAACAGACTTGACTGTCTCGATAATAAAAAGGTTTATATATTTTGACAATTTGTTTGTCACTTTTGGCGTCGTTGTTGCAAAGCCTCTTGATATCTTCATCCATAAACTGCCGAATTAATTTTTGAATCCATAAAAAGTTGTTATAATTTCCTATCTGTTATTGAATCCGTAATTATTGCTAATTTTTTAAGGTTCCATGATCTGGGGTAATGCGAGAATATACAAGTCAAAAGGATATAAAGTTTTTATACATGAATTCATGTAGTAAATTAAAACCAGCCAATATAGGCATTAATTAAAATAATTGTTTCAGTATCAATTGCCAAATTAATGAGCGCTTCTGTAATGAAGAAAGTAATTAGATTTTCCAGTGAATTCTCTCTACTTGCTCGCATTTTGTATCAGATTTCTGTGAACTTGATTATCCAAAAAGCGGAAAGCAGCGATATCAAAATGTCACTGTCGACATGAAGATATCCTAAATGGAAAAAATAATTTCGACAGTCAGTCAATTTCCTAGTTTGTCGTTTCACTTGAAAAAAAGAGGCAGCTGCAATAAATAGCATGTTTTTAAAATGAATGTTGAAAAAGGATATTATTTAGGATGTGAGTTCAAGGGTCGAGTCGAAAGTCTCTTTTTACAGAGTGTATTTACACATAGTTTCATTGGAATAATATTATTTACATCTCGAACACTCCATGAATGAATGTTTGGCTTCTTTCAAGTTAATTTACATTCTTTCATTTCGCATCTTTTATCTATTTTTTATGTTGTTCCAAGCCATCAATGCTGAAATACTCGTTTGTATAGCATATATGTAATCATAGTCATCCAATCTGCTATTAAAATGTACATACATTCATCTCGAAAATGAAGCAAGACAGACAGACGGCTTGAACGGACGCGATCCTAAAAAACAAGCGCTCTCGTTGTGCATCACGAAATGATCACGACGACGACATTTCTGCTCCTCTAGAGTTTTCTTTTGGCTTGTTCCTGTTTCTGATAAGTGTGTTTTTTATAGAGAGTTTCTTAACTTTCCTTCTTCCTTCCAAGGAAAAAAATATATTTTATATTTCAATGTATTATAAATAGCGTTACATGTGAAGCGAGCAAAAAGTGTGTTTGCCGTTTCCTTACTTCTCCATCGTCTATCTATCATGTTGTGACGAAAGACGCTGTGTCAATCGTCCTTTCAAAACTTTAAGAAACAACATAATATTATAAACCGAGATTCTCGGAAAATGAATAACAATTTATTATTATTATTATTTATGAATTTGAATGATCGAATGTTCGAGAATGAATGATGATTTCATATGAATGATTTATGTGGGTTTATCATATTCAATTCATTGTATTATTCACTATTATAACATACCTAAGCATTTAAAATAGCACGCATGAAATGAAAATGAAACTGATTTTTTGTATTTGGGTCATATCGTCGTAAACTTTCAGCTCCAAAGGAATCTTACATTTTTCAGTGGAAATTCTAGAAACTTGACAAATCCAATATCTCCAAAAAGACAAAGCAGATCAGCTTTTGCAAAGCTGATGCAAAAATAGCCCTTGTTGCACATTGCATACTATTTATTACCTTGTCATCTTTGTCACCCGACTAATTATTACGTAGGTAAACTCAAGTTGCTAAAATAATACCGGAGTCATCCTTTGCTGCTGTTTTGATCCATATACCCACATACGTCATCAAATCCCGTGACTCTGACTTTTAATTGACAAGTAAGTAAAGTAATCTTATATGTTTTATCAAGTTGTCCAAAATGTTGACTGGGTTGGTTTAGTGGGTTCCCATCATCCGATCCACTCCACGTGTTAACGCGCTATTTATATGCATATCTAATTAACAATATTAACTGTGTTTGGAATTCTTTCATTTCGCCAGTCAATTTTTGCACTGCATTTTAGCCCGGCATCGCATCGCATACGTCATTTTAGTTGAAGTTTTGGCTTTGTCATTTTTGTTGATACAAACATGACACAATATTCCATAAAGAATTAAATACGAGCGTTCCCCAATAAAGAAAAATGGTAAATACATGACATGATGCACGTAATGTAAAGTAAATATGAGTGTTGGCTCTCTGGGAGTCACCGAGTCTTTTAGTTTAATCCACATAATGCACATAACGTGTACACGATTATGATGATGATAACTGATAACCATAAGTTATAAAGTGAGTAATCATTTCAAGTAATAAACTTGTTATTATAGTATACACGATATTTTAGCTTGTGGGCATTATGAATACAATAACCAATGCAAATATACATAACGGAATCCTTTAAAAAATTAGTCTTTTGATCTTTCCTATAAGTACACATTTCGATTTTTTTATGAATATGAGTAAATATTATTTGGGGGAACGTGATTAAATATGCCAGAGAAGTCTTTAATTTTTAACGACGACCGTAAATGGCATTTATTATAAATTATATGTTTATTTGCGTATTTACATACACTACTTGGCCTCATGTTTCATACGTATTCATAAAATATGGACGTCTAAATTTTCAGCGCAGCAGAATAGAATGATATTTAACCATTATTGCGATTGCAACTTGAGAGAGTACACTCGTTCCGTTATAAATTTTGTTTGTAATGCAATCCTCCATATTAAAAACCATTAAGAAAACTGATACTTCTTGTTTTTGACCAATTTTCTCATTGCAATCCACTATTATAATATGGCGTTATAACGTTTTTAACCCTTTTTAATATATCGATGATATGGATATGGAAGGATACTACTATTACGTGCATGTTGCTAGTAAATAGATAAGCTGTGCTGTATCTAATGATACCAGTCAATTTTATATCATGTTGTGTTACTGCTCGATAATTTAATTCTTTGCACATTCAATACAGCGAGTACATACAAGTTTTCAAAGCTCTTGTGTTTAAACTTTTGCATCCATCCAATAACGTTTTTTAAAGCTGTACGAATTGACCAGCATATTATTATAGCATCTCGTTCTAACTAAACCAGTACTACCAAAAGACACATTTTAAAAAGAGTTAAGTGAGGACGATGATGATTATGCACAAATTATATCTCTCGCTATGAAAAAAATGCATACATGCTCGCATCTCTCATCTAACTCTTCAAAAACTCAAGTCAAGATCAAGTAATTCTGTCCGTGTCCGTATTATTATGCCATTCACTTTCGTGTTACCTTGTTATATGTCGAGCTTACTCTTTATTACTCGCAGATAGAGAGATGGTTTCTCAAAACGTTACGTTACATACCCAATGCAATAATAAGGTATAAGACCATTTTTAGCTATTTTTGTACGGAAAGTAGCATGATGTATAATTTTTTTTACTATTGACTAAATACAATCTCTACTACAGGTACATCGTCAATAAGTTATAGCATCTATATATTCCCCTTTTAGTTCCGTCGTCATCCTTTACTCCTCCACTCCATCATAATATCGACTTTACCGACTTTTTGCTCTGCATTGCATTCATCTGTATCATCTTTCATACCAATTTACTCGCTTGTCTCTATGCAGGGCATGCTTAATGCAGATGTATCGACAGCTTGAACTTTTCGTGAAAATGCTTTTGTCTGTCTATCCGATTTTTGAAGAACGTGGTTTATGTAACTCACTAATTGCCCGGCTTCAAACGTTCCAATTGAGACGGGAATTTACCGAATTTAATTTAGCCGATTTTGATGCTTCTGGTCTTAAATTAGTCGTTGCATGTGTATCGCTCCTTTGTTACACTTTTTATTGACTATATTCTGTGGAAGTTATTGTTTTAGTTTTTTGGATGGATGGATGTCGATGTGCAGGTTATATACGCAACACTTTTTCTTGATTATGATTTTACGAATGCGAGCGAGTAGAGTAGTAGGTATGCAATATGCATGTTATATTTTTTATTTATCGGAATCAGTACAGAGCACACAGTACCGCAAATTATGTGTGTTGTTTAGTAGTGTATACGGTTATCATCATCGTCATGATCGTCATCGTGGTCGCCGTCACGTTGAACATAAATGTGTTTTGAGTTGCTGAGAACTAAAATGTGTGTGTGAAACGAAGGTTGATCTTTATGGTCATCATTATTTAGTAGCCGACAAAAAAACGCAGAATACTTTATAAGATTGGTAGAGTATATCTGTTTTACAGGCTACTCTGATTTCTTCTTAAATCCATGCATATCCCTTTTAAAGTTACGACAAGCTCATGGACAGCCGTTGCCGTTACAAATCGTTATAATTTGCATTTAGTCCCATACATACTTCACATGACATGAAATTTGACAAGGACACAATTGCAAAGATGGATATGCTAAGCTCGCATAATATAAATCATTCTTATTTCATTGATTCATTAATAGTTAACGTTGACAAATTCTACGTTCCAGCAGACATTTCAAAATTATATTGCAAATTCGGTATTCGAGGCGTATTAAATTGACGCCCGGAATACTCAAATTTCGTCTTCCTAACCTAAACGTATGCAAACCCATGTAAAAACCTACCATATGCCTACCTTACCCTCATAACCCTTTCTTTCAAACTTAAACTAATAAACTACTTTTGTTCAAGCATTACAAAGACCGGTTAACCCTTTTACTTTACATTGCGTTGCATCAGCCCTAAAACGAGCAATAACGATATGATAGCATAATATACAGCACCGGAGATACAATACTACAAAACTAACATACATTTCCAACTAAACAACAAAAACAGGCTTACAGGATACCTTACTACGAAACAAGCAAAGCAATTCTCTTTCATTGAATTCATCAGAATACCAGTTCTCACTTCTTTTGCTTCACAGTAATATTTCTCACAAAACAACACGTAGTATATGACGACTTGTTCTCTACATAAAAAAATATATATACTTTTTTGGCTTTATGAAGAAGTGTATTGCGAGGATATACTAAAAATTTTCTACGTAGGATAAATCTATATACATTTTTCCTCCATTCCCTTATTTTCTGATAGCCGTGTGCACAGAATAGTAGTCGTAATTGGTAATCCAATCCATACTAGCAGTGTGTCGTCGTCGTTCTTTTTGGTGTTAATATTAGTTTGTGAGTTAGTAAGGTAAAGTGAATGTGAATGATCTACAGTCTCAAAAAATTGTTGATCAGTAAAGTTGTTTTTTTTAAAGAAAAAGGAATATATATAATTATTTGTGAGTGTCACTGGGGACGTTTTGTGTGTACTGTGGACTTGTCACTGGAAAAGTACTGGAAACTGGAATATTTTTAATAGTGACTGCTGCTGCGGAGCTATTCTTCCCATTTTGCTTTGTTGAGTTTGGGGCATAACGCGACAGTGCTTTTGAGTGAGGAAGTCGGATGTTGAAGGTGAAAAATTACACTTGAAGGTTAGCAGAAGACAAAAGTAGATAATTTTGTTGTTTACGGATAGCTAGCAAATACTAAATAATAAATGGACAAATTATAATGAAACGTGATACCAGTTATGTGCATACAATATACCGGATGAGTTTTGGATATAATATATTTAATGAGTGGTTAAAAAAGTTAGTGGTTTAATTTTTTGTTAGTAACTCGCAATTCAGATTTACAAATTATGTCGCAATTTTTTAGCATGGACAATAAAGTTATGAATGAATTGGTTTGCAAACGGATGCCATGAATAGTTAAGGCTTATTTAATTGCGTAGGTTGTAGGTAGGTTTTTATTGTAAAATGGCTGAATACATTTTTGTTACCTTTTTAAGAAGAAAAATGGTTAAGGGTGTATACCGTACTAACGATCATCATGAAAAATAATCCCATTTAAAATACATAGTAACTGAACTCAATCTACCTCCGGGAGGTAGATAGCAACCACTTCTTTGGACGAAAACTCAATTATCTCTGGAACCGTTCGAGCAATCCAAAATTCCTCCGCACAGTAAGTACTCTAAAGTCTTGGGAGCACGAATCCATCGAATTCATTATTATACAATATAATACCGCTGAGGAGTGTCCAAAACTGTGTTTGTAAATTTGGTTGTACCGTTTTGGACACTCCTCAGCGGTTTTATTTTGTATAATAATGAATTCGATGGATTCGTGCTCCCAAGACTTTAGAGTACTTACTGTGCGGAGGAATTTTGGATTGCTCGAACGGTTCCAGAGATAATTGAGTTTTCGTCCAAAGAAGTGGTTGCTATCCACCTCCCGGAGGTAGATTGAGTTCAGTTACTATGTATTTTAAATGGGATTATTTTTCATGATGATCGTTAGTACGGTATACATCCTTAAGTAATTTTGTTAAGATTAAGAGGAATTAGGGTAAACAGAGACTATGTAAATTTAATTACGCAAATTCATGCATGGACTGCTCCTAAACTACGCAAGGTTATCTTTACCTGGTAAAAGTTTTTACTACCAGCTATATAGCGCCACCACAAAACACAGAGCTTATCATCTTTCGCATACTCGGCAAGTCTGCAATTCGCTCCTGTATAATTATCTCTTATCTTTCTTAATATCCCTTTTTCTTTTTATCCAAATTATTAATATCCAGAGTGAGTATAAACTTGCGAAAATATTTAAATCCAGGTAAAGAGTTTTGCCATTTTAAGACAGGTTGCATTGCAGGTTCCAGCAATAAATCTTAAAAGTATTGCTACAAACGAATAAAAAATGTATAATAAAAACCGACTAAGCGATTAAGACGCGTTTTTTAATTGCAATTATAAAAGTAAGGAGGATAATTGATAAATTCATTTAGTCTGAGGCGCATATTATAGTCTTTTAACCCACTAACCTATTGCCTAACTTTTAACTGTTCTACAACTACAATAATTTAGGATATCTTGTTATACTACTAATTAAAGTTGAAACCATTTTTGTTCAGATTTTTAAAATTAAGATCACGCACTATCTGAGTCATCATCATTATTAAAATTGGGGGAGGAGGATGGAGGAGAAAGCCCCACAAAAAAATGCGGAGTGCGTAAACATTTTGAAAGCTGCTATACTACAAAAAATACTATAAATTAAACTATAATTACTGCTACTACTAGTACTACCACATAATACAATGGAGATAGGGGTATTATGCAATTAAAGTATAAAGAAATAGTTAAAGTCGGCAGTTTGCCAAAAGCTCATCGAGAGACGGGAGGAGAATATGAGGAGGAAGGGAAAAACGAGGTGATCTCATTTCGGCTGCCTCCCTGCTTGCCTGAAACTCTCCTCACACCATCCATCTCTCTACTTTGGTCTTTTTGTGTACAAAATAGCAGGATAAATAACAACAATAACAATCTTGATTAAGTTTTAATTGCTCATTACTCAACACAGTATAATATAGTTTGGAGGAAAACTAGTAGTGTGTTGTGTAGTACAGATTGGAGTGAGTGGTGGATATCATTTGTCGGTTATCGATCGGTTACGTTTTTCGGTGAGTTGGCCAAGTTGTAAGTTTAAATTTGTTGACGTGGCGGTACAGTCCAAAGTTGAGTTGACTTAATTGTGGTTAATTTAAGGTGTTTGGGACTTTGGACGTGAGGAAAGGTGTAAATAGGTAGATAGGGAATTGATAAGGTGAAGGTACAAAGTTATCAGCTGACTTTTGTTATCAGTCATTAAACAATAGTTTATATGTAAATGTAAATACATTCTCGCGGTATGCTAATTTAATTAGGTAGCTATATTATAATTACGTAGTTATCTTTGTGAGTCACAAATTGTGACGCTTCGAGTTAGTTTAGTTTAAGGAGGTGACGTGGGTCAAGGTCAAATTTCAAAGCAAGATTGGTTTGGGATTGAAATCAGGAAATTTCATGTAAATTGAGCGAATGTTTTAGCCGTTTAATGCACTAACTAATTTGTTCAGTTAACGATCTCTGTTTTCCGTAAAGTACGATGACCGTCGTTTAAATAGTTATCCAGAAATTTAATGACAAGTACGTTATATGTAAAGCACCTGATGAGATACGTATTTAACTAATGTTCTGGTTTTTATTGATTGCTCCTATCCCTATCTAGATTTCTGGAGTGAAGGTGGAAGATAAAGTGGAAAAGTTCAACTTCAACATGCATACGCTAGTGGAGGTTCCGGTGGGAGGGAATAATGGAGGGACGCACGTCCCTGCCTTCCTCGCGAAGCTGTGGAAAATAGTGGATGACCCGTCAACGAATGACCTCATATGCTGGAGCGATGTAAGTGAACAATTTAAAATCATTTTAAAACATTTAAAATAGTTATATCGTCGTTGCTTGTTAGATTGATAGAGTTAATTGGATGGTAGCACTACCACTTGGTAAATAGACGCACCATTAAGTTTAACTGTAGCGATGGTGGTTGCTGTTGCTGCAAGATGCCATATATGCCCTCAGCTTAAGATTAAAATTGAATGAGATTGTAGTTGTTTTTAGACGAAAAGTCAAATGTCATACTGATACTGTGATTAAGATGAAGCATCATATATTTATCTATTTATGGTGCGAGACCGTTCATTCCGTTAGGTAGTTTGTGTGTAACACTCCCACGCATTCGGTGTAAAAATGATCTTTTGACGAGATAACGGTTCTACTTTGGGCGTTTAATAAGAGGTTTCACGTTGTGAGACCACCGGACCGGCATCTTCGTGGTCACGACACGGCACATTTGACATCCAGAGATCATAATATTTATTTATAGTTCATAATTTGTTTTCACAACGTACATCATGTTTACAAAATGAGTAGGATGCAAGATCAATAGTTTATTAGTTTAGTATGGCTAATAATCAGTAGATAGGTATTTAGACAATTAAAAAGTAAAGAGGAGGAAAGAAATATGAAGAAACTAAATATTTAACGATCCAAACTCTTTCAGTAGCAGTAATTACATTGTTAAAATATTTTATGCGTGATTTATCTTCCTGTTCAGATGGGCAACAGTTTCATCATCAAAAACCAGGCAAAATTTGCCCGAGACCTGCTCCCCCTGTATTACAAGCACAACAACATGGCCAGTTTTGTGCGTCAGTTAAATATGTGTAAGTAAACTGTAAAATTATAACTACAGCCCGCATGCAATTAATTGTAATTAGAGTGATATGATTAGCATCTTGCTGTGAATTTTTTTAGATGGCTTTCACAAAGTGGTTTCTGTGGAACAAGGCGGCTTGAGAGTGGACAAGGATGAAATGGAATTTGCGCACCCTTTCTTTTTAAAGGGTCAGGAGGCTTCGTTAGAATTAATTAAGCGAAAGGCAAGTTAATTTTAACAACGTGTCCAGGTTTTTAGTATTGCGCGTGGCTTAAACGAGAGTATTTATTTAATTGTTTATTTATTTATTTAGATCCCAGCATCAAAACATGAGGAATCTCGAGTGCGCCCAGACTCATTGAACAAGGTTTGTGTACAAAAGTTTTAATTGAAACATGAAATAATAAACTGTAAAAGTAGTTAAAAATGTTTAATATTGCTTGTTGCAATATCTTTCACGCATTGACGTTGTGCGGTTGGTTAACTGAATTTGGTATGTTGTGTAACAGGTACTTATGGATGTCCGTCAAATGAAAGGCCGGCAAGAGACGATGGATAATAAGCTGGTTACAATGAAACGGGAAAATGAGGCGTTGTGGAGAGAGCTCGCCTCTTTGCGCCAGAAGCACGCTAAACAAACTCAGATTGTTAGCAAGGTAAACAGTTATAAAAATATTTATGCGTGTGGAGCTTTGAACCTTGAATTCTCCTAAATCATTTCTCTTGTAAGCAACAAAAACTAAGCAAAAATATGTTTATGAAATTTTTTACAGCTCCTTCAATTTCTCGTTGGAATGATGTCGCAACAAACGCCGCGACTGGCTTTCAAGCGGAGAATGCCGCTGATGCTGAACGATAAGGAGGGTGTGAAGCAAAAGTTATCCAGGACCGATGTAAGATATTATGCTTGTCATTTCATTTATGAAATTTTTTAATGATTTCACACAAATGGAGTATTTAATTGGTCGTTAATTACTATTATTTTTTCTGTAGGCAAATGAATCCACCGGACCGGTCATCCACGACGTAACTGAACTGCTCGAGTCTGACAATTCCGCAGAAGAGGATGCAGACCAAGAATGCTTGATTTCCAGTGTCGGAGTGCCTGAGTCAAAGTTTCAAGTGCAAAGCCCCATGAGTGTTGCTGCGAAGAGTCCCTCTTATCCCATAGCAGAGACGGTGATTGGTCAGCAGAATCCAGATAGTCCCGAGCTGATGTTTTCCGTGGATCCTGTTACCGTGAATCCGTCAATCTCGATACCTGTCGGTTCCCTTGCCCAGCTCCAGCAATCCTCCTCTCAAATTCAACACCATCCACCAGCTAATAAATCTAAAGGGAAAGCGGGTGGTGGCGGAGTAAAGAAAACGACTATTCCATCGGCTACAATCACATCGATCAAGTCTGAAATGAATGTTCCATACAGCACTACTAACGTCCAGTCCATTTCAGCACCTCAAAGTAAGTTGTAGTAAAAATGCATTCATCTTAAGCTTTACCCTTCACATTTACAAATGCTTATCATGCCTTATCTTTTGTGACATTTTTTAGATACGGTTCAAGTGCAACCTCAGCTTCTCCAAATTCCTGCAATTTCCTCCCTCGGGGTCCAGGCCCAAAACAGCGTGAACGTCCCCACCACCTTGTATTTTTCCGCGCCCGGGATGAGCGAACCTGTCCAGGTTGTCTTATCGATTCCAGATCAGAGCACCGGCACAGTTCCCTCCACTTCTGGCTTGACGTCAACTATCTCTACTCCCATTGTCCTTCCAAGTACCAGCACCCCTGTTTCTATTGCCAGTAAAACAATCAATGTTCAACAGCAACAGCAGCAGCAACAACAACTCCAACAACAACAACAGCAGCCGCTTACCTCTGTACCTTTGAACTTAAATAGAAGTCAACAGAACGCTGTGAGCGTCAGCAACGGGGATCTTGCCATTGGCAGGTTTGTGTCGCGTTGCTTTGAAATTTCAAATCTATTTTCAAACTAAAGAAAGCGTCCGACTTTTTTCAATCTTCAGACAAATACTTCTTTTTTTCGCTTCAATGTTTTCCGCTAAGTATTTATTTTATGTCTGTAAAAATCGCTCCCCAAGTTTTTTCCCGTAATTTTTTTATTATCCAGTTTTAATTAGAGGTATAGTTATCTTTAAATGCTTTTATCAGCCAAATGATTGGCTTACATCTACATTGACCGTACCATGTCAGATTATTCCACGACGACTTTAGTTAAATTACCTAAATGGAATACTTTCAGTACGGATTCCTTGTGTCGGATTCAGTTGATTGTGATCAATGTGATATGTTTTTGTGGTATTATTTTAAATTGTTCTTGGCTATTTTAGAAATCAGACTGTGAATCCAAAATTCTTCCTGAAATCGAATGGTAGCATTGCACCGTAAGTTTTTACATGAAAACAAAACAAAAAAGAGCAAATAATGTTGAATGTGTAAATATAAATCCGTACTTACCAAATGCAATTTATAACTGCGCGCATCAGTGTGAGTCGTGGAAGTATCAGAATTGAAAGCCGATATAGTGTTGGGTACTTAATATTGAACGAGCATTATGTGAACAATTATAAATGTTTTCACATGACACTAGTAACTCACTACACGCTGTCGTTATAAATTAAAAAAACAACAACAATGTTTTGTGGGTGATTTTTTGTTGTCAGAAGTGTGAATTGAGTTAAATGTTGATTTTGTTAATGTCTGAGTCTGATTACTATACACACAGTCTAGCGGATTAAATGTTGCTGAATTCATCATCAGGAAGGGTTTTTTCGTAAAAAAATGAAATGAATATTTAATCTGCTTTGTAATAATTTTTTTTAAATGATTGATGGAAAATGTTGTAATCTGTGGGATCAATGTTTTAATGTTTCATGTTTGTGAGGGAGTTATTTTGTGTTTAAAATATTTTGGCAAAAAAAACGTGGTAGCTAATAATTTGTTGCTTCTGGGGGGATTGCGCGTGTCATTCCATGTTTCAAGAAAATTTGCTTACTAGATTGTTAATGTGTAATGCTACACATAATGCTACTGTGTCATGTCAATATTCAGTGTCTTGAATCGATTCGGTATAAAATATACGTATTCTGCGGACTCGATTATAGTTAAATTAAACGAAAGAATTAAAATAATTAAATTCCTGCATGCTTGCTTGTTAAATTAACTGTGACATTAAGGATATGTTTAATGTAATTGTTTTTGTTTCTTAATGACTTTTTGTAGGCAAGATTTGGATGGGCACTTGGACGAGGTGGAGGTCGGTCTGAATCACTTGAAGGACTTGTTCCAGCGGGACGACTACCGGATGGATAATGATACTCTAATTGGGGTAAGCACTAGTAACAGGCCTTACATCAACTTAGCTGCAATTGATCCTGAAACTTATGCGCAGGTAAACGATACACAGTCCAAAAAAATATATATCACTTGACTTAAAAATGGTGGAGAGCTCATGGAAATATTTTATATGGCTGCTGCGCTGTGGTCTACACTAAAACTACAGCGTACTTGTAAAACTCGAAGTGGCTCTTCATTTGTAGAGATTAATTAAGATGGATAGTTAAGAAGAAACTATGTAGTTTGTAAAATAAATTGGCACGTGACGATCACGTCGCTGATTTCACACTTCACCTGTTGATTTGAAATGAATCGTTTCGGTGATATTTGAGGACTGAAGGAAAGTTACTTGCAACTAAATGTTTTTGTGTGTGTGGAAAACTGTTATATAAATATTGTAACTTAAACCAGCAATCTCAAAAATCATAAGATTTCTCAAATTTTCTGGTCAGTATTTTTTAAATGATTAATTATCTGGTTGAAATGATTTTATAAAATGTGTGGTTTTTTTTATTTAATTGCAGTTGTTTGACGGTTCCGCTGAAGCTGATAGTAACGTGGAAAATCAAACGAATCAAATTAACCAACAATTCCAAATGGCCGGCCAATCCGGTAAGCTGGAATTATAAACACTAAACGTGTATTCTTAATTAAGTGTGTAGTTAAGTTTTGTTTTTGCTAATACCATGATTTGTTGATGATTTTAGGTGGAGAGGTCGGAACTCAACGTCAAGAAGTAATGACGTACAATCCGAGTCTGTTTGAGTTGGCGGAAGACGACACCACATTCTTTGATGAATCTAGTAATATGTTTTTAGATGATGAATTGGAAAGTATGTTGACGACAGACCGAGACACTCTGAAACGCTCGGATGGTCAGAGTCGTGGAGTTGGTCACTTGACATTTGCAGGCATTAACTTGAATAATTCTCTTGATAGTGGGCTTAATACACCAGTGGGGGAGTCAACTGCATCCCCATTAGGGATGCCAATTGCAGGAGCGAATAAGCGCAAGAGGAAGTAAAAAAATAGTATATTATGTAGTATGAGTATTTTTTTAAACTGAAGAAGAAGAAAAAAGCAAACAAAAAAATACTACTATGTAAAAATACTACTCTTCTATTACTACTGATTTTTTTGTTCTCTCATCATCATCACAACTTATATAAAAAATCTTTCACCAAGAAAAATTGGTGCAAAAAAATCGATACATCTAAAATAGGTACATAGGTATATCAAAAATATTTAGATTAGGTAGTTATAAAAAATGTCGTAACTATTTTGTAGATTAGCTATAAACGTGATAAAAAACTGTTCGTTCGTTCGGAAATGAATTTTACACTTTAATGTACATAACTGTTTATCTGTTAAGTTAACCTTAAGTATGTAAGAAAAAATTAACTACCAATTCTAGTGTGTACTATTATACTCGCTTAAAAATGTGTATAGTCTTAACAGTTATTGAATAATTAACTACGCGTGCATTTAATTGGAACTTATCTGTAATAATCCAAAATTGTAGCTTGGTACAAGTCACGATACGACGGACGGACGTCAACAAAAAATATATTATATCGTGAAAGGTTGAGGTGGCTTGATTGAAGAAAAAAGTTTAATGTTAATGTTTACATAAAAAATATTTATGTATGTACTATTTAAGTATTAGTTTAGTTATAATTTACTATAGGGTTAGTGAAAGTAAGAACCATTTCTCAAAAATATTAATACTAATAAATATTATTGTAAAAAAACAAGATAAAAGATATGAATCGTTTGTTGGTGAAATGAATTTCACGAGTTTATCATCAGCACATCATTAATGTAACTTGTGTACATAAAAAATAATAATTATTAGGATTACAAATGTTAAATATGCAAATTATACCGATCTGTGTGTAAATTAAATTTTTTGCCGGATTACTTTTGACTCTGTACTCAATTTTAAAGAAAATATATGTCCCGATGAAAAATAAATGTACACTTACCTAAGTTAATTATAGGTATGAAGTTTAATGGGTTTAAAATGTTGTATTACTTTTTAAATAAGTTAGTTAAGCTGAAGGATACAGTAAGCCTATGACTTGCATAAAAAATTTAGGAACTGAGAACGGTAAAAAAATATTTTCTGTAAATTAATTCAGATAAGTCATTCATGATGATGATAAGGTACATCGAAGAAAAACAAAATAGTAATTTGTGCTAAGAATTTTTATTGGGGCCAGGACAAGTTGATCCGAAGAATAAGGATGATTGGAATTTTGCAGGAAATTGAAAATATTTATATACAGTTAGTTAACTAGTTTTTGTGTACAGATTAAAGAGAGCAGAGTAATTTAATTGCACTGTTAACTTTTTTGCTTCCCTTGTTTCTATACACTGCAGCTGGATAAGTTATTTAAGTATGATGCGTACTCTACTCACAATTAATGTTTAGTTAATTTTAAGTAAGCTTTGTATTTACTTGGTTTAGTTTTTTTGATGACAAATATGATATAAGTAATGTAAGTTTGTTGTACAGCTTCAGTTTATTTTTTTTTCCTCTGAACCGTTTAACAAGGATGTGATGTTTAATCCGTTATATAGGAATAGTCTGTCTACAATTTATAATTATTATTCTTATAAATTAATTAATGTTACGTTTACGTTACTTACTACTTACTTACAATTTACTAGACTTGTATTTTGTATCGTGACCATTACATATACATACATACATATATTTAGTCGTTTATTCCGTTTTAAGGTCAGTCGTTATCGTAGTCGATTTAGTTAGACTTATCATCATCATCATTACAAACGCAAGTTTTGTTTTGAACTGGAGGGCAATATTATATTACAATTATATTACTTACTGTACTACTGGTGTAATATAATTTACTAATTATTATCATCATCATGATTTCGCTACAATGTATTAATTTAGTTTAAAACCGAGAAAAAAAAATTAATTTCATGATGGGTACGACAATACATAAAACTATTAAAAAATAAATTATCATGCTACGTGCGTACTCATCAAAAAACAACTCTTTCTTGTCGAATTATTTATTTCATTATTGCATGCCATCGCTCAACTTTCTTTATTCGTCCTTCCCTACTTTCCCTTGCGGAATTGGGAAAAGTTGTTGGGCAATTTCCTGGGTTCCTGTTTTGAAACATCTCTTGTTAATTGGGTGAAGGAAGCGATGAGAAATGGAATGACCTACATTCAAAATGTTTCCGGATCGGAACTTGGAAGTAGCTGCTGTGTTGTTGGGCAAAATAACATGGGAGTAGAAATATAAGAGATGTGGCTGGAATTTCAACTTTCACATTTGCATTGCAAAACAGGTAGCAGGTAGGAATATTGTTTTTGCAACACACCTTGCTTGCCTGTCAAATGAGTAGTACTGCGTATGACGCAAAACATGCATGAAAAAAGCATAGAATCTCAAATTCCTTGTAAATATAAATATTATTAGCATGAGATTACGCGCATAATCGCTTGCGTTGCGTTCCTCGTCTCTCGTAATTCGCATCACATCGCCTCTCTCTCGACTTTCTTTTCTCAAATTTGCTAATACGGAAACCTTTTCAGCTGGTAATATTTTTCATAATAGAAAAAATAATAGATAATTATATTTAAAAGAAAATCTAGCAGTGAGTACAACTAATCGTGTGATTCTCACTCGGCTGAAAAATTTGTTGAACCGTGTTTTTGATTTAGTGAACAAGCACATCATGCAACACTTTTTCAGACATTTTTTGTTAGTCTGCTGCTGCGAGCTGCATGAATTGCATCTTGCCTTTTTTGTTACAAATTTTCATTGTAAATGGTAGAGATATGTATGCAGTAGCAGTACACATAATATTGCATAAGAACTAGAAAAGCATAATAATAAGTAGTATATAAAAGTAGTTCATCATCCATCTATTCCATCCGATTTAGTAGTTTTTTCATTCCAAAAAAATAAGATTGAACAACAACAGCAGCGAAAGCAAAGCGAAGCGAAACCACAAAGAGAAGTGAAGTATAAAATGCTCTAAGGCAAATCATGTACGCCTCAAGCTGTGTTGTGCTCAATGAGTACATCATGTAAAGCGAAAAAAAATATCTTAACAAAAAAAGCACAGAATTTTCACAGAGAAACGTGAGAAACCAAGTATTATTCAACTATAGCATATATTATGCATTGTATTGTAGTAGAAGCATCCTATAATATTATCCTACTAATTTACGAGATCTTGATAAATGTTTGCTTTGCATATTATAAAATGCCATGTTTATGGATGCATATAAAGTAAACAGACGAAGGCGAAAGGAGGATGTGGAACCCGCAAGCGAAATAATATATTATTTCTTCGTCTGAAAAAGCCATCATGGACAATCGTACATCCTTTATATCGGTTAGGTATACTTAAACCTGGTATCATTATAACCGTTTAGTTAACTAACGCGTTAAATAAACTGTAGCGTTTTTATTCTGAAAGTTTAACGGAAATACGAAGAAAGCAATTAGCTGCGGCGCAGTAGGTACTAAACTTAACCATGCTTAGCTAAGCGAAATATATTATTCAGAAAGCGAGAAAGGTAAAAGGATATGCTCCATGTACAAAAAAATTGTTAAAAGTTAATGACTCATCATTGTTATCGTAATAATATGTATGTATAAATCATATCACATATATTATCATTATCAAAACACCATCAGCTTTTTCCCATCAATATCGTTAATACAAATTTTGCCATTTTTTCTTATCAAAATTGAAACGAATTGGCAGAGTAGGAGATTCGGATGGATGACCTGACAAACGGCTCTTAAAAAATCCTCTCTGTCCATAATATTTACTGTGAAAACTATATGCATATTATGACAATACAACAGGCGCATATATCTACATTATAAATATTTATTTGTTCACAGTTCACACATCCATACTTACTTACTACGCATACGTCAGTATGAAGCATTTTCATTTCATTTCATCCATTTCTTTCTTTCTTCTCATTCCACAAGTTTTTTTGTGTGTGTCGCATCGCAGGTTTTTTTATATGCCCACTTGATTTTGAGTATTGTACGCAGAAAAAGTTTTTCTACTGTTTTATAATATGTCGTTCTCTCTCTCTCTCTCTCTCTCTGGTGGATACATTATCGTTTATCATGCAGCAGTATTACATTTACTACTCACTTTACAAAACAAGTACGTAGTACACTTGTATAATTACCCATAATACTCCGTACTTCCATCTCACTCAAATATAAAAAAGAAATGTCCATATTGGACCATATCGACCAATTTTTTTATATATGCCTATAAATATATCATCAAGATGAGTGGAGTAGCAATATGTCTTATCATCTTTTTGGATTGTGTTCTCGTTATTTAAATGACAAGCTGTAAGTAAGCTGCTTTACTTTTAGGATGATGCGGATTTAACAATATATGCAGCCATTAAGCTAAAAAAATTGTACTGTATACGTTTACTTCAATTGTTAGTATGAAATGCTTTAAAAAATGCACTACTATTTTGCATTTTGAATTTTATTATAATGATAATATGGTTTACTATTTAGTATGCATCCATGCAAAAGCATTACCATAATAAAATATATCTTTTTTGTATCCTTTTCCTCTTTACTGAAATCCCAGAAAAGAATCTCATCATCATTCCCATTCCTTCTGTGAAAGTGATAGTGCATTTTTTAAACAAAAAAAAACGATAATAATAATAATAACTAGTACATATGTGTACAATCCCTTCAATGTTTATCGCAACAGCAGCAGCAGGTAAAAAAGGTCTACCTACAATACAAGCCATAATGCATTAAATGCTAAAGTAGCTGCATAAATAATTATATCTACCAACAAACTTCTGCTGCTGCTGGCCATATTATAGACATATGTATATGTATTTATATTAAAAACCTGCTGCTCCTTTTTAGCTTAAGCTTTTGTGTTGTGCAGTATTACTGTGAAACATGTTGTTATGCTCAAATAACTAAAAAAGATTATCATTATCATGTTCAGCTCAGAGGAAGAATATTACATGTTGTTATATATTTGGATTTGACACATGAATGAGCAGAGAGAGAAGTATAAAGAAATGAAAAGGAGAGCAGAAAAAAGAACAGACTTTTTATATATTTGAAACTCACGACACATTGCTTTAGATTATTATTTTGTTTTGTATTGTTTGCTCAGAAGAGCAAGAGAGAATACTATGTGTAGTTATTGCATTATATATATCGCTTAATATTATAAGCTTAACTTTGTAAAGAGAAAAAATTACTGTACACTACTCCACTCACATATGTACACTTAATGCAGCAGTAGTAGACAGTAACATTTTTTTTCTGTTAAAAATGATTTCCTCCTATCTTGCCCATGCCACGTTAGACTCTGCCCCTTTTGATCTGGTCCCCAAACAAATACATCGCCATACCCAACCGTATTGGATCTCTGGGAAGAATCGCTGAGGGAAAAATATTTTTAATACTTTTTGGGGTTCGTTGCCGAGCGCTTAGGAGTTGGGCGAGTAGTGTATGTTGAGGCTTGAATGCGACCGGGAGCTCACACGGGGACTTTCCTCCTTCTACTTCCAACTCCTAATACACAGTATATTAAAATTATAGCAGAGTGCTCTGGTGCAAAAAAGTGAATAGTAAGAAGAAATAGAGAGAGAAAAAGGGAGTGAGTAGTAGTAAACTATACTGTAAGTTAAGTTTTAACTTGAGAGAAGGAAAAAAATAAAGAGGTGATGTGATGAGGTGGGATACTGTCGTGATGGTGGTGGTTGGTGGTGTTGGTGGAGGTGCACGAAAAAAAAATATATAATAATAATATGTGTATATAGAATAGAACAGAAGACGAAGGCGATGATGATCATTATGAATGATATCATGTTTGTTGGTGGTTTTCTCTTCTCCCTGTTACTCGACTACTACACATCTCTTGTTCCAACAACTACTACTACATTACATATCATCAAAAGATAACACGAAAATCAGAAAATAAAACTGAACTGAATCACGCAGAGAGAGGGTTTGCCTGATCGCCTCCCATCTTTGCAAGTATCATCGTAATAATAACAATAATACTGACTTGTGTGTCTGTGTGAAGAGGAGACCACATTTTTTTAATGAACATTTATGATGATGATCATGACGATGCTCTCGACATGTGCATCAGAAAAATAGAAACAAACTGAGCATCTTGTTTTTTTTGTCAATTTCAATTCTTCATTATGATTAGCAGGAGGAAGGAGAAGATTAATAATGCTGTTAATTTGATGCGGATGATGATCATGTCAAATTTGTGCAAAGGATGTTGTGCGGGTAAACGAAAAGGAAAGCAAAAAAAGCAAATCACTTGAGGACAAATTTTAAACAATGGAAAGAACACGGTTATTATTATGACTTTAATTTTATGATGATGTCGCACAATGCCCCAATAATTAACGGACCGGAGTAATAATATGGAACGGGACTTTAGTGAAATAAAACGCAATACTACGAAATTCAAGCGGATAATCAGGATGAAATAATTATCCACAATTTGATGTTATATAAATACGTAGTAAAAGTACATAAGTACGTGTGTCTAATGTGTGCAAGTGCAGAAGAACGGGCAGGAGCCAAAACGAGAACTGTACTCACGTATTTACTCAAGCAATACTATAATAGCCCATTATAAACTGTCTCTGGAAATAGAAAATTGGACTATCTCCATCTATGCAAATGAACATGTTCTTATCTATCAAATATTATTAGGCTAATTGTTGGATTAACATGTGGGGGTAAACATTTTGGTTTAAAACGTGAAATGATGATAAGAGTATAGTGGCTTATCTATAGGTACGAGTTTACTACTCTTTTACGTTTCAAGCGGAAAGGGGAAATCAATGAAGCGTTTTTGCTGTTCAATTTGCATCGATTTACTTTATATACAAACCTTCAAAGAAGGAATCGATATTTTTTGTTACGAAAAAGAAACAAGAAGACAAGTGCTCTGTAAAAAAGTAGTAAGCGATGAGAACGATAAAAAATTTACGATGACAAAATGATTTTTTTAAATATAATTTTCAACAAGTCAATAATACTTAACCATTAACTATTAATGCGTTGTTGTGCTAAACTGTGGAGAGTAAAATAGGCGGAAATGACTGTCAGCAGTTTTTGACAGCAGCAAAAGGATTTTACAACAGTTTGTTGTATTCAACCGTAAAACGGCAGCGGCAGTGTATTGTTGTCAACCACAAAATATTTAGCGTTTCAACTTAAACTTTTGGATAAATGTAAAAGAGTTGGAGTCGAGCCTTCAGCAAAGAATATACAAGCTCGAAAATAATATATTATTATTTGATTTTGTGTAAGTGTCAATGTCAAAAGCTGTCAAAACAATCCAAAACTACAACATTTTACTCCATTTTCTGCCTTCCTTTTTGCTTAAGCTCGCTTTCCGGTAAATGCTGACAAGGGACACGTTTATTGTGTCATTTTAACTGTTTGGTCTTTTGCTCGTAAATAATTTAGTTGCTATTTTTGGTATGAACAAAACTATTATGCTTTCTACATCGACTATATAATTATGACAGATGGACTGAACAGTTTCCGCTGAGTAAGGTATATAAAAAGGAAACTCTCATAATTATTCTTGGTCATCTTAATAATCATCATAATAATCAGCGTGGTTATACACTAGTTAGGCAACTGACAGTATTTAAATATGTTAGCTCAAGCTGTCACTGTCACACAATCATTTCCTGTAACCTACATTACATTTCAATTTGCCAAACTTTGTCAGACCTTTTAACCTTACGCTCATGTTTCATTTTTCTTCCCAGCACATATTTACATACTTGAAGAATTTGGCAATAGACCCCAACACAATGACTTATTCAGAGCATTAAATTCTTAACTTTTGACTTTTCCAAGAAAATGCAAACAACTTTAGTGCTTATTGCTTATACATGACCATGATGTAGTTTAGTCAAGCAGCACATATTACAACGTTTAAAATTCCTTGAGGGCTTAAAATTCCTTGTCATTCATTCCTGTGTTTTAGTTTTAGTCACGATTTTTTCTCACTATTTTTTTAGCATATATTTTTTATATCTTATACATAAAATCGCTCATGAATGTTACAACAAGTTGGTGTGCACAGAAAATAGAGCTGCTTGTGCACTACTTATTGGTGAAAGCATAATAAAATCCAAACATTATTGTACACGGACAATAAAGATAGGATAGACGAAAAAGATGGGATAGCTTCAGGGGATATATTTTTTTGTGTGTGAATTACACAAACAGCACGTTACATATATGCATATATTATGTTGTGCTTATGATGAAAATGATCAAAAGTTTTGCTCAAAAGCTCTATGTGAGAGATGGAAATGAAAGGAGATCAAAGTGTAGCATGACGGCATGTTATCAAAGAGAGATTGCGCTTAGTTTCGTGATGATGATCATGATGACACAATATACAATGTAAGTAAAGTGTAATCTCATGTTGGTAAAGCGTATATTAAGCGCAAATTGCAATGTAACGTAGCATAAAGCGCCATGCTTGCAGATAGACAGGCAGATTTTATTACGAAAACGTGAAATGGTTTTTATGATGGCATTTCCAATTTAAGTTTAAATTTAACATGCAAATGCTCATGGACTGGTTTGGTATAAAATGATTTCTAAACTGACCTGAAAAAGAATGTCCGATTTTATGGAGATTTTTTATGAAACTTTTCCCTTAATATTGATTTAACAGGTGTACTTTCACGGAAAGAAAATACAATTTTATAATGCTTTAAAGGCTTAAGCAAAATAGCAAGATAGTTTTTAATGATTCATACATACATGCACACGGCGTGAGTACAAACCATTAGCCAGTAAGCATTAGAAGCAGTCTATATAGTCTACCCAGTAATTATAGACGTCGCAGCAAAGTAATTTTCCACTTCCAATGAGAAATTATGTCACTTTTTTATGGATATTTTGGGTTTCCAAATAACCACTTTGATGACTACTGCTGTTTCTGCCATCAAGGTTTTCATGTAAAATTCATTTCGTCATAAACTGATTTCATCGTCATAATATCAAGTTTTTGTCCGTAAAAAACTCTTGAATCTTTCATTATGCAATTTCAGTAGACAAGTAGGGAAAGGTGAAAGCAGCAGCGTAGCGATTAGACTTGATATGAAAATGATGGAAACTTTCCCTTTGGCAAAAAATAATGAGAGTTTACCAGACTGTTGAGTGCCGAGACGATCATAGATAATTTATGTTACATGACAAGCTAATTTTGTAATTACGCCAGCTATTTACCGACAACCAAGGTCGCTACTAATTTAATGACCGCTTACTTGTAGACCGTAGAGTATAATTTGCTGTGTGTATTTTTCTGATAATTTAGCGTAATTTTTGGACTTCTGTACGACAAGCTTTTATGCAAATATCATTATGTTTCTTTGCGCTAATTTTCCGGGCTAATAGGTATAATTAGTTTGTTAATTGTGTTATTTTTTATAGATGAGAGTAGGAAGAAGCAGTTGAAAGCTGGCTACGCTATCCACAAATCCTGTCGTCGGGGCTCAAGGGGTGGCCCAGGCGATAACCGTGTCTGGAGTAAACACCCCCTCCGGAGTAGCTACGCTCACGATTCCCGCCTCCTCCGTCCCACAATGGATGACCGCCCGTCTCAAAATGGACTCGACAATGGCGACAGTGTCCACGACCGGAAGTACAAACGCGTTCCTTGGAAATCTAAATGTCGCTGCCGCTGCAACGACCACGACGATTCAGGGGCATGGAGGGGCGCAGATGGTTCCTGCGACGCAAGCGGGAACTCAGCTCCTTGGAACGATTGACTGTTATGAAGACGTGTTCAAGGAGATCACGAAGAAGTTGTATGGAGATGAAGGGGGAGGTGGTGGAGGGGTTACCATTGCAGACGTTTTGGATCCCAGCGTCGTGTCGTCGATGACGGGGGGAGGAAATCAACAGCTTGTTTATGACGCTGGGGATTTGTTTAGACAGGATGTTGCGACGAGTGGAGGCGTTGGAGGGACGCTTTCCTCCAATGCCGCGGCTGGAGGGCTGGCCATTGTTGCGGCGCCGGGAACAAATGGACTTCCGGCTGGCACCATTTTAGTACAAAGGAGACTTCAAGATGACAAAGGTAGCTACAATTAAAGCACGTGTATTGCTCATTAGTTGAATTTCGATGCAAACTTTAATTATCTTTCGTTATTTTGTAGGTCGAATCTGGACAATTGAAGGTCTGCCTCAAACCGGAGACCAAATCGCGTTCGCCACCGTTGCCACAACGGACGCTACCTCTGGTGGTCTTCAAGTCCCCACCCACCAGTTGCAAACCGCCACCCTCCACCAAACCACCAACGTTGTCCCCCTCCAACAACAACAACCGCAGCAACAACAGCAGCAGCAACAAGTCATTTCCGGTGGAATGTTCGAAGAGCGATGGTTCGAGAGCGACGAGCAGCTCACCTGGACACAGTCAAAAATAGCCCGGTACAATCCCACCCAAAAGGTATTCCGTTGCGTGGACTGCGACTTTGTCGGATTCCTCTCGCGCGTGGCAGAGCACTGGCTCGGGAATCACGCCGACCTCCGCGTGTTCCAGTGTCCTCGCTGTCCATATACGAGTGCGTGGGCGCGCTGCGTGAGAAT
The DNA here is from genome assembly GCA_004115045.4 of Sinella curviseta. NCBI lineage: Eukaryota > Metazoa > Arthropoda > Collembola > Entomobryomorpha > Entomobryidae > Sinella > Sinella curviseta. The sequence continues at coordinate 57,349,460 of CM023201.3, forward strand.
GCATCTGACACGCCAGCACGGCGAAACGCTGGCCGATAACAGCTTGTGGAAGGAGAATCCTGTTTTGGAGGAGGTTACCAAATTCCTGACCACGCTCAAGACAAAAGTGGAGCAGAAAAGTGAGCCTGTGAACACCTCCGGGGAGAAGAGGTACACTTGTCCGTGCTGTCCGTACCAGACTGATCGAAGGGACCTGTACAACCGTCACGAAAATATTCACCGAGATGAGAAGCCCTTTCAGTGCTACGTCTGTGATAAGCAGTTCAACAGGGCGGATCATGTGAAGAAGCACTTTATTCGCATGCATCGGGATCACAATTATGACATTAACAAAATTAGGAAATCGTCTGTGGCCAAGCAGGGAGGGATTCAGTTTTTTAATGGGAGTAAAATGGCGAAGCAGCAACAGCGATTGGAACTTCAACAGCAGCAGCAGCAAAGTCAGTTACAACAACAACAACGGACGGTTACACAACAGCAGCAGCAGTCATTTTTGCAACAGGGTCATCTCGAAGGTCACGTGGTGAAACAGGAGCAGGCGGATCAAATTGTTGCGGCAGCGCTGGGTTTAGGCGTCACGGGGTCGGCGGAAGGTTTGGCGTCGTTGCAGCCAACAATGGACACTACCACGCAGCAAATTCCCCACATTGCCTATTTTAATCCTCCAACGGCACCGGGGCAAAGTGGACCGTTGCAAGGGATTTCGGGTGTTGGTGGCACGAAGAAAGAAGGTAAGAAATCTGAAGTCTTTGAAAAAGATAAGCTGTCATGTAAATTCAAAGGGTGGTTTAATTATTTCTGGCGATTTTTATGCAAATTTGCAGGAAAGTCCAAAGGACACCGAAAGAAAAAGTCCAGCGAGAAGATGTACACTTGTTCCTATTGCCCATGGCAAGGGGTGGATAACTGGTGTTTAAAAAGACATTTAAATACGCATATCAAACCGTTCCTGTGCGCACTCTGTGATTACAAGGCGGCGAGGAGCGAGCGGCTGGCAACACACGTTCTTAAGGTTCACAATAAGCGCGTGTGTCATAAGTGTTCCTATCTGGCGGATGACTCAGAGAGCCTTAGTCAGCACATTCAAGATAGCCAGTAAGTTTCTACAACGTACTTAAATGTACAGACTAATTAAATTATAGTTACAAGTCACTAATTGTTTGATGAACTGTTTTGTAGTCAAAATCCTCTGGTGAAAACCGGTTTCAACTGCAACATCTGCCAAGAATACTTTGAGCTGCGTGCGGATCTGGAGGCCCACGCGATCCTCGAGCACCAAAAGGTGATAGTACAATGTGATCTGTGTGACTTCCGAACAACTGATGAGCTCAGCATGGAGGCGCACTTGCGTGATAAGCACAATCTCACTCCGGGAATGGGAGCCGTGGCTGCTGCAGCGGCTGCAGCCGCCGCCGCGGCGATTGGTCAACCTGTCAATACACAATATGTAAGTGGCTCTTATCGATAAGCACATTCACCTTATCGTTATAAAAGGACACCATAAAAATTTACGATAATTATTATTTTTTGAAACAGATGCAATCCCAAAGTCAACCCCAAATTAACATGAGTGACCAATCAGCAGCTGCCACCACAAACCAGCTCCAGCTGTCTCAGACGCCAGGGGTTATCACATCCAATCCAATGTCGGTAACCGCACCAGTGGCGTCCACCAGCACAACTGCCAGTTACGCCAATTCTCCCGCAGGCGTTTCCCAGTCCGCAAAAATCCCGTCACTTGACGCCCAAGGGGAATCCACCGAGCCGGAAACGTTGTGTGAAAAGTGCGGCATTGACTTTATCGACGAAGACTCGCGCAAGCTTCACGATCGACGCCACGTGCTCGTGAATCCCGCTGAGGACGAGGCAGTGAAAGGCGCCAAGTGCGCGAGTACAAAGCGCTTCATCCGGACCTACGTCTGCAGTACCTGTTCCTACACGTGCGCCACCAAAAAAATGATGATGCAGCACCAAAGGGCCCACACCGGATTCGAGTTGGTGTGCCAGGCCGAGAACTGCATGTTCAGCACCCCTTTTGAAAACACGCTCAAGGAACACATTCAGAACGACCACGGGGCGGAGCCACATTGCAGGTGCCCGCATTGCGGTCTACGCATGCCCAGCAACGCGTCTTTCACCGCGCACTGGCGTCTTCATCACAACACGATATGCAGTCTGTGCGTCAACGTGTACCGCATCAGATACGACGTCAAGGAGAACGACATTCAGGACACGTTCTGCAAAGTTTCCTCCAACTGCTCGTCATTTAGTCTGGAGTCCACCTCCAATGCAACAACCACTGCCTCCACCGTTAACAATTCCCTCCTACTAAAAATGGACTCACTGTCATCAGCCGACTTTCACCTCTCGGATCACCGCCTTGTTGATGACCTGTCAGGACTAATGATGCCGGAAAGTTTGGACGAACCACTTCTCAAAAGACCCAAGCTTGACGCCACCTCCGCAGCATCCCTCCAACTATCCTCCACAGCGACCTTGTACAAACGAGAAAGTATCAGATTCCTTCCTCGCATTGTCGAAGTGAAAGTTGCTCCTCTCTACCCCAAAATAAAGAGAAAATCGGCGAGAAGGAGGAGACGGAAGCGGAGGCGAGAAGAACAAACCGTTAACAATAATGTTAAGAGGCTGCCCTTTAATAATAATAACGTTAATGACAATTCGGACGTCAATTTGACCCAATTGGAGTCCTCGTCGTCGCTACCGACAAGTGACGGAAGTGGGAGGAAAATTGCAAAGTTTTTGCGGATCATGCAATTTTGGGAGACGTTCAAGCGACGGGAGGATAGCGTCCCTCCGCGCGTGTCGCAGCGTCGCCGCTACTGCCAAAAGGGGACCTATTCCTGGCTGTACAGGAATCCCCGGGAGGGTTTCAAGTGTTTCAGTTCCCTGTGTGAAAATAAGTGCTCGTGGAGGTATCCCCGGAGGGTGGGATTGGTTCTCCACAATTTGTGGTACCACTCGAGAAATCCTCGTTTCAAATGTGATATTTGTGGCCTCCAGTTTGTTCACCTGTATCAAGCTTTTCTCCATAAAATTGTTCAACATGACCAGTTATTGCAGCAGAATCAGGCGCTTGTTCAGGTGACGGCAGCAACCCAACAACAGCTTCATCATCATCAAGTGCGCCATTTTTAGTCAAAACCAGAATTTAAAAATTTTAGCAACGGTGACTACTGGACAAAAAGAAAATCCAATGCTTTCCTTTTAAAAATATGTTAAATTAATTATTACAGTAGGTAATTAAGGTTATTTAAAATACCTATCACGAATTAAATTAGCAATACAAAAGCGGAGAGGCGTCTGTGAGTGTGACAGTCAGGTACCTATATATTATATTTTCGAGGGCCAAAGATCTGATTTTTAAACAAGTTAACTAATTACTATCCCGTTTAAATGTGTACCCTGTTGACGAAAGTGTTTAAATATTTTTCATCGTAAATCGTAACGCAGTTAAAATAATAGCGAGCCCACTTTACTTGACTTTTAAGAAAAAGTCTACAAAAATAATGTTCTCAGCAATTAAAATAAGTAATAATTGATCTTTTTTGTGTGGTTGAGATATCCAGATAGGTTATCTGTCCTAATTTTAAAAAACCGATAAGCCTTGATCTAATGTACACCTATTCTACCTGTATATTTTAGTCCCTTTTTTACCGTTACTTTTTAAACGTGATATCCCAAAAGTATTATTTAATCATGATTACTTTTATTATTTATTTGTTAAAAATGAAAGTTGAAAGTAGATGTACGTTAGGAAAGTATTTAATTAACTGATTTAATGGAGGGAAATTGATTGTGAGTAGTGGTTAGAATTTAGAAAGACTGACGATTTTTAAACGATTTTCTTCGGCTCGTTGTCGGAATTTGAGAGAAATGCTGACCATAAAGTTGAGAGAAGACAGCAGCAGAGGCAATATATTTGTATTTCTATTACGAATATTTTAAATTGTTATAGTTAATTAGTGTTTTAATTATACGGTCCCGCATACAATATAAGCAATTAAATTCATTGAATGAATCATATCTCTGTGCCCGTGATTAATTGTTAGCTAAAAATGAGGTTCAGAGGAGGGGTGATGTAAGAATATATATAATAATTTTACTTTTTACCAGAACAAAACTAAATTGTTTTTTATAGAACAACTGAGTAGAGAAAAATATTCCTCGTCCGCTATATACCGTTTTGTACACACGATATTTCATGATAAAATATAAACTTGTTCTTTCTCCAAAAAAAACAGTTCAAATTCCAGAGTTCTTAACTAAAAATAAACTTGATTGTAAAATATTTTAAAACGAGATGATAAATATGATAAAAACACTATCAAGAAAAAAATTAATAAATCCTATAAATGAATCGCCTTCGTATAAAAACTTTCTTGAATGCCAATTAATTATTTTCATTTAATCATAATTTACAGTTTTCACTTTCGTTCACTAGACATGTCCATAAACAAATTATGAGAGAAATCGCAAATTTGCTAGATTTTTCTCGCATTGCCCCATGTTCAAAATGTTCACATGCGTAACATAACAAGTGGCGATATAATTAGGGAAATAAGTGATATGAGCAAAATATTTCTGAAACTTTCCATCACGAGAAAAGACGCAGAGCTTTTCCAGCCACATTCCAAATCTGAGATGAAGGTCCTCATCAAATCTGTTCCGGGCTTGTTCCGACACTCAACTTTCCTCAGGACCTTCAACAACTCATTGCACTTCTTGGACGCGTCCTTTGGATTTGGAGAGCTTACTGGACAAGTTTCCTCCATCCATTCACGTAACCAATGTTCTATCCAACTACATGAAATTGATAAATATGAATGCATACACACATTCAGAATTTATGGGTGAGTAGGTGAAAGTTAAAAGGGAATGTTACCCAGATTCACACGAGCATGACAAGGACAAATTTTCATCTAGGTCAAGATTTTCCAGGTAGGTCACGAAAGGCTCTCGTCTGTACTCTGCATTTGGATCTGCAATAGTCTTCAAAGCGGAGTTATTCCCTTTCAAGGTCAGGCTGAGCTGAGTTGCTGTTCCAAGCTCGTGTAAAATGTCAGAGGGCACGTCTTGGAGTCCAGTGTCTTGCAGGGTCAGTTGTAATTGTCGGCCAATCAATTCCTAAAATCAATTAAGTAATCGTATCACTCTGCCCCAAAGAAAGATAATGCACTTATTCCAATAATTCATAATTAATCTTACTGAAAAGGCTCCACCGGAAATGCTCAGCAATTCTTCGCCTGATATCGTGATTTCAGAAACTTTCCCAGGAATAGGATAAGATCTAAGTTCCTGTGCCATTACTGGTTTATCCATCTAAGTGAAGAATTTAATTTAATAGTTCATTTAACTAACTTTGATGTATATTATTTTTTTAATATCAGAAACCTTCAGGTGTAAAGCTTGAAGAGATTCCACGGTTTGAATAAGCAAGCCTGGATTTATTGCCGGGGAAAGCGGCCCAATGGTCAACTTTTTTAGACATCCCAGAGGTGAAAACACGCCAACCTTTTATAAAAAACAGCGGCTGTTTTTTCATTGGTCTATTGTAAAAAGTAATTATGCATTTTGCATACCTGAACCGTTTCCAAAGGCAAGCTGGAAATGTCCAGCTCGTGAAGTCGTTCCAGCTGGAGAAAGCTGTCATTCGTCAGCATCCTAATCGGATTGCCCCCCATAAAAACTTGACTTAACCGTGGAATCGTGTGCCAAATTGTGTTTGGCGACACTTGAATCTCATTTCCAGAAATGTCCAGCGCTCTCAAACTGGAAACGTTAACCCCAAAATTTGTGGGCAAGTATGCCAACCGATTGAAGGATGAGTTGAAAGTACGCAGTTTTGGAAACGATTCAAAATCTGGCAAGATTTCCAAAGACATGTTGGCCAAGTGCAGGTGAAGCAGGTTGTCTTTTATTCCCTCAAACAGCTTGTGTGAAATCTTGCCCATCGGATTTCCGCTGATGTCCAAGTGAATCAGAGAATTCAAAGTGTGGAAAGTGGAATCGGCTATGGCTAAAATCCGATTATCCGACAAGTCGAGCCACCTCAACTTTTGGAGACACTCAATTTGATTTCCTGTCAAACTGGCAATTTCGTTTCCAGACAAGTCCAGCTTCACCAGAGTGGACGCCACGTGAGCCAGAGCGTTCTCTGGAAACCGCACAAGCTGATTATCTCCAACATTTAAAATTTCCAAAGGGCTGTCCTTAAAAATGGAGTCTGCTAAGGATCGGATCTTGTTGTCTGCTGCGCTAAATATTCGCAGTCTGGCGCATCCTTCGAAAATGTCTGGCGGAATGTCACGGAGTTTGTTGTGGTCCAGATTTATTACTTGAATTAATCTCGACTCCCGGAAAGCATTGTATTCAATTGTCTCGAGTGAATTATTTGACAGATTCAAGTGCTGAAGGAATCTCATCCCTGACAAATGGTCCAGGGTAAGATTATGGAGATCGTTGTCCGACAAGATAAGCTCAATTATGGTGGTGCTTATCGGGGAAAAGAAGTGGGGCGAAATGAAACTCAGGTTATTATGGGAGAGATCAATGGCTTCTATGCAGGACGAGGAAATGGAAGATAAGATGTGGAGGTGAATAGGTTCATCTTCTTCCTCACTTTGCTTATCTGACGACAATTCCTTGTCACCTCCATTGATAAGTCGCTTAATTTGGTTGTGACTCAAGTTAATTCGAAAGGAGCTGAGAGTTCCCAGCTGCTCAAACGCTCCAAAATTGATGGACGTGAGATGATTAAAACTCAGATCTAAATTTTGAAGCCGGGGTAGATTTTGAAATGCCTCGTTCTTCAAATCAGCTATTTGATTTCCAGCCAAATTCAATATTCTCAAATTCGTCAGGTCCTCAAAGGCCCTTTCATGAATGGTTTCGATAAGATTCTCATTCAGCTCAATAAACTCTAGATTGTGTAGTCGAGCGAAAGTTTCCTCCTTCACTTCCGCGATATTATTAAAGCTGAGAAATACTCTTTGCAGCTTTGGCGTTTTTTGAGAGTCAAAAAGATTTTCTGGGAGAGTGGTCAGCAGATTGAAGCGGAGATTTAGATGGGTCAGTTGCCTGCTTTCTGAAAACGTGGACGGGGAAATGGAGGAAAAGCCGTTGTTGCTCAAATCCAAATGGCGAACTGTGCTCAGCTTTTGGAGGGCGTGTTCAGGAACTAATGTCATCCCTACAGCGTTGTGCATTACGAGACGCTGAAGGGAGTGACCGACGCCTTCGAACGCGTCCTTATCTATTATCTCGATTCTATTATCAGATAAGTCCAGAGATTTTAAACCGGTCAGTGGAGCAAAAGCACCTGCGTTCATGGAAGAAATGGTGCTTTGGGAAATTTTCACGTCCTCAACCGCCAGTCCAAACCCGTCAAATGATTGCGGTGTTAATGATGTGACGCCAACGTTGCTAATGTTTAAGCTCCTCAGGTTCCTCATTTGCGCCATTTCCTCCATTTGAAATGCGGTTATCATTTCACCGATAACACTGAAGCGGTGAAGCGAGAATAGTCTGAAACTTGTTAATCCATTCGGGGCAACGTGCAACCTGTTTTTATCCAAGTTTAGATGCCGTAATCGGTCAAAGTTTTCAAAGAGGTCGAAGGGCAGCCTGGAAATATTATTGAAACTTAGATCCAGACTCTCCAACGTATTTTGCAGTCCTCGAAAAGCATTTGGATGAATCTCGTTTATAAAGCAATTAGAAATTGACAGCTCGTCTATTTTCGCATCTTTAAATGCGTCATCCGCAAGAACTTGAATTGGATTGTAAGCCAACCGCACAATTGACACTTGTTTAACGTTTTGGAATGAGTATTGGGGCAAGTTGGAAATCCTGTTATATTCCAGGTTTAGCTCTCCGACAATCGTCAACTTTTTCTCCAAAAATATGTCAAAGGTGGAGGTGAGTAGATTTTTAGATAAGTCCAAGTTTCTCAATTGAAGAGGAGCCAACGCCTCGAAAGGAATCGTTTGAAAGAGATTATTGGCCAGATAGAGATGCGACAGGCTTGCCGCTAGGGAGGTGAACGCCTGGGGATGAACAAACTGGATGCTATTTTCGCTCAAGTCAATCTTTTCCAGAAGGGGCAAGTTTCCAAATGTGTCCTGGAATGCAGTAAATGGGGCATTATGATATTTTTGTGCATTTATTACATACATCAGGTAATTTTGGAAAGGAAGCCTAATAATTTACAAATCAAATTAGTGAATGTAGCACAGGAACAAGCCGATGAAAGGAAATGGGGACCGCAAAAGTAGGGCTTCATTTTGCACACAGGGTCATAAGTAAAGTATATTAAAGATCAATACAAAAGAAATGAGAAGATTAAAATACCTCTTGAATATAAGTTATCAAGTTTCCAGCCAGACACAGAGACGTTATGGATGTCGGAAGCCCTGCCAAGTCATCGGGATAAATGTCGGTTATTCTGTTGTCTGCATAATTGAAAAAAATAGTAGTTTCAGTTCCAGTGTTAAGCGTCCAATATGAATCTTAATGATAAATTGAAAATGTAGTTGTATGTAAAGCTTACAGCCAAGATTAAGAATTTTCAATTTTGTAGACTTGGCCAAATGACGCAATGCAGATGTTGGAATGGTGGTCAGCAAATTATGGTCCAGGTTGAGTTCTGAGAGAAATTTGGATAAGCCAACGAATGTGTTGCCAGCAACGTAATTTAAATTGTTGTGGGTCACGTCTAGTCTCCACAAACCTGAGTGAAAGCAGAGAGAAAGTAAAATTTATTGGCTCATCATGTTTGAATATGAATGATGTTGACCATGAGTTAAGTATGCACTCACCGGATCCAACTAGTCGCTTATCATCCAAAACTTGCAAATTGTTTCCCACCATGCTTAAGAGAAAGGCCCTACTGGAGTTTAGGTTCAAAGGGATATTTCCGAACGGAATGTTGTGACACGCCACAATTCCAAACTCGGTTGGTCCGGGTTTGCTGCATGTGCACAATGGGTTGAATGAGCAGGGTGGATAAACATCCAGGGAATTTCCGTCATGATCTGGTCTACTCCTGCTCATTAGTAAAGGCTGTGCAAAAACTTCCTGTGATTGAATCATGTACGCCCAAGCCATTAAGATGAGAGTGATGAGGAGAACCATGTATGCTACTCGCATTACTATCCACTGTAAAAAATGGAGAAAGTTTCCGGTTAAAATTGTCCGGATGTTTAGATAGCCATTATTTAGATAAATATGCGACCGTGAAGTAGGCTTTCTTACCTCAGGTTCCATTTTGAGTTTGCAGAAGTAAGTATTGTGGGAATTAAAATTGAAGAATCCTGTGAAGCTGGACCTTTAGATAGGCAAACGAAGCAGCGCCAATGGACAGGTTCTTATCAGTTCAAAAGTGAGGAGTGTAGTGAAATTTAAATGAATCTTAATGTGACATTGAATGATTTCCTTCCATGCGATACTAAAAGCAAATATAAACTACTGCGTGAGTGCTTGCAGGTAAAAAATCATTTTCTCTATTTCAAGTTCTTTAATATATGGCATTTCGTTAGTATTTTAGGGCTTCAGGGAGTAATCCAATAAAGCAGACCTGTAATGATATGACGCATATTGTGAGCATTATTAACCCATCCTCGAGTTGCCCCTTCCACGAAGTCAAGCTTTTTTTGTCCATTTAATAAGGCACTTAACTGCTTCATCATCCCATTTCTGCTGTTATTATGCTGCCGAGAAAGCAAGGTAAATGGTAGAAATCATATCATCTTTTGACCATTGTCCAATTTGGTACCAGATCCATCCAGCGAAAGATGGATTTTCGCGGAAGATTAATTGTGGAGGAATATGCAACCTGTGGATCGATGGTATTATGCACGGAAATGTATTAAAAATATTGCGTATGTAACAAGAATTATTGACCCTGGTGAATTGTGCGTCTTAAATTGTTCTTTATTCATCATGCCAAATTATACGTAAATACATTACATTAGTGAATATTCTTTCATTAAATTTTGCTAAAAACTTAACTGATTGTAAGGCTGCTTGCCTAAATACCTGCAAATGTAATTACACACACGAGTATCAAAATATAATATCGGGGTATCATGAGAGATTAATGGAGGCTGTGTGGTGCATAATTGAGGATACAAACATGACACATGACATGGCAGTGGAAACGTGTCTTCATTTGGAACTAGCAATCAGTTGGAATTCTCGTTTTTTCTCTTCTTAAATGGCGTGAGTTGCAGTGGAACCCGTCTCATATCCCGATTTCGGTTTTCATTCCATGAGTATATCCGTCTAAGCCGTTCTTCAGCGTCATTCATTTCCATGGCAGTGGACAGGCTCCTTTCATTTAAGTATAAAGATTCAACTTAATATAACTAAACACGTTTTATTAAGCTTTTGGGAAATATCTGCTTACCCAACACCAGCTCCAACAATGTATACTCCCACGATTACAATCAAGACGCGATTCTCAACGGTGGTGTCGAGAAACAAGCTGTGCGAAATACTTCGCGCCAGGACAAATACACAGCCAAGGATAATCAACCCTTGGAAAATGCTTCCAGCGTGTTTAGTCAATCGCAAACATTGAGAAGTTTCCACTTCCAACGATGATGAAAGCAAATTATTTACATAGTCGCGAAAGCGATCTTCGTATAAATGCGCAGTAACTTTCACCCCAGCAATGCTGGCGAAAGGGAACGTGTAAGTTATGGTGGCTAGGATTAGCTGTAAGGACGCTGGAGTCCATAATAACTCAACAATAGAGTAAACGCTCTGAAGTGTCGCACGTAACGCTTGCAGTGTTATATAACAGCTTGCGATATTCCAAATAATGATTCCGTTTTTGGACCACCGGTCAAATCGCTTTGTTGCTTTGTTCCACCGCCATGGAAGGGTCCCGCTTACTATACCGCAAAATACTATAGCCCATGTTATGGGCTGAAAAATTGGCTTGGTTATCATTGAAATATTTTGGATGTGCAAAAGTGTTCTATTCTCATCATGAGTACTTTCGTTCTGGTATCTTTGTGGACGTTTGCTCACCGACAAATATTCTACGCAATTTGACCTGGGAACGCAATATTATATACCAGATTGTAAAATCACTTTGCAGTTGTGAAACGTACACAACATTCCACGTATTACGTAATATATCTTCCGACTGACCATGACCATTTTACTAAACCATTTCTTATTCTATGCAATCTACTTAGGTAAATGAAATTATCAGCAGCATAACACCTGAAGAAAACAATTCAATATGTCAGTAGTGGTAAACAGACAAGACATGCAAACTGAATTTTGGTTATAAACAGTCTAGCCATTTCATCAAATTAATTAACAATGACATATGTAACGGCTAACGGCATACATCGACATGGGCACGATAAATCATTTACAACTTCTTAGCATGGAAAAAGTCGTGTGTAACTGTAGCCATGAAATGATATGACTTCTTTTTTCCACCTAACCTTCAAAGTCGAAAAAGGTAAATTCGGAATCATAAAAAATGTATTTAGGTAATTTTATGTAAGCATGCATATGTACCTACTTGTACATATCTACTTATTCATGTCGTATTTGTCGCAAAGTCCACACTCCACATCGATATCATGTAATGTACCTACCTACCCATTTATATACGTATAGCATAATTATCTTGTCCTCACTGACACAAGAGCTCTCAATAATTGTTTAGTACTCGATAAACTCTACGGAAAATGACACTAAATAGTCTGACACGGAGTTAACCGTGTATTGTTGTTTTAATGATGCTGTCCCCATTGTCCCATTACCTTTAAACTTTTTTTATTTTTGTTTAGAATACGGACATACGGTAGGAATTCAGATTTGAGAATTGTAAAAGTATCAACTATAATTTGTCATTAAAATATACTTGATGATCTTCGCATATCCTCCTTGTTTGTTCTGGAACGTTGAGCTTGTGTACCATTTCGGGAGCTTCCAAGAATACGACGGACATGCCTGTGATGTAATGCCAATCAACGTGACACTAAATGAAATACAATTCGAATTATTTAGCAATCACAATAAATTCTTCTTTTCTTTTCAAACTTCTCTTGTTGGATATGACACGACAGGTTGTCATGTTTTTTGCGATGAAACTTACGTGTAAACTCCAAACCCCAATATTGTTTGCCAGAAATCTGATGACAACCCACGAATCCTCCTTTATCATGATCGTGTCCCTTCGCTGACCATTATTTGTTAACTTGTGTTTCTGTTGGTCGAAAGATCCATCCCCCATTTCGCCCTTGCCCATTATCCAAAAGTGGTGTCCATGCAGATGAATGGGATGGGCACCCAGCATAGGATTATTTATGACGACTTGTGTGATATCTCCGTATCTCAATGGGATAACCTGTGTCTCATTTTGGAGTGGAATATTGCCTTCGACCATTCTGACCAATTGGGGCTCACCAACCGGAAGCTGAAATGGCTTCCCGTTAAATGTACCCCGCCGAATCCCGTCCTTATCGTTAATAAATCTAATGTCAAGTGTTAAGCTCAAATCAAAGTAATTTGGTGCTGGCGCTTGATCTAAAGGCAGTAGGACTGCGTCCTCGAGAAAATTAAGGGCGTCCCATCCTACTTCCGTGTCTGCGATGGCTTCCGTATGGTCAAATATTTCCAAGGAACTCAGTCTTCCTTCATGAAGGGTGCTAACGTAACGAAGGACACCGGTGACCTCAGTGAACGTCATTTCCGGATTTGGGTTTATATTCATGCCAGGGATGGTGAAAAGGAATTCTTCCCGGAGACGAGCCCGAATCAAAAATGCATCCCCACGACTACCTTTGTCGAATGTGACCAGAAACGAGTATCGTTGCCCGGCACCGATGGAAACCGCTTGTGAGGATACAGGCCGGATGTCCACTCCATCTACCTCTATGGCGATGAGGTCATGATTTTCTATGGTAAAATTAAAGGCAGCGTAACCGCTCGTATTTATCACGCGAAATCTGTAAACGCTGCCAGTGGCAACGTGGAAAACGGGTCTTCTTTGGCCATAAGGGGAACAGAAGCGCCTTGGTTCTCTGAGGGCCACTTGACCACAAGGATATCTTCCCACTCCATTCATTAGAACTGACGAGGGAAATGGGGGTACGCCTTGAGTTTCAGGCTCAAAAAGCCAGGCTTCGTTCTCGTGAGCGGAAGTGTGATACCAGTCGTTAAGGGTTATGAGGAATTCGCCAGAAATGTTGGCGTGGCGATTGTTTTTTGCATGAACTATGAGGGCACCCCAGAGACCCTCGGTGTACTGGGAGTTAACATGGGAATGATACCAATACGTTCCAGCTTCATCCAAGTAAAATCTGTACAATTGGCTGGAGCCCTTTTTCAAAGGGCATTGGGTCAGATGGCTTGCCCCGTCCTCAAATGGAGTTCCCCTATATTTACAAATCATTTACCGTTATAAAAATAAGCACATATAATTAATCTTTTATAACCAATGGACAAATCGTACCGTTGATCAATCCCATGCTCGTGAATGGAAACGTTTTGCCCATCTTGAATCCCATTGATCACCTCAACTTCGAGCAGGTCACCCTGTTAACCTTCAATCGTTGGCCCTGGGAACTTCCCGTTGATTCCAAGAATGCTGCTTGTCCACACCCCATCAGGGCTGCCAGTTATATAGCACACTATGAAAGTGTGCCTTATCACTCTCGCTGTAGCAAAACTAATCTGATTTGCTGCCAAAATCAAAATATATAGAAAGAGCACTGGAGACATTGCAAAATTATCTGAAATCTGTAGGAAAAAGAATAATTTTCTGCGCAGTAGCAAGGAACAAAGTATTCGCATGCAAATAAAAAATGCTGCACATAGTAAACTTGCATTGGGCACACTGCGACTGGCAATTAGTCCTCATGTGAACTCACTTAACCAAAAATCATTGGATTATCGCTAATTTAGGTATCGTGTTATGATTATATTATTATTATGATAATGATAAATACATACATTTCATCATTGTTAAAGCACCTTCGTACCTTCATGAAATGCAATGCACAAAATCCACATGAATACCTAGGTAGATAGCAGGCTAAAATAAATAGCATGTAATCAATTACAGATATATTCAACTTCCTTGATTGATCTCTAGCAGAATCTAGACAATTCGAAATGCTTAATTTTGGAAATTAGGTCGTGCAGATAACTTTTGGAACCTCGTGAGCAAACATGGTTGCTATGGATACTGAAAGAGAAAATATTGTACAACTGAACATTAAACAGTTATCTAAACAAAGACAATGGTATTCTTCGTTAGTTGGTAAGGGGAGTTAACTTTGTTGAAAATAATGGTAGCATAGGAAATTATAATTTAGGTATCTAATTTCCAGTTTCCTTTGGTGGTGTCGGTCTTGGACTTTCCTTGTCCTGGACAGCAACAGCACTGCCCAGCATCCAGGAAACGCAACAAATTGGACATGACGTGAGTGCAACAGAAAAATCTCTGATTGGATCCCTTCTAACTTGTGGTGCACTTGTCTCCTGCCTTTTGACCCCATTTAGAATGAATATGTTTGGCCGGAAAACATGGTTGCTATGGTTATCGACTGTGGCTACACCTGGCTGGTTTATGCTGGCTGAAGGGACCACTTCATTGCACTTGTGCGTGGGGCGTGTGCTCACGGGAATTTATGCCGGCGGATGTACAATCGTTGTACGTCAAAGAATTGTCCAGCTCTGAAAATCGGGGAGTTTTGGGCTCCTTCTTTCTAATCATGTTGTGCATTGGAAAGCTTATCTCGTGAGTAAATTCCTTAATGTATCAAAAGAATTGTAAAGTGGTAAATTAAATGGCTAATTATTTTCCAGGAACGGACTTGGGGTTCTGTTGCCTTCAAGCACGGCATCCCTGATTTGTGCATTCCATCCATTGTTAAGCGCAATACTTTTGTTGAGCATCCCTGAATCCCCGACCTATCAACTAAAAAGAAATGCCGCGGTGGAGAAAATTACTGCTGACCTCTCCATTGTTTCATCCATCCATTCAATTGGAAATGAAAATAACTCCGTTAAAGTCAAATTATCGGATATTTCAAAGCCAGTAATATTAGCATTTATTCTCACGCTCTTGTCTCAACTCTGTGGAATCAACGTGGTGACATTTTTTACCAACGAAATGTTCCAAGGAGAGTCATTTGCCGCATTAATGGACCCAAAAGTTGCGATGGTGTTGCTGTCAGCAATACAAGTGATTGGAGGACTACCAGCCAGTTTTCTGGTGGACAAATGTGGAAGAAAATGCCTTTTATTGTCGTCTCTGGTCGCCATGGCCGTATACATGGCGATAGGTGCGATATATGACAAGTATTTCGGTAATGCTTATGATGCCATGTCATTTCATTCTAAACTCATGACTGGCGTCCAGTTGGTTGGTTTGGCTGTGTTCTGCTTGGCGTATTCTTGGGGAGTTGGCAGCTTAATTTGGATAATCATTTCAGAGATCATTCCAAATCAAATGATTGGTAAAAAAGATAAAGATATTATTTACTTACTAATGATGCAGAACGGAACTTTGACGTCTGCAAATTGTGTTATCAGGGCTTCTCTAACACACTTTTAATTGTTCTTTGTTTTCAGCACTAATTTCATCTTTGTCAAATGCGCTCTATTGGACAGTCGCATTCCTAATCACCTATCTCTACCAACTATACTTGACGGACGTGCCATTGTACGTCTGGTTCTCGGCGTTTTCTCTGGTCAGCGTGGGCGGAGCTCTCTTTGTTGCGCTCTTCTTGCCGGAAACCAAAGGACTCTGCGTTGAGGAGATACAGAAGCGATACGATGAGAAGGATGCCGGGAATAATATGAAAACAACACCTTTGTAGATCATTCTAGCAAACTAAGTATGTAGATGATATTAAGTACTCGATATTATCATTTCTGTTTTGTTTGATTCTTTTTTATTATTGGCAGCTTGTAAAGTTAGATCAAGGTTCTAGATAAAATTAATAATTAGATATTTGAATTCAATACCTCCCGGATTCCTAATGCACTTTACACCTTCAAGCCTTCAATAATGGACAGGAAGCGTACCGTATTAATTTCATTGTTCTCGATAATGCGCATCTTGAGACTTAATTAAGGTGTATCATCACAAAATCATGTACCCTAATCATTAGATACCTATATATACCAATCAATGGCAATTGGTATCTGTCGGACATTGTAGAAATCGTACCCAGATGCATTCACATTGAAAAATGCATTTTTAATGATTCTCTATTATGGGCATTTGTGTTGCTAATTATGAATTAGCTAAAAAAGCTACTGCGTTACGCCACTATCAAAACGGTAATCCTTTAGGTAACTGAGTACCTTTTTGAAGGTTAAACACACCTCAACAACGCAACAGGCGTCTAGTCTCTGATTTATATGATGATATGATCCTATCATCCCATCTTGTCATGTATCTCGCTTTATGCAAATGTTAACAAGATGCATGCATGCTATCGTAAATCTGTGCATTGAGTCGGAACGCGGAATGGTTACGGAGACGTGTGAGTGTGTACTGTGTGGTAGACAGGAAAGCAGTATCATTAACTATTAGGAATGATCTTGATATAGGTAATATGGAAATTGGTATGGATAGCGCTGTACTTGTTCCAGGTACAGTAAGTTACGTGGAACTATAATTCCTTGTCAATGAAAGAGTGTGTTTATCTGTAATCTGTAACGCATGCATCTTTTTAATGGTGTTTTATTATCTAAATTTACATGCAAAACATTGGTGATGAAATATGCAAGTGCATAAAAGTGACCTGGCAATTAATTGTTTGTATTAATAGAAGTGTGTACAACTAGTCGTGTTAAACCACGATGGAAAATACGAAGCTGAAGGACTATTAAAACATTGTGAATTATAGTAAAACATAGCTTGAAAATACACAGGCTGGCAGTAACGTAAGTAGTAAACTGCATCGTCAATCGTACTACTTACTCTTGCTACTTACTCTGTCTGCTTACTCTGGCGAATCACCTATTGATTTTGTATCAGAATCAATCATAAAAAATTTTGCCACTTAAAAAGCATGTGACCCCTTTTGACCTCCACAGGTCAAAGTAACCCGATTTGACATGTAAGCAATCAAGGGGAAATGACCACCTTTTGATTCTCTATCAGAATCAATCATAAACATTTTTGCCATTTAAAATGCATGTGACCCCGTCTTGACCCGATTTGACCCCTAGTCTTGCAAGAGAAAATGATCACCTTTCGATTCTCTATCAGAATCAATGATAAAAAATTTTGCCATTTAAAATGCATGTTACCTTTCGGTGACCCCCACCCCGCCCCCTGTGGACCGATTGACCTCAAAGTCAATACCGTACTTCCCTGTCCCCTGAGGAACCTCCATACCAAGTTTCAAGAAAATCGGTCAACGGGTGTCAAAGTTAGAGCACGAACAGACAGACGGACAGACAAACAAACTAAAAGCATAACTACGCAAAAGAATCAAAAGAATCCTCCAAAGAAAGATCACACGGCGATAAGAAATCCGGTCATGAAGCTAATTTCTCAAACAAGGCAGGTCATTCATTGATCAAAATAAGGCAACATCTTCACATGGCGACAAAAGATCCTCGCCACAGGGGGACAAAATAAACCACCACACTGGAAACCATGGCGATAAGCACACTGGAAACCATGGCGATAAGCACACTGGAAACCATGGCGATAAGCACACTGGAAACCATGGCGATAAGCACACTAGAAACCATGGCGATAAGCACACTGGAAACCATGGCGATAAGCACACTAGAAACCATGGCGATAAGCACACTAGAAACCATGGCGATAAGCACACTGGAAACCATGGCGATAAGCACACTAGAAACCATGGCGATAAGCACACTGGAAACCATGGCGATAAGCACACTAGAAACCATGGCGACAAGCACACTAGAAACCATGGCGATAAGCACACTAGAAACCATGGCGATAAGCACACTAGAAACCATGGCGATAAGCACACTAGAAACCATGGCGATAAGCACACTGGAAACCATGGCGATAAGCACACTGGAAACCATGGCGATAAGCACACTGGAAACCATGGCGATAAGCACACTGGAAACCATGGCGATAAGCATACTGGAAACCATGGCGATAAGCATACTGGAATCCATGGCGATAAGCATACTGGAATCCATGGCGATAAGCATATTGGAATCCATGGCGATAAGCAGACTGGAAACCATAAAGACAAAGACTCCAAAGAACAAAGCGGTCGACATGACGTGAAATCTCGATTCGAGCATTCCCACGAAGATAATTCCAAGGAAATTAGCGACTTTAAATCGGGAAGTGGGTCTTCTCATGGTAGCCGTTCTAGATTTGGATGGGGTTCACGCCGTTAGGACAAGGACTATCGATTTCATGATAATTTCAAGTTTATTAATCAATTTATTTGTATGCATTTCATTTCGTAGGTGCTACAGGTAATTTATAAATGTGGCTGTTAATTGCACATGTCTAAGATTATTGGCAATATGGAACACAGGCTTAATACGAAATAAAACAAAAAAAAGTGCACAGCATTTGTGATTTTTATAAAGTTTGAAATTATTTTCATATCGATAAACCTGTATTTGTATTGGTGGATTTTTCCATTACTGTCACATTGCAACTTACAATTTAATGCATGCAGATTTGCAGACTATTTACATGGCTCTCTGTGTAGATGTTATATGTGCGTGCTACAATCAACTTGTGAGGCGATCAGAAACAATGTGTAACATATATTGAACGGTCATAAAGATCCATAATGATAACTATTTTAGATAAGCAGAGAAATTAGATGCTATCACGATACGATTGTGATGCATGCATTACATGAATAAACTCAGCAAGCTAACATGTAGCAAAGTGGCGGAGCAGGGACATGCATCTTTCAAAATGGTCAACTGAGTACCACTATAAGGAATCGTTTGTTAAAAACAGAATGCATATATTCCAATCCATTATCAAGTTAGAACACAAAAACCAAAAATCAGGTATTGCCGTTTAACGGTAACCGTTACAATTAAAATGCATTCGTATTTGCATAAAGAACACTCAGGGGAGTCGAATGATATGCCACTTGCCCTAATCGACTTTTAAAAATTTCGAAATCGTAACGGTTTCTAACGGTTACCGTTGGCCGTTATAAGCCTGCCAAGCTTTTCACATAAAACGCTTGTGGTGAGAAGCCATTTATCAAAAACTGAAGTCCAAACTTCAAGACCATTTAAACAGGACCATTTGAAATCGTCGTAACCGTTAAACCGTAACCGTCACCTTCAAAATGACCGTAGATCTGTATATTATGTTGTTAGACGAGTCGAATGATATATCACTTGCCATATGTTGTCATTTAAGTTGACCTCTTAACGGTTTCTAACCGTTGCCGTTAACCTTTGGAGCTGGTGAGCATGTCAGGTAAAGCCCATGTGATGACAAGTCGTTTGCCGAAAACAGAAGTGGAATATTCCAAACCACTTAAGCAGGAGAGCATAAAATGTAAAATTATTTAAAATCGCTGTAACCGTTAAACAGTAACCGTCAACCCCGGAATGACCTCATATCTATGTGCTATGGTCATGGACGAGCCGAATGATATGTTACTTGCCATATGTTAGGCTTTAAAATATTTGACCTCGTAACGGTTTCTAACGGTTACAGTTGACCTACGTATTTCAAAATCACGCTGGACCCTTCTCATGTGACCAGTTATCGATTGCCGAAAACAGATTTCAAAAAAGTCAAACCGTTTTTGAGTTAGAGCGCGCACAGACGGACAGACGGACGGACGGACGGACGGACAGACGGACGGACATCTCGATCTTATAAAGCGGCTCCGCCACTTAATTAAATGTACAATTTTGGGTTCGTCTTCCTGCGCGGAGTAGTTCCGCTGAGGTTACTGGGTTTATTTCACTGATAATTTAATTGATAGCAGTAGTATATTTATTTGGCAAGTGCAATTGGCAACTAGGTTCTTGTAAAAACATAAAAAGGGAGCACTTCAGCAAACACCTTTGTTTAAAAGTTTCGGTAACGTCGTAACGGTTTCTAACCGTTGCCGTTGGCATATGGCAAGCATGAAGGAGTCCGAAATTCTTGGCCGTTGAAACATGAGAGCATAAAACGAAAAAAATATTTAAAATCGCCGTTACCGTTAATCGATGACCTTTGACCTCAAAATGACCTCAGATCTATGCGTTATATTCATAGACGAGTCGAATGATATGCCACTTGCCATATGTTCCCATTGAAAAAAATTGACCTCGTAACGATTTCTAACCGTTGCCGTTGACCTGTAAGGCTAAGGAGCATGTCAAGTAAAACCTCTGTGCTGAGAATCCGTTTGCCGAAAACAGAAGTCCAAAATTCATAGTGGTTTAAGCAGGAGAGCATAAACCAAAACAATATTTGAAATCGCTGTTACCGTTAAATGGTAACCTTTGACCTCAAAGTGACCTCATATCTATGCGTTTTGTTCATAGACGAGTCGAATGGCATGTCACTTGACATATGTTACCATTGAAAAAAATTGACCTCATAACGGTTTCTAACGGTTGCCGTTGACCTAGAGGGCCGAAAATCAATGGAGCCCGTCGCTATGGGCTTAGGAACCCATTGCAAAAAACAGAATTCAAAAATTCAGTTCCGTTCGGAAGATATCGCGCGCACGGACGGACGGACGGACGGACCGGACACACAGAACGAAATCATAAGGTAGCACTAAAGTGCTCCCTAATAATGCATATAAAGTTATAAAAGTCAATCATGCATGCAATACTTCATTGTATTCATTGCCAACAAATCGTTCAAGAGATTATAAAACCTGCTTCGAGCCTTTATAATCTATCAGCAAACTTATTAATTCAAAATGGAAATATGAATGTCAGTTCCACTTTGGAAGTTCCAAAATGACGTCGTCTCATCCTACCCCATATGCCAATTGAAAGAGAGTATCGTTGTTTCTGGTGAGAAGCATGACGATGCTAATCTTTTAAATTTTAAAGCCATATGGCCATATCATTAAGGATTTAAAACCATTCATCTCATGATACGCGTATGTATAGCCACTAATGAATATATTAATTCACTTTAATGCCAAATTCTAATGAAACATCATTGACAAACGGGTAATCGCTTCCGGTTGTTTGACTATAAGGTGACCAAAAATAGATGTTTAAAAAATGATCTTGTATAAATAATATAATGATTTTTACAATAAATAAATAAATAAATAAAAAGCGCACAAATCACTTAAAATTCCTGTTTAAAGTTTCAACGAACCACAGTCACAGCATAAAGTTAATTAATTTATAGATTATCATCAAAATCATCATCATCTTTGCAGAAAGAAGGAGGAAGGATAGTTGAACAAATTGAACAAAGGAAAGAACGGCAAACGGAGCTGATGAAAGTGGCAAAAAGCAACAGAAGTGGCACAGTTCCCCAAGATTTTGTAATTTGTAGCTGCGAAACCGAGTCGATCTCATTCTAGTGGATAGTTATCATGTGTTGTTGATCTATGATACACTTGATTGATCTCACAGTGGGTCCTTAAAATTAATGATTCTAAATGCGGTACATTAACGACGCATTTTTAGGATTTTTTAAATGTGAACAATCATGGTCCTCCCGAGCTATCCAGC
Source organism: Sinella curviseta (assembly GCA_004115045.4). NCBI lineage: Eukaryota > Metazoa > Arthropoda > Collembola > Entomobryomorpha > Entomobryidae > Sinella > Sinella curviseta. The sequence continues at coordinate 57,371,156 of CM023201.3, forward strand.
AGCACTAGCAACTTTTAGGAGACGTTCTTGGCTACCTTTAAATTATCATCGCAAATTAACTGATAGATTTAAAGGTGGCTATTATTATGGAGCCTGTGTTAGGTTTAAGGTGACAGTGTCGCCGCAGCGAGAAAAGTCCAACGCTGGCGTTGTGGTGGAGGCGTCCAGGGTGAGGAACATTGGGATCATGGCGCACATTGACGCTGGCAAAACGACGACCACGGAACGCATGCTGTTTTACGCTGGCTGGATTCAGAATCCGGGGGAGGTTCATCACGGCGACACCGTCACGGATTTCATGCCACAGGAAAGGGAGCGAGGGATCACGATCCAGTCGGCAGTGGTCAGTTTTCAGTGGAGGGATCACACGATTAATCTGATTGACACGCCGGGTCATGTCGATTTTACGTTTGAGGTGCAGCGGAGCCTCCGCGTGGTGGACTCGGCGGTGGCGATACTGGACGCGAGTGCTGGCGTCGAGGCACAAACGCTTACAGTCTGGCGTCAAGCCTCTGAGTATAATTTGCCTAGGATCATTTATTTAAATAAAATGGACAAGGCGTCAGCGTCGATGAGCATGTGTCTCAAGTCAATTGGCTCCAAGCTGAAGTGTGAGGCGATACCCATTCAGGAGCCTGTATACATGAAGCAGAAGAGTGGAACGGGGTCGGGGTTCGTGGGGATTGTGGACCTTGTCGAAATGAAGCGGTTGATATTCGATCAGAATTCGAAGGGGAGTAAAATTATTGTGGGTGAGTGTGCAGAGGAATTGTTTTTAATTAAGTTGTGATTGGTCGTTGATTGGAAATGTTGCATATAATATGACGTAATATTTATTTTAATTTTAGAGGATATCAAGGATAACAAGCAGGTTTTGAAGCGACGCTGTGAACTTGTCGAGAGGATATCAGACTTTGATTCCGAGCTGGCCTCCTGCATTATTGAGAGGGAGTCCTTGGAATCTGTGACCACTGATGAGCTGAAAAAGGCGTTGAAACGCGTGACGATCTCAAACGAAGCTGTTCCAGTGCTGCTGGGAAGTTCCTACAAAAATATTGGTGTTCAGCCTTTACTGGATCAAATACTTGAGTAAGTGATTGTGCTAGTGAATCTTGATTAAACGTGCATTTCAGTTAATTTTCTCTAATAATATCCTTAATCTGCAGGTACCTTCCACATCCCCTTGAATTAAAAGATCGTGATCCCGTCATATCTGCGTACGGTACTGAACTATGCTCCTTTGCCTTTAAATCACTCCACGACCCTCAACTTGGCCCGCTGACCTTCACCAGAGTTTTCAGGGGATCGCTGGACTCCGCACAGAAGCTTTACAATGTGACACGACGAAAGCAAGAGAAAATCGCCAAGATTTATCGACCATTTGCGGACGAGATGAGGGAAGTGGAGTCGGCGTCTGCTGGTCAAGTTGTGATCCTTTCTGGCTTAAAGGACACCTACACGGGAGACACGATAACGTCGTCTAATTCCGTGGCGTCTCAGGTTTATCGTAAATTGTCAGGGAGGAAGAGTGAGGCGTCAGAGGTTGGTGGTGGCAGCGGTGCTGTACTCAGCGGCGTTTCAGTTCCTGAACCTGTCTTCTTTTGCTCAGTAGAACCTGCATCCTTGGTAAATAGATTTAATGTACAAATGTTAACCATTATATCATGAGTTGTTTAAGTTAATCCGTTAAAATACAGAGTAATTATTATGTCGATTACGACAGAGTCAACAAAAGTTATTGGATGCAGCACTGGAGAGTCTTCAACGGGAGGACCCCAGTTTACACGTTCACGTAGATCCCGACACTAGCCAAACAGTTCTTTCTGGTAAGAAATTTTGCACACCTGCAATTAATTAGCGAAAATTCATTAATTGTCAGGATGTTTTTGAAATGTTATTGGGAATTTTTAGGTATGGGCGAGCTCCACTTGGAAATCATTTATGATCGACTGAAACGAGAGTACAAAGTGGAGGCGGATCTCGGCAAGCTCCAGGTGGCCTACAAGGAAAGCATCCTTCACGAAAACACGAAAAGGGTGACATTTGAGCGCAAGTTGGCGGACAGGAAGCACCAAGTTACCATTGAGCTGGAGGTGGTTCCCAAGAAGGGCGTCTCCACTCCACAGGTTATGAAGGGCACGGGAAAGGACAAGCTGGAAAATTTGTGCCAAGTGAGTGATAAGCAAATGAGGCTGATTCAAAACGGGGTGGAGTCGGCGTTGCGGTGCGGTCCAAAGCTCAGTTTCCCGGTGGTGCATGTCGACGTGCTCTTAAATCACCTGGAAGTCTCCCGTGGAACGAGCGAAACTATTCTGGAAGCGGCTGCGGCCTCCTGCGTGCGTCAATGTTTGCAAGACGCGTGCATCGTGTTTCTCGAGCCATTCGTGCAACTGGAGGTGACGGTGGACGAAAATTACGTGAATGCAGTGCTGGACGATTTAAATAGGCGAAGATTCCTGCTCGAGATCATGGACTACAGGCACGGAAACAAGGCCATTGTGGGCACTGCGCCGTTGAGTGAACTTATGGGCTACTCGACAAGTTTGAGAACAATTTCGTCAGGACTGGGAACATATTCTATGCAATTTAGTCACTACAAACAAATCACGAATCCGGTGGAAGAGGAGAAAGTAGTAAAAACCGTTAGAGGATTTTGAAGTAAATAAAAAAATGGTCAGCTAAAATTTATTTTATTAAAAATATAAAGTTTATTTTTTATTTGTAAATGAGCATGTTTCGTAAAAATGGCATACTTCCGTCTTTGCGAATTCTCTGGCAATGTCCACCGCTGCAAAATAATTAAGCAGATGCAGTAATTTAATTAGCAAAACTAAACTGTAGCGTTTAATTTACTAACGAGATTTTGTACCTGTTTTTCCTTTCATGTCCTTCACATTTAGATCTGCTCCGAGTTTAATGAGAGTCTTTACAGCAGCCAGGTTCCCTTCCTAAAATGTAGCACAAAAGTTTTATAATAAGTAGGTAGGTATTTTTTCCATTTTCTTTAATTTTAACTGCAGCTTTTTTAAAGATTAAAGTAAAAGTCTCAGTTTACCCTGGACGCCCAGTGTAACGGCGTAAATGTGAGTAGTGCACTGGGCTTGTCCACGTTCAACCCAAACCTTTTCACCAAAAACTCCACCATTTCCGCTTGATTTGCTTCCGCTGCAACGTGGAGTAGTCCGACGCCATTTTTATTCACAGAATTCGGGTCCAGTTTGACTTCCGACACGAAAAAGTCGACGATTTCAATGAAGCCACATCTACAGGCGTCAAGGAGGGGACTTGATCCGCAGTTGTCCTCCGCATTCAGTTGGCCTAGTGTGACATCTTTTGTGAGTAGTTTGGTGGCGTCCAAATGTCCATGCAAAACTAAATAAAAAATTATAGTTATCCGTTTAATTACTGCTGAGCATTTTGTAACGTGAGCTAAAAAAAATAGGACGCAATTTCATACCTGCTGTATGAATAGCCCTTCGACCATTTCGACTTTTCCTTTCTTTTAACGCAATTTGTGCGTTTGGACTCCGTTTGGAACAGGATTCCAAAAGAAAGGATAAGATTTTGCAGTTCCCTTCTCGAGCGGCAATGTGGATGCACGTCCAGCCGTCTTTATTCACAAAATTTAAATCCGCACCGGACGCCACCAACGCCTGAATGACTTCCAGATTGTCTTTTCTGGTACAGGCGAGCATCAGAGGGGTCCAGTCTGCCTTTTTTACCACGTTCACGTTAGCACCTAAAATATATATAGAGTCAACAGGGTCAAGGGTTAAATAGGCATAACGTTAGGTAATTAGATATTAAATTGCATAACACAAAATACCTTTAGATAACAGGTACTCCAGCGCTTCCAACTGAGAAAATTGGGCAGCATCGTGCAAAGCAGTTTTACCATCCAAATTGATTAGCTCTAAATTGGCACATTCCTCCTCCGCTAGGTACCTATTTAATTAAATTAAAGTGGATAAAGTTTCCTAAAGGATAAAAATAAAAGCACCACAAATGATATATGCATATATTTTATTGTAATTTTCGTACTTGAGAATTTCTATAAAGCCGTTTCTCGCACAAATGTGTAACGACGTGTCCCCAGACTTTGCTAATTTTAACGTTTCAACTGGGTTAACATTTTTGGCGCTTGAGGCAGAGGACTTGATCAGAGTTAACGTTTCCTTCACATCTTTCAGTTGATTTCGTTGCAGGAACCGAAAGTAGGTTGCGATTAAATCCGCATCTGGATTTTTTGAAATGCCCATTTAAACTGATTGATTTGATATGCTAGCTAATTACGCAAAAAATCACATCAATTAGGGCTCTGTTGTAGTTTAGTAGAGGTTTAGTAAAAACTTACGGTGAAAATTAAATGAACTGTCATCAAACTTGTTTATTTTGTGATGCTGTTCATGCACCCACGTGTATAAACAAATGCACAGATAGACAGCTGATTTTCGCTTGCAGTTTGGCCAAAACCGGAAGTGTGGGATTCGGACTGAAGTCATGCGAAAAATTAGGCGTGTATCGTATGCATTTTAAATTGTTAAGTGTATTATGATAACTGAAGTCTAATTTATGACCTAGATTAATCCCTATCCGATTTTTGCGAGGATAAGGGATCGCATCAATTTGAGGAATGAATGCATGAGACACTTTAAACTTTTCATTTTTTACAGATTTTAATACAAAATCGCACACTTTAACAAAAACATATAACATGATAGATTCAGTAAAATAATATTAAGGATTCACACTAGCTAACAATTTTAATATAGGTAATATATTATATATTTACATGTTAAATAATATAAAACTGTGAAAATTACAAAAACTACTGAGAAACGGGTGGAGGTCCTTGGCCTGGTGGCGGTATCAGAGGGCGAGGGATAAGACCAGTCATTCCTGGAGGTGGCATTAGAGGAGGAGGAATCCCCATTCCTGGCATACCTGGTGGCATTCCGGGTGGCGGACGCATACCTGCAAGTACACCTGGTGGAACGCCTGGTGGAGGCATACCAGGTGGCATTGGCATGGGTGGCCGACCAGGTGGAGCCAGTAATGGTGGAGGACCACCTGGAGGACCTCCTGGTGGCGGTACTGGCATTCCAGGGCGAGCTGAGAAAATAAAAAAAGTTAGTGTATGTAAACTAGTAGCAATATATCCTAGTGCATTTTAACTTTGCAACAATTAGCAAACTTACGCTGCAGCATTGACGGTGGTGGTATGCTTACGCCACCCTTTCCAGCTGAATTTGAACCAAAGGGATTTGCTGGGATCTTTCCGGCTTTAAAGGCAGCAGCTGAAATTTAAACGAAAGTAGTTACACAATTAATAATAATTACTGTAAAAGTTTATACTGAAAAATAATAATACTCAGCACAAAAAGGGTTACACTTACTTGTAGCGTCGATAAGACTCTGTGCCTGATCCTCCATCCATTTCTGATAATAAAACTTGACATTATCCTTGTGCTTCCTTCCTGCGCAATGCGTCTTCCGCACGGAGGGCTGTATGATAATAATAATTAGAGCAACAACAATTAACATCACATTAAAACAACAGCTTTTAACAAGCCAAGTAAAAGCCCCTAACTGAACAAACTACTAGCTATAAAATCATAGCCCCTTTAAAACAAGTAATTAGCAAAGTAGCACTTTAATTTATCGTAATAACTAACTTACCGAGTCGTGCGTTAAATATGTGTCGCAATAGTCGCAGTAATATTTCGGCATCTTTCCACCAATTTAGCAAACTCCTCAGCTGCTTCTCGAGCTGGAACTCCAACACCTTCCCAAAAAAATCCCTTAATTTCCCTTGCCTATTTAACCTAATACCTTTACATGTATTGTAAAAAAACTGCTAATTTTAACTACGAACCAGAATTAATTAACTTTTTAATTGTTTTGCTTCTGTTCTTTTAGTTCTGTCAGTCAACTGTTCACTTGTTGTCGTCTTCTTCTCTCCTCCGCTGCTGAACAAGTAAACAAGCTAGTCTGAAAGCCGTGCTTTAAATTTGCCAGTTTTCAATGGTCTCGTGTTGGAGGGCGGGAAGGAGATCAGTTCAAATTTCCTCTCTGCTCACATTGCATTGCGGAGATGCGGAGCAATGCAAGCAGCACGTCTTCTCATGCGAACACGTGAAATGTTTTGTTGACTGACGAGACGACGTGCTTTTAGAATACGCAGCGCAGCAGCAGTGAACGCTGTTATCTTTCAAAAAGTTAAATGCACGCAGCATCCCAGCGTTAATGACTAATTAAACTTGCTGTAACACTAATGAACATTTTAATTGGCCATTTAGCGACAAGCGTTAGTTAGTGTTCCAAAAGGCAATGCTGTTGATGAATAAGAATCTTTTGTAAATTCAGCAGCGTCAAAGTTTAATGTCTCGTTTAAGTTGATGCTACATTGCAACAAACCTAGTTCTTAAATGATTGCAACAAATTAGTTAATTATTATTGGAGTGTGTGTTGAAAGAGAACTGAGGGAAGGATATATTATAGTCGTCACTGTGCTCTATTCAGTTAGTTAGTCGTAGCGGGTAGGTTAGGTAATTGACTAGTAAATTTGATCAAGTGCAGCAAGATGGGAAAGAGAAAATTAAATCCTTCGCCAAAGGTGGAAGAGTTAAAGTCTGCATTAGCGGCGGCTGTTAAGGAGGATAAGGCGCCAAAAGCGACGGCTTCCAATAATAAAGTGACCAGTGGTTCGAAAAAGGTTTGTTTAAATGCTCATTCATTAGTTAATACTTCGTAATTAAGTATATTAAAGTGAGCGTGTGTGTGTCGTGTGTGGTATTATGTAATAATGCAATGAAAGATTATGTAATTATTGTGTTTAACGTGTTTTACAGAAAATTAATGGGAAGAAGGACCCGAAGAGCATTCTGGATGTCGGAAAAGCGGCGGACGATGAGCTCCACGATAACAACACATCCGAAGAAGTGAGTAGCGGTAATGAATCAGATAACGACATGATGGAGGAGGATGACAGCAATGAATCTTTGGGGGATGAGGAAGTCGAAGAAGAAGAGGAATCAGAGGACGATGAAGAAGACGAGGAGAGTGATGACGAAGAAGGTCTTGAGAAGGAAGACATTTCTGGTGACGAGGAGTCGGATTCGGAAGGATCAGAGGAGGAATCGGATGACGAAGGAATTGAAAAGGACAACAATCCGTTTGAGTTTTCTGACATGAACAGCGCCGTTTCGGAAGAGGCAAATCCCCATCCTAATCCAAGGAACGAAGAGCAAGATGATAAGGACGAGTATAATCAAGACTCTTCGGATGAAGAGGATATTAGAAATACGATAGGGAATGTGCCGTTGAATTGGTACGATGAGTATCCTCACATTGGCTACGATCTTGACGGACGAAAGTTGGTGAAGCCGAAGAAGGAGGATAAGCTGGACGAGTTTTTACGGAGAATGGAGGATCCAAATTTTTGGTATGGGTGTAGTAATAAATAGCTTAAATGTTAATTCATCATCATTGATTACGTTACTGATCATGAAATCATGTATTTAATAATAATCAATTCTTGTACAAATAATTTTTGCAGGAGAACTGTAAAAGATGCACAGACAGGTCAAAATGTCGTTCTCAGTGACAAGGATGTGGAGTTCGTCAAGCGAATTCAATCTGGAAAGATTCCTGATTCTAATTACGAAAGTTTTGAGGTGAGTCATTACATAATTTGTTAACCAAGAGATTATTGATTGTGGTGTGGTATTAATCTCGTTTTTGTTTATTATTTTAGCCGTGGATAGACTGGTTTTCTTCTGAAGTGATGGACACGCCCCTGAGAGCCATACCACCTTCAAAAACGTCCTTCCTGCCCTCCAAAATCGATAAAATGAAGATCTCAAAAATGGTTCACGCTATCAAAATGGGCTGGATGAAGCCAAAGCCCAAGCCGTCAACAGAGCCAAGTTTTTACATGCTTTGGGATTCGGATGATAAGGCGGAGGAAATGCGCAGGGTTCACGATCACATCCCGGCTCCGAAAGTGAGGCTTCCCACGAATGCAGAATCTTACAATCCACCTGCAGAGTATCTTTTTGATGAGAAGGAGGTATGCATTTAAATATTTTACCCTTGTTGCTTATCTAACAAGTTTTTGCAAAAAATTATAACCACTTTTACTGAATAATTTTAGATGAAAGACTGGGAATCCAAAGATGACGAGCCATGGCGCAGGAAATATAACTTCATTCCCCAAAAGTTTAATTCTCTCAGGGAAGTTCCAGCTTATGAAAATTACACGAAGGAGCGGTTTCAGCGGTGCTTGGATCTGTACCTTTGTCCCAGAGCGAAAAAGATGAGGGTAAGTTGAAGTCAATTAATTTAATTACCAAGCATTTTACTGATTTTCTGTGTTACATAATTTATTTGTGAAATTGCAGTTGACGATAAAAGCGGAAGATCTTGTGCCTCAGCTTCCCAATCCGAAGGACCTGCAACCATTTCCAACCATCTGTTCCATGGTTTACAAGGGACACTCTCACATGGTGCGCTCAATTTCGCTGGAGCCGCATGGACAGTTCTTTGTGTCTGGTTCTGAGGATGGAACTGTGAAAGGTGAGCTTATAATGTCAAATTGTGCATCACATTGCAATTTGTAAAATTGTAAAAGAATTTAATGGCTAATTATATATTTTTGAAATAGTTTGGGAGATTGCAACTGGTCGCTGTATGAAGACATTCACTTTCGAAGGCGTCGTGCGTTGGGTGGAATGGTGTCCAAACAAGGCGCTGTCTCTCGTCGCCGTAGCGGTAGACTCTGACGTGATGCTTATCAATCCAGGCGTTGGTGATAAGCTCATTGTGGAGAAGACGGATGTCCTGTTACAAGAAACGCCAGATCAAGGCGACTATCATCCGTCTGATAGGCTTCAAGCGGCAGCGCAATGGGAGCCTGTTGACGAGGAGAAGTGGGAAAAGGGAATCAGGATTTTAATCAGACATTTTAAGAACGTCAATCAAGTGACGTGGCACGCGAAAGGCGACTATTTTGCTTCCGTTATGCACGACGGTCAGAATCGATCTGTTTTAATTCATCAACTTTCGTCGCGACGCTCGCAGCTTCCGCTCAATCGCTCCAAGGGACTTATCCAGTGCGTTTTGTTCCATCCCATACGACCAATTTTCTTTATTGCTGTAAGTATTGAATGTGAAATGCTGTATACGGTTGTGTGGCTAAAGTTCGTATTTACAATTTTAATTGCTCATTTAATTGCTCTTGCAGACTCAGCGTCACGTTCGTGTGTACGATCTACTGAAGCAGGAAATGATCAAGAAACTGATTTCTGGGGCGAAGTGGATTTCCAGCATGAGCATCCATCCAGGTGGCGACAACGTGATTGTAGGAACTTACGACAAGAAAGTAATGTGGTTTGACTTGGACCTGTCCACGAAGCCCTACCAAACGCTCCGATTCCACGGGAATGCCGTTCGAAGCGTGGCATTTCATAAAAGATATCCACTATTCGCCAGTGGGTCGGACGACTGTAATATTATTATTAGCCATGGGATGGTGTACAAGTAAGGAAAATGGACAGAAGACCATAACTTTTATTCTAATACATTATGTATTTAGTACTTATTGTCAAAGATGGTAATTAATGCAAATTGTTGTTGTTTTTTTTTGCTTTGCAGTGATCTACTTCAGAATCCGTTGATCGTCCCTGTAAAAAAACTACGAGGTCATAACAAGTTTAGTGATTTTGGAATCCTTAGCGTCATGTTCCACAATATGCAGCCTTGGGTGTTCTCGTCTGGAGCGGATAAAACTATTCGATTATACACATAAAAAGTACTATCCAATTAGCATACTATTGTAGTTCCAATCGAATAATTTCATTCTAGAATGAATAAGAACATTATTATATGGTTTTTTAAATAATATATGCATATTGTTTGATATTATACTAAATTAGGTAACCTATAATCACTTATACCTATGTGAATTCAATACGTTTTCTTCTGTTTAATATTTTATGTAGATAACTGTTGCCGTTATATTAATACGCTAGATGTTAGCTAGACATAGAATTTAAATATATTTAACTACAAAAAATAATGTATACTTAAGAGTATTCCGTTGTACCTAAAAATCAGGTGCACAATAAACCTTGTATTGAATGCTTGCCTCTACCTGTTTCTTGTTCGTTCACCTTATCATGAATCATGAGCGAGTCTCTCAGAGAGACTGCATCTTCTTATCTGCATAAAATGCAAAATCATTAAAAAATGCACCTCAGATTCAGATAACCTGTGTGTGTGTGTGTGCTCTTCTCTGCGAAGATGTGATTTTGATTACCAAAAAAGATAAGGTGAAGGTAAGTAGGTCGCCTAAAAAATCATACCTATAGCAGCGTAGTGTAATATTCCCTATGTCACTTCCGCATGCACCCTCGCAAAGTTTGGGCGAAGCGGTAGCCCATAAGCTAGTGTATGTAATAAAAGTAAACATTGAACAGCTTGAGGATACAGCGAGGTGAGTGTGGAGTTGAAAGTGAGAGTAGGCGAGTGACAAAAGCAGAGAAGCAACAGGGAAGAGAGAACAAGGAGGAGGGACCGAATGGTAAACAAATGGAAAATGGGTAACGGCGAACACAAAAATCTGTCTCACTGACTGACTGGATCTCTCCTCGCTCTGTTGCTGGCTGTCTTTCTCTCTGCATGTTGCGCTCTCCTGTCCTTTTAGTTTACTTCTCAGGTGCCAGGAGATAATAATTAATTAACAATTAAAGTTATGCAGCTATAAAGCTAGCTAAACTACGACATACGACGACTAACTATGTAGTTTTTTTTAAATTCCCGGAGTCGTCGACCCTTCCCCCAATTCGCAAGAGAAGAAGAGATATAAATTGTTTAACTATTTACTAGAACAATTTATTTTTCACAAGACTGTTTAAAAACTTAATTGTTGTTGTTTTTACATGTAAGTCTTTATTTGTTGTCTATTGGGAGTATATTTTTTGGGTACATGAGGAGAGCCGGGTATAAAAATAAGTTAAAGCTGGGTTGTTAATTTTTAAAATAACTTTTTTAACTGCTCTGCTGAAGCTGAACTAACGACTGTGGTGTGTGGAGTGGAATCCTATTGTGTTCTTAACGTGCCATAATCTTAACGGTAAGTTAACCTCGGATATTTATATCATGAACGCTGTATCAAATGATTAAGATTAAATACAATGCATTGCGTAATTCAATTGGATAATGGCTTGTAATGTGTCGTTTTGTAGGAGATACAGCAATGGAGAACCGCAGACCGTTGGAAGTTCACAGAGGTAATGGGGATGGCCACAAACAGTATTCCTCCTCGGCTAGTTCAAAAGGGACGTTTGCAGTGCCACTACCCCCTGGGGAGAAGCTAAAGGGCGGCAGTAGTCATCATCAGTCAAGTGGGAGCGGGGTGAAGACTAACGGGACCTATTCTAAATCATCTTCGTCGTCGTCCTCAAAAGGCGAGTCAAGTGACCCTACTGGACTCATGGGACCTCCTCTAGCACCTCCAACCTCCACCCCGTGTCAACCTCAACAAACAGTTAGGAGAACTATCAGGTTTTCTGACGACGGGAAAGGTGGCACAAGGTACTTTGTTTATTTTGGCTTGATCGTTGATACATTTTTTTTGTAGAAGTTGAATAATATAAACTATTGGTCATTTTTCTCGTTTTGCTTTGTAGACGCTGGACACTTAACGATTTTGAAATAGGCCGTCCATTGGGCAAGGGGAAATTTGGTAATGTATATTTAGCGAGGGAGAAGCGATCCCGGTACATAATCGCACTGAAGGTCCTCTTCAAAAAGGAGCTGCAGCGGGCCAACGTGGAGCATCAGCTACGACGTGAAATCGAAATCCAGACGCACCTTCGACACCGCAATATTCTTCGCATGTTCGGTTACTTCCACGATGAGAGTCGGGTTTACTTGATCCTGGAATATGCGCCCGGGGGAGAACTCTACAAGCTGCTAACTTCTCAGGCTAATAAGCACTTTACAGAAGAAGCGTAAGTCAAATAGTTAAATATTAAAAAAACATTAACTTTTCATGGTTTCATAATCAACCTTTTCTATTTCATGATTTGCCTTTTTTCTCTGATTTCCCAGGTCAGCAAATTATATCTACCAATTATCCAGCGCCCTAAATTACTGCCACTCGAAGAACGTGCTACACCGTGACATCAAACCGGAAAATATCCTGATAGGCACCGATGGCGAAATTAAGATTGGTGACTTTGGCTGGTCCGTGCATGCGCCGTCTTCAAAGTAATTATTTTTAATTGCTAGTACAAATTTTAATTCCTATTTGTTTTGGTCAGTAAATTAAATGCTTGGCTTCTTGTTCTAATTTGCAGACGGGAAACGGTATGTGGAACTTTGGACTATCTACCTCCGGAAATGGTGGAGGGAAGGGCGCACGATAAGACTGCAGATATCTGGAGTGTAGGGATTTTGCTGTATGAATTCCTCGTGGGAAGACCTCCGTTCGAAACACAATCCTATAACTCGACATATGACAAAATCATGCGATGCGAGTACGCATTTCCCGAACATGTGAGTCAGGGCGCTAGGGATCTTATAACTAAGGTGGGTACTTTTATCTGCATTCATATTTAAATGTGTTTAATAATAGAGAATTACTACTATAGCTTGTAATTAACTTTTTTATAGATTTTGAAAAAGGATCCTAGAGCCAGACTTCCGCTAGATGAAATCGTGAAGCATCCCTGGGTATTGGAACACGTCCCTTTTGATAAGCGCTAGTAAAAAATTGTTAATTTGTTGACGTCACAATAAAAAATTATAATTTTGATGATGAATATTTAATAATGATTGGTTTTTTAATGACAATAATTATTAACTACTTAACTGTTTTTTTGTATAACAAAATTATCAAGAATTATTTAACTACTTGAGTTACTTATTGTACTAATTTATCTACGATTTTTCATATCATACGAGTTTAATTAACACAAGATGTAAAAAATGCATGAATGAATAAATTCACAACGCCAGAATGACTTGAAAAAAATAATCACGAATATTCATTGTTTTTTGTGTTTTTTAAAGTAATTTTTTATTATTTATTTTGCGCTTGCTTACAATAATAATTAATACATTTTTTAACGATTTGTGATTGATGAATTAATTACATAAACCTTTTAAAATGTACATTTTCATAAGAAGGGGAGGAGTGCGCAGGTTTTACATAAAATAAATTGAGAAAAAAAGGAACATTTGTGTTGTTTATACTAATTTCAGTAATTAATTAAACATTAAATTGACTACCTCTTCTATCAGCAGACTAACTAGCAAAAGATCATCAGTCAGTTTTTTTGGTGGTAGTAGTAGTGGTTGGTTTAATAATGGCGGATAAAATAGGATAAACATTTTTTTCGCATCTAAAAAAATTATCATCATCATAACTATAAGTATAGCTTAAAATTGTAGAGTTAATTAATTACACTCTAATTACAACTTAAATCATGACTCATCATCACTAACTGCCAGAAAAATTAATACGTTCACATACATTTAAATAAACATACAACAAAAAACGTTATTCCTCCACCCACCACAGCGCCAGCAGAAGTGGAAAATAAACTGGTCTCTGGTTTTCTGAAGCTAACCTTTGTTTTTTTTACCTAACTAACAAATTAACTAACTATAATATGTGATGTAATAGTTGATTTTTATAATACGTATTTTTTGTCTGAGAAATTTGAAAAAACCAGTTAAAAATGCATTGATAAAGAAAAATTTGAGAACTTTTCTCCTCCGCCGACGAAGTAAGTTTTTAGACGGTTTCGTAACTAAAGCGGATGCTTCGGGCCATCATGCAGGCGCAAATGACGCCGAGGATCTGGATCGCTGCAACGACGATTCCAACTGTTCCCATGTGGGTAATCGAGAAGGCGCTTATTAGTTTTGGGAGGCAGCCCTGTAGAACAAAAAGGGAATGCAAGATTTTAATCATCATGATTGGTAGAAAAGGATTTAAACTATATCTGGATATCATTTTCTTTTTTAAATGACGCTTACCTCAGTGTAGATGATTTTCGCTGCTGCAGCTTCGTCATTCAGATTTGCCCGAGTGATTGTCTGTGTGCAGTGCTCAGAGGATCCATTGATGCAACAGAATGTGGGGATGAAGTCAGTTTCAGCGGTTGTTGCGTTTGCCCAGTCACTGTACTTGTGGACCCCACAGCACTCAAACTGTTCGTTTTTAAAGGAAGTAAGGAAAAAATGGAAAATTATAAACTTGCTAATCTCTCGATAAACGCTTGTTTGTGGGAACAGGGAACAATTAGGCAAATATTTTTAATGTTGCTTACGCTATGCTGAGTCATGTCCCAGAAGCGAACCGTGTCATTGTGCATGGGAGCAGTGTCATTGTAGTACTCCTTCATCCATTCCTCCATGCCGTTGGACAGGACATTTTCGACGTCATCTTGGAACGCGTACGCTGCAATCGCTGCACCCAGTTGAATGACCAAGATCAGTCCGACCAGGACAGAGTACTGTTTGATTGAGAAATTATTTCAATAATAGAATATTATTGTGGGAATGCTACCACTACTGACCATATTGGCATATTAAGCATTGGAATAATTGTTAATTTCTTAGATTGTTACTTACCAGCATCATCATGCAGTGATTTTCAGTGACAGCTCCGCAGCATCCCAAGAAGGCAATGATGAACATGATGAATCCAACAGCGATGAAAATGGTCGGTGGAATGGAGTGACCTCCATCTTCGCCATTCAGCAGGTCTGCAAATTTGTTGGAGAAACCGTACTTGGTTTTGAATCCGACCACAATCAGAAGAATGCCAATGCCCTATAAATAAATGACAACCAAAAATTATTGTACATTGTCAACTGTACTTACAACAACAGTTAACATAAATACACTATCAAACATTCATTAATTGTATTAGACTTGACTACCTACCACAAAGATCATGTTGAACGCGAACAAGGCATATTTCACCAACTTCATCCCTCCGTTAATCGACGGCATCTTGACGAATTTTTCCCTGTAGCTAACTACCTAGTTTAGCTTTTAGAATCTAGAGAAGAAGAAAACCATAAAACAGTTTAACAGTTAGTAACATTTAATCATGACTCATCAACGAACTTAAATCCGTACGAAAATACACACCTAACAAAGTACGGTTACAAAGTTGCAAGTTGCAACTTCAATTATTACGTATTTTACCGTTTTCTTTCACCACCAATACCAATATTATGAACCATCAAATTTAGTTAAATTGAGTTAAAGTCTAAACCATCCATAATTAAACTTAACCACTACAACAAGTACAAAAAATATCTAGTTTTTACCTGATAATTACAAGCTCAGCTCTGCTGCAGCTATAGCCTTAACGATCGATGTTCTCCTCAACGTTCCGATAACTTTCGATAACCTCTACTGCGCTGAATATAATTTTAATTATTGATTATTTTTTAAAGTGTCGAAAAAACGGGTTGAGCCTGAGCAACTAGAGCAGGACAAGTGACAAGAAAGGAAAGAGCTCTTTACTCTGGAACAAGTACTGCGAAGGAAAATTCTTGAGGACGACGAACGACTGCATTGAGCTAAAATGATTATAGCAAGCTGCTTTACAAACACAACAAAAACCTCAACATACACCAGATACACAACCCATACACCCCCAAAACACTTAAGGGGCCGTCTTTATGTCACGTTAATACAAATTTAACCCCAACTAAAGTTAAACATAAAAAGTTAAGCAATGCATACAAATTTGTAGAGGGTCACATTGAGCATAATTTGGTAACGTGACGTAAATATGACCCCTGACCTATCGAAGAAATGGACAAATGCGACGCAAAACAGTGCACAACAAGCAGCAAGAAAGGGGATACGTTTTGGGAAAGCATTGCGAGGAATACGACCAAAAAACTCGACTCCGTTCGAGCCGAGTCATAGTCATGCATGGCCTATTGTACGAGT
This sequence comes from Sinella curviseta, assembly GCA_004115045.4. Taxonomy (NCBI): domain Eukaryota; kingdom Metazoa; phylum Arthropoda; class Collembola; order Entomobryomorpha; family Entomobryidae; genus Sinella; species Sinella curviseta. The sequence continues at coordinate 57,387,143 of CM023201.3, forward strand.
CACGGGACATGGGACGATCGACGCTGCTCTTGTTATATTTGCGCTGCTGCGGTACTTCTCGTTTGGCCTGTTGTTGTTGGTCATTGTCATCGCTGTTATCTTTAATTGCATGACTCATCAGCGTAATATGCACACCTCTCGTGACGATGATGATCACTCAAGTGAAGTGGAGAAGACAAAGGACACAAAAACAAGCAGCAGCAAAGCAACAGGATGGCAACGTTTTGCAGAGGCGTCACTTGAACGCTTTGAGATGATGACCATGTCTCAAAATGCCCCATACATTAATTTCAAGTTAATTGTTTTTGTCGGTTTTTAACGATTCTGAACAGCGTTTATTATTAAAATTAAAACAGATTTTTTTTTTAAAAGAAAGGTTAAAATTACATTTTTTGTACTGCAATTTGTATCAGTTCAGTCAAAAATTATTGATCAGTTAAATACAAAGGTAATTATGTATGTAAAAAAAATATTACAATATTTATAATAACTTGGGTTGATTTCTGATGGCGGTCATGTCAAGAACTTTGTCATGAGCAGCGGCAGCGTTAGCAGAGGTGTGAGGAAGCTCGTTGTAATTGAGACGCTGTTGCTGCTGATGATGATGAGGATGGGAGGAAATGGCTGGAGATTGGTGGTGGTCTCGGTCACCCACAAGGCCGTGGCGCTTGAGATACTCTTTCGTTGCGAAGGACAGATTACCGGGCGTCATTCCGTACACGGTTGTCTCTGCGTGGGCGCCAGGCTCATTGCTTTTCCCTGTGGATAAATTAATCGAATATAGAATGATATACAGAATGATAATCACATATTATAAATGAATGACCTCGAAATACTCACCAGCCATCATTTCATATTGATTGCGCTCCCCTGACGTGATGTACTTTCGAGCCAGGTTATCTATCAATCCGCTGTTCGAGTTTAATGATTCCGATATCACAGGTACGCAGTTAACGGTAGGGATGTAGATTGAATTGTAAACGTTTCTGGAAAGGAATAAAGCAAAAAGCCAATTTAAATTTTCGTTTCATTAGCTAGAAAATCTTTTAAATGGTTACGGGGTCATATTTATTTTAAATATTGCTTACTGTTGAATCATGTAATTTTGCTTTTGCGAAAGCGGTGCAGACTGTTGTTGTTGCTGGGATGGTGGTGGAGATGGACCATCAAACTGAATCCCCAAAGATTGTAAATATTTCTTTGTGGATTCCACTGAAGAGTTGTCACTACGATCCATGTTGTTATTTGGAGGAGGAGCAGTCCTTTGGTCCGAATATTTGTTGACCATCATATTTGGGGATGTTCCTCTTGGAGGAAAGTTTTCTTTGCATTCATTATTACGGCCGTTGTTGTAACCGTCACCGCAACTGTCAACCGAAGATCCAGAGGTGCCACTGCTGTACGACACTGTGCCGTGATAAGATTGCTCTGGAGGAGAAGGGGATTTTTTGCTTATCATCACGTTCTTAACTGACTGGCGTTTAGATGAGGAGGAGGATGAAGACGAGGAAGAAGGAGGAGGTGGAGTAGTTTTGTTGGTTGTTGTTGGAGGCATGCCTCCTGCAAGCTTCTGCCCTCCATCAAGGATCCTATTTACAGTGCTCAGTAAATTATTGTAGTAGGTCACGCTGGGAAATATTTCCTCCTCGTCCAAGTCGGATCCCTGGGCGCTGGCACTAGGGCCGATATACGAGCTGGTTTCGTGCTGGAACGTGTCATCATGGAATGGAGGACATTCGATGGATCTCATGGACGTGTCAGAGTACGTGCTCGGATGCTGAACGTTGCTAATCTGCAAATTTCTCAGAATTTGCGATAAATCCTCTCCTCCTCCTCCAACCTTTTTACTCTCATCTGAGGGTGGCGGCGGCGCTGAATTAATTCCTATTTTATTTTTTAGCAACTCTTGTCTCATGCTTGGACTTGACTTTTTTGTGTTATTTTGATGAGGGGGAGGGACGGAAAGGGGAGGGGAAGTTGTCTCGCAATTTACGACAGAGCGCTTCCCTCCGGATCTCCCTTTCTTGTCCACTTCTCGCAGATTTTCCTGTTGTAGCACCGCCATTTGTCTGAATTCTGGAGATTCCGCTTCCTCCTCCAGCAGCTCCGTCTGGACATACTTGGAAACTGTGGACCCTTTCCGTACAAAGTGCACGAGAAACTTGTCCTGAAAGGCGACTATTTTCTGCAGCTGCGAGCTCAGTTTTTGAATGGTATCGGCTTGAGAGTTAACGATTTTCATGACAGACGCGATGTCAGCTTTTAACGAGTTATAACCGCTGTCGGAGGTGGTGAGAAGGGGATGACTTCTTTCAGACTTGTTGCTAGTATTCCCGATGCTGTCAAGAGGCAAATTTTCTGACGCTGCTGAGGATGATGCGGCGGAGTCATTGCGGCTTGTTCGAGAATGAGATAAATCAGCCGCTGCTGCTAATGATGAGCTTCCATTTCCCGAATCTTCTTTTGACGTATTGTGGCTGTTGTCGTTGCTTCTTAAGTTCTCGGGTGGCGTTGGATAGTAGTTTGCGAAATTAAGCATGTTTGGAGTGGCTTGGGAAGTGTCTTCACTTCTGTTCGGAATGTGACGCGGAAATGCGAAGTGATTTTGGGCGTTGCTGCTGCTGTTGTTTCTTGCGTCAAGTTGGTCTTCGTCTAAAGAGCGCTCCGGATTGGAGTGGAAGCTGGTCGCTGCTGAGTCGATTATTAGGGAGACATCGGGGACAATTGGCTGGGGCCTCTCCTGCAAGCAGATTTAATGAGCAATTAATCAATCATTACTGTAATGAATTGCATGGGAAGCTATTATGTATATAAAAAATTACCATTTGCAAAGGCGTTGGAGGGCGAATCAGTCTGGGTGGAGCCCTTGGCCTTGGAACGTAATTAATGGACGGCATTCCAAAGTTCTTCAGACCGTTATCTCCCCGGAATCCTGACGCCATTTTTTTTAAACTGTAATCAAATTTGCATAAACGAAATCCACCTGTTGTTGTTGTTTCAGTCCACTCACATAAAAACTATTAAATAACTACACACTAATGTGCAATTAACCTCTCTCTTTAACTGGCAGTTAACTAGCTCCCTAAACCAAATACCTACCGTTAAATTATGCAATACATAGTTTAATTATTTTAAATACTCATTAACTTTTGCATGCAAATTTGCACAGATCAACAACACAATCTTGTTTTGTTTCCTTTTCTCTCAGCCAGTCAGTCAGTGTAAATATGGGACAACTTTGGCGCGGAGCCATCGAAAATCTTTTCCGCTCTCGACGAAAATGTGGGGCAGTCTGCAATTTTTCTCCCTATGGCCAACAATAGCAGCAGCAGCGTAGTAAAAATTACGCCTCCACACCTTTTACAAAAGGAGGACATCGTGCCATGCCGTGCTTTTGTGATGTCGTTTGAATGGGCATATGCATGAAAACATGTTATCTGAAGACAGCGCCCTCGCATAAATCTGATCAACGTTTACGTTTCTGCTATTAACAATAACATTGCAAGCTAGCTGCGCACAAAATAATGGCAACGCCTCCGGAAATGAGACCGGTTATAAAAGATAGTGTGTACTGAACTGTGGACTGTGCATGTATTTTTGTGCTCGCGTGATTGGTAAATGCGTAAACATATGAGCTATTGTACTACATGGCTTGAGTGAGTCAGTACGATACTTTAATTGCGACGAATATAACACGTTTAGTTAGAAATATTTTTTTGTAGTATTTTTTTGTAAACTGAATCTAAGAAAATTAGTAGTATAGTAAGCATAGTTAACTAAATAGGCGAGGAGTACAATAGCCAGCTTTTTTAGTGCATTTTGTGTATTGTGGGAAAATTACGGTATATAAAGCTAAAACAAGGAAATTGAAGAGTATACCAAACAGGTAAGATCATTAATTAATTATATAGCATTGTTTTGTCGATAGTATTTACATTTCAACGCAAAATACCGTATAAACGTGTGTAACGGTAATAGTTGTAATATTGGTGGTGTTTTGAGAGAGTCTGTTAGTGTATATTTGTATCCTGTTTCGTTAAAAATGCAGTAGTATGAGTAGATATATAGTTTTTCCCTTGGGACGATAACTTTTTTTTATAGTTTTTTATAGTAGCTTGTGTTGATGATAGTCGATATTCAATATTAATATTTTATAGGCTAGTTTAATAATAGATTGGATTGAATAGCTATTGTGTGTATCGTGTGTATTTTTAACGTAGTTTTTTGGTGTGGTGCCATATGGAAATGAAAGCGAAAGGAGGAGTACAATAACTTGAATAGGTATATATTTCGAATAGAGAACACGTTAAGAATGAATGAATCATTTTGTATTGTTTGCATTTTAGGCTGTTAAATAATGTGTGTAGGGAATTATTTATTGGGATATACAGGGATATAATTATGTATTAATTGATTCTGAATTGATAAGGATCAGGATAAGAGCAAGTTTGATTGCTCAATGCTGTAGCGTTTAGAGTGAACAGTTAACGTTTTGTGTAGCGCCAGATATTCTAATATTTAATGAGGTAGTTTGAAAAGAACACGTTTTTCTTTATTTTGTAATGTGGTGCGTTTGTGCGCCCTCCACTTCCCTATTTTATTTTATCGTTGGTTATTGCTTATCATTTACTCGATTATCTTGGTGCTTGTGATATTGATTCAGGGATAACTTTGAAGGTGAAAGTTTAGGGTTGTTTTTGCGAGTAATTTAATTACATTTTTGGGTGACTTGTTTGTTTGTTACAGAAAATATTAAAGGGGAAGCTGCGTCATTGGAAAAGAGTCAACAATGACGCCTGGCTCGTCATCGTTGATTTCCTCGTCTTCCAATAACCACGCCAGCAGTCCGCTAATGGGAACGAAGAAGGGACCTGGGACTACGATTGGCACTGGTTCTACAGAGAAGAAAAAGAAGATGATGGAAGTTGGCTCCAAGAAATCGCCGCAAGTGATGGGAAGTGAGACAAAGGGGAAGAAGAAGACGTCACCCATGAAATTTGGTGGTGGTAACAACAGGTCCCCTTGTGGCAAAAAGAAGTCTTCTCCAAGCAAAGTTCCTACGGGAGGAGGTAAAGTTCAGGAGAAGGAGGAAAAGGAGCGCAAGTATGCTTCCACCTCGGAATCGGAGCCGGAAGAGAACGAGGTTACCTTTGAGGACTACTCCGAGCTTTGCGAAAGGGTTGCGAAAACGATGTACTATGCCAATACAAGACCACCTACGACCCCTCGTCCCTCCCTCCCATTGACAAGTAAGTTACAGGCGAATTAATAATTAATATAAACTAGTATTGATAGGTATTACTGCAAATGTATTTCAAATTTGTACATCTATAATTTTTTTGTCTTGTTTTTTAGTTCTTGCAGTGGACACTTTTTCCAAATTTGCTAGAAAAGACACTCTTGAATTTTTGGACATCGACATGGCTGCTGAAATCGGACGGAATGCTTGCGTCTCTCCTACTGCTCTCGTGTTTGCGCTGGTCTATCTGGAAAGGCTCTCTGTAAACAATCCTGGCTACCTGAAAACCGTTAAACCCTCGGAACTGTTTGTCGTTTCATTGGTAAGTATTCGTTGCACTCATTCAATTAATCTGATTTTTTAAACATGCGTTAATTTGAACTATATTTGTTATTCTCTTGTGTAGCTCGTGGCAAGCAAATTTATTCAAGATGACGGTGAAGACTTGGGTATATTCAATGATGAATGGGCAACGTCGGCAAATATGGAATTAAAGAAGATAAACAAACTTGAACTGGAATTCCTAACGGCAATCGTAAGAAAACAAAATTTTACATTCTTATTAAAATGAAATGCAAGTTATTATTCATTTACGTCCACTATAAATTGTTTGTCTCGTTTGTGATTACAGGACTGGCACATCAATATCGGTAAAGCGGAATACGAAAGAGCTTTAAAAGGGACGGAGGAGAAGATTGCGTTATATCAAGGGGCGAAACGCGGCTGGTATACCTACACCGAACTTAAATCTCTTACGAATACCCACTTAACCTGGAATGCGATTCTCCCAATTCTCTACGAACGAGTTGTTGAGGTAAGCATCATCAGTTAACTGCTCACTAGTTTCGTAGTTTCCATTTACTTTTCCTGCTCATTATTATCACTAATAAATTAACTTTCAGGTTGTGTCCGGCATCTGTGTGATGTACACCACCTTCTTTGCCACGCTGATCACCTCCTCCGTTCTGGCTCCATATCTCCTCTCCGTCTCCAAGCTCGTGTTGATGACCTCCATAACAAACTCTCTCATGACTACTCCTGGATCTTCTTTGTCTTCTTGCGCGGAAGACTTATCAAATGCAAGCATGCCAATGTCAGCGCATGGGGATATCACCTCCGTTCATCATGTACAAACACCTCTTCCCAACATACCCGGATTATCAGTACCTGCCCACCACATTCACCAACATCAGCTCCTGTTGGCGTCTCTGGAAGAGGAGGAGAACAGCACAGACTCGTCGTCGTCGTCTCAGACTGGAGAAAACCCGAAACTCTTAAACAACGTGAGGCTTCATCATCAGCATCACCGTCGAGGATACGAAACGGCCAGTGCCAGTCTTGGATACAGTTTTAAATGCGAGAGCAATTACAACTGTCATCATCATCACGATCCCGAGAATAATATGCAGGATGAGGCGCTCCTGCAGAATGTGCAACGCGTACTGGAGAATCTCTTACACTCCAACAACAACAATAGGATGCCAAATAGCAAGTACTTGAACAAAAATCGCCATCATTTCCAGTCAAACGGCGGACTACGCTGTGCGGCAGCAAACGGGTTATCATGTCCTGCCGCTTAAAAATAACCACCTATCTCGAACAAGTCTGTAAAATCCAATTTAACATACTCACACACAAAAAAGATAAAAATAGTACAATTTTTTCAGTTCACTATACTTCGGAGAGTCTTCGGAGATCATCATCATCATATCCAAAAAAAGTTGTTGACTTGAAACTACCGATCCTAAAAATACTACCTATTTTTTATTCATGTGCTTCCAAATTCCAATCTTTCCAAAATCTTTTTTGTGTAATTTGTCAAGTTTCAGAGAGAAAAGGGTAAAAAAGGAATACAAGTTAATTACGAAAAAAAAACAACTGAAAAAATATTATTGTATTCTTGATGGCGTTTGTTACGTTAAGCGCGAACGAACGAAAAAAAATACATTCAACATTAACTGTTTTGACAGCTAACAGCATTTACTTTCACGAACGTGTAATAATTTATATTAAAAAATACTCTGAGAAAAGCTACCAAATTCATAATAGAGACATAAAATTAAATAAGTAGTACTTATTAATCCAGATTTTTAGGGACTCATCATGGTTATCATTGTACTTAAAAACAGTTAAATTGCAGATTTTTAAATACTTACTGCAAAAAACTAAATATTACGTCTTCTTGGTGTTTAGCTTAGAGACTTTTACGATTTAATCAATCATATAAAAAATTAACATTTCCAGTCGCATTTTTAGGGACATATTTAAAAACAATAACCCTACTTACTGATTATATCGATAAGAACAACAACGTAATTTCAATTTAAAATATTTATAGATGAACGTATTTTCCTAGTAAAAAAAGAATTGATTATTATTATTACGTGTAATTTTTCTATTCGGCAATTTTTCTTGAAAAAAAAAATAATAATCCACACACAAAAAAAGACTTCAGTGTAGACATTCTTGACTTGACTCTGAGACAACTTTGTATAAAAAATAATATCGGATTTGTAAGCAGTATTAAAAAAATATTATTATCGTCAACTCGAAAAATTTATTCCAGTGACCAGTGACGCAACAATTTAATTAATTTTTTTGCAGTTTATAATTTAAACCACATTTTGTGTTGTTTATTAATTAATTCATAATTATTATTATCAGCAGTGCCGCTATTATTGCTATTTTTTGTTTTGTGCTATAATAATTACTACGATTATTATGAAAATTGTTACCGGTTTAATTAATTATAGTTAAAAAACGGAACTGTCTTTTTTGTATAAAGGAAACAACGTGAGCGGAGAAAGCGCAAAGATGGAAAGAACTAATGCATTTCACTTTAATTATTATGTTAATTAAAAAACTAGTTTAGTTACTCGTGCGTCAGTTATTGTCAATTTAACAAAAATGATTGTTGTCTACACATGAAAAATAAATCAGTTTTCATTCATCATTATTTAAAGCATTTAAAATGGAGTTTTATTCGTCGTGAATTTTTTTTTCATTTTCATCATTTAAAATGTTTAAAGTATCATTACATGGTAAAATCACAAGAAATTACAAAAAGCATACAAAAGTCAACAAGTCATGAAAAAGACACCATGTAATTAGAATAGTAATGACAGATAAGAAATTAATGTCACGTAAGACAATAATCATAATAGTAAACAATTAAAATAATTGTGGCATGCTGATGAGAGTAAAAAATTAGCAGTGATCTCATCATCAGGGTCTTAAAAAATAATTAACAAAAAAAATTATAATAATTAACATAAATGTCATGTGCATAACAAGTTGGAGGAATGAAAAAGGCTCCTTATTTTTTATGGTGCCCTTCCACAGGATCAAAGGTCGTGTAAGGGTACACTTCCTTTCCTCCGTATCCGTACAAAAGTGACCCTCGACCCTCCCGGTCGTAGACTGGATATCTGTGTCTCGGCCTAAAAATAAGTGGAGTATAATTAAAGTACACTTTTTTAAATAGACATTCTTAGGTACTTTTAATTGCGTTTAATTTCAGATGATCATATATTTGATTATAGTTTGTGTAAAAGTACCGTAAATAGTAGGGATGAGGATAAGCTATTCCGACTCCAAGAACTCTCTCCACGCCTGTGTCAGTGTTTGGTAAACTCAGGTGGAACGTTTCCGTTCCGGCAGCAACGGGATCGGTGGAAATGGTCAAGAGGACAAGTAGAATGGAACAAGTCAGGAGACATACTACTGGAACCCTTGAGAAATCCATGTTCTTGCAATCTGCGAAAAAATTAAAAGCACAACAATTAATGCAGTGTTTAGTTTATGAAGGCATTTTCGGATTATCTCACATTGCCCCTAAAAATAGATTAGCTCAAATAACTTTGCTGACTGGCAGACAAATGGCATTTTCATGAAATTGTGATTAGGATTAATAGAACAGTAATAAAACTTACCCGATAAAATTATGGTTAACAAAAGTGACACCTATTTTAATTTTCCCCAAACACTGCAGCAATTTTGTTGAATTCCAAAATAATAGTTAAAAAATAACTTGGATAACTGGAAACAACAGTAATTTGGCAAAATATATATATAACAATTAACAGAAAGGGAGGTAACGTATTTCGGGTCTAAAGGAAAATTATTAACAAATAACAAAAAATATAAAACAAGTAGGGATCCTTTCTAAGGATCGTGCTGCTGGAGAGATAACAGTAACGACCAACGGCTGCCACTTGACTGAGGATATGGAAAGAAAAAATGGCAGTACAGGAATCTTGGAATCTCTCTTAACAGAACTAGAGAAGAGACCCGAGACCTACATTTTCATGTCAGGTTAGCGTCAGTCAGTCGCTCAGTAAAAAATATTTGCATAAATGCATGAACTCTCGTCACACTACTTCCTCCCAACTTCGTTTTATGCAAAATTCATTTGTCCACAGATCTCTCAACGCTTAAGAACACACGGTTATTGTAAGCTATAAAAAATCTGTTAAAAAATCTTACTTCCAAAACTCTATACAGTTTGTTTTTAACGAAACCCACAAGATGAGATAGATATTCAAATTATTTTACTGATAGCAGCGGACTCTAAAAAATGCAATCAGTAGCACTAATGTGTGAAGGGAAGAAGGTCAGCAGATCACGGATCACGTATAACTGGATACACAGACCTACCTATTCAAAATGTTCACTCGACAAAACAAGACAACGAAACTAGGATATGGACATTATCTCTTCACAAACAAAAGGATGAGCTTTTTATCTAATTTTGCATCTAAGAATCCTAGACCAATGTGCGTAGTGCGTGTATGTATGTATACAGGCAGGTGAAGTGGGCATTTCTGTTGTGGAAAAAGTTGATCTCTGCTCTTGTCTGTCCCTTGAATGGAAAGAAATGGACGATGAGGAAATGTTGACAAGAATGCAATGCAGTCTTCGGAGACAATGAATGTTAATTCAAGCTAGCTTTTTAAGAGTGCCTAAAAGTTGAACATGAGAAAATGTGTCATTTTATCGTTGTCTTGTAGTCAAAAATAATTTAATTTGCATATGCGATGATGGTAAATACAAAACATCATGATTGGTCAGTTAGCTGATATACATGGATGGATTTTGAAAGTGAGTTCAAAACTATTAAGTCAAGCGCAACGAAAGTCGCTAAAATTATCTGCTAACTGCTAACATCTCAATATATAGGTATGTCAATAATGAGAACGTTTATGAAGGATGACTTGAGTCATAAGCGAGCAGTTTGTCACAGACAGTCACCAACAAGACAAGTCATTGGATTTACCCACGCAAAGGTAGCAGGTGGCTTAAAAGCAAACCGTTTTTAATTGTCCCTTTCACTTTTTACTTGAGTTTTTAAACCCATCTTAAATCCCATAAATTAATTCGTGTCATGCATGCATATATTATCTTGCAATGATAAAAGTTAGCCGATTGATTCTTTATTACTATTACTATTACGTAATATAATTTATTATTAAAATCGCGAGTCATTAAAAATGATAGGAAAAAATAGATCAGAATCAGAGATCAGAAAAAAATTGGATCACGCAGAGGGCTTCCGGCTTCCATTGTTCAGAACAACTCATTGGATTCGTGATGCATTTCCACTTGCACTCCAGCAAAACTTGTTGCTTGTTTGGCCAGCGTACAAACTTGTGGCACAAATCCGTCGCCCTACATCAACCAAGCCCGGCTAGCTCAGTCGGTAGAGCATGAGACTCTTAATCTCAGGGTCGCCGGTTCGAGCCCGGCGTTGGGCGTTTAATTTTTGCTCTTTGTTCATCCAATTTTTAAACTCTCTCCAACTCCTACCCAGCTTGCTATTCTAATTTTTACAGCGACAATTTTTAATTTGCTGACTTATTATAATTAAATTTCTATAATTTTAGGCCTAAATTATCATAAAATCACTATCATAAAAATATAGACCAACAACAGCAAAAAGTACTCATAGAAAAACATTTCAACATTTTCATGACTCATTCGTCTCGTTTGTAAACAAAGTTATATAAATTTTAAGGAAAACTGGGTATCCATAATATTATTCTCCTAAAAAATTCGTAGAACTGGTCAGTAAATGTAGTTTAGTGGTCATTGGTCAACAAAATCGTGTAGAGATAACTTTACCTATGTAAATATTTTCATCTCTCTCGTCCAATCATCATCGTCAATCGTTTATTCACCACTATTCGCAGAGTTGAAAACAAATTTCTTGTATGTGTAGGTGTACGTATACCCAGAGCCAAGTCAGTGTACCAAAATATTTGCATAGGACATTGTTACCTTACCACAACAAAACGTGTAATAAAAAGATGCATCTTTTTATAATAGGTAATAATAATATTATTTTTCTTCCCATCTTCATTCCTATCAACGAACTTGCTATGCAATATACCATGCACACTAACTCTTACATGGCCATGCATGGACTGAAAAAGAGCATTCCAAATCCCAACGAAAATTGAGCATCTCTACAAAAACCCTTCGTATTTGAAGCATACCCGTAATATGGTTCAACATTGTTGTATAGCTTATTGCGGTATAACCTTTTTTTAGCTATAGACCATTTATATGACTAGCTCCCTAACTGGTTGGTATACCATGCCCCATACCCTACTGACGACATTTATATTTGTTATCCCGTGATATCGACTATACCACGTACAACCTACAAAATTCCACTTTTTTCATACAACAACCTATGTAACGTTTTCATGTGCATCATTTTTAGCTGGTTTTCTTGCTACTTACTCTTGCTGAGTAAGTTGCTCTACTACAAGCTTTGCAGAGAAGTTCTCTCTTCTTTTTGCTGCTGTTCAGCTGATGATCACTCGGTCATCATGCGGCGTTCACGAGGTGTTCACGTGAACACATCCAGACGATTGGGCCTTTTAACCGCACCCACCACTCTCATTGGATTCTCGTAGAGTACGTTGTACAACCGCCAACCGAGGTTGTGAGGAACAGCGAACAACGCTATATTATATGCACTATATATATGCACTACATTTTGTCAATTTTTTACTTTGTGCTTTACTTGTACTTTGTACAGCGTCTAGGAACTCTCTGCGAGCATAATATGTGTATACTTATATTTATAGAAAAAAGGAACGCCAACGTAGGTACAAAGTACAGTTTTATTTTCATAGGAGCACATGCAATGCAAATGTTCATAGATGATATCCTAAAAAATACAACATGTGTCCTTAGACATTCTTTTTTTTGTTCCTTTTAAAGAATTGAGTTTCGTGAGAGAGGCTTGTTTCATGGGGAAAATGGCAAATGATTCATAGCAATGCATCCTGGTATATTTAGAAGGGCACAGAGTACTTCTGGAAGTCTTAAAGGCTTCCGCCGCCGTAATTCTCCGTAATCTTAATTGGCATTACGTGGAATTATAGATACTTATTTATTGGCAAGTTTAAGGTGTGGGTAGGTGTGTGATTTCATGTGACTTGCATAACATGACATTCACATTAATATATAAACTTTGTTGTTGTCAGGTGTAAAGAATCTAAAGTGTGCCTTGTTAATAATTTTGTCAAGTATTTTGCTCGCTCTACTTAATAATTCATTAGCAAAATTCATCCACCTGCAAAAATATGAGGAAAAGACAAAACACATAAAAACATACTACTGGACTCTGGACTTTACTGGACATGCATGACCATAAAAAAAGTCACAAGAAAACCCAGTCAGGTATTTTGCATGAAAAAATCCAATTATAGCTCTCCTTCCGTCACCTTTATTTCCCCACACTCGCTTAAGCCCAGGAGCAGCATAGCAGTGAAAAAAGTCATATAACTTGGTTGGTTAGCTGATGGTATTACGATAGGCTATTTATTTCTGACTGGCTGCCCGAAACTGGAAAAAACTGAATATCAGATTAGTTGTTATGATGAACCTTTTCAAACAAACAAGTCATTATAGCCATTTACTGCACCACCACCACCACCACTTGTAGTAGTAAACTAGTATCATCGCCAACACATAACTTTTTTTATATATCCGATAAGTTAATTTGCGTTAGCCAACATTCATCATCATCATGATAATTATATGCATTTAGTTTTAGTAAAAGTTCCAGTGTAAAAGTTGATCTTAGTACCGTGTTTAAAGAGAATCGTCCTCACACACACAACACGTATGAACCATACAGAACACACGGACAAAAACTAACCAAACCTATTATTGTTATCATCTTCTTTCTTCATAAGGTAAAGAGTTGTACATGTTTTAGGTATGCCAGAAGCCACGGCTCTAGTATGAGTTGAGTGAATGGTGGCCGTTTTCGTGATGATGATGATGATCATGATCGTAGGATGGTGAGTGGAGTGTCTGTTTATACACATTCGCTTCACAGTCGACCTCAGTCGTTCTATCAGGAAACATCTCTCGACAAGAGCAAGCACATATATAGCTTGTTTGGAATTACCATTTTATCATTAACTAACTAATGTCTCATTTTATATTCTCTGAAGAAACAAAAGTAAATGTACTGCAAGTCTCAACTGAAACAAGTTCACTGAAAAATATATATACAAGTGATATTTTAAATACAGAAAAGTGTTAAAAAGTGGAGAAAGTGTGAAAACGAGAGAGAAAAGTAAAAATTCTCGGGATAACTTTTGGATTGGATTTTTTTGGAAGCCGGAGAAAGTCAGTTGGAAATAATCATGGCTTTGGATTTGTCAATTCTTTCACCTCCGTCCACGCCACCGATGCATGATTTGCATCATGGCAAGGTAAGCAAAGAAAACTTTTTACTTAAAATTTGTGCGAATGAATCTTTTTCAGATTGAGTGCGTGTGTTTTTAAAGATAGCCTTAATTAAGCAATTAGTTTTATATGAAATGACAGTCTTGTCATAATTGTCCATGTCGAAAAAGTAGCTGCTTCCAGTTTCCCGGAACATACTATCTTAAAGTATATAATAGCTTCATCGTCAGTTTAATGAAAGGGTTTGCAAATATTTTCACCGGTCCAATTTTCTATGTAACCTCTCATTAAATTAGCGATTTAAAATGTATGTATAAATTAACCTCATCTTCTCTGCTGCTGGTGAAAGAAAGATTTGCACTTTGAACATCTCTCAAATCTTCTTTAAGAGACGCTTCCATTTTTTCACCCATTCATTTCATTCATCCTTCTGCAAAGCAACAAAAAAACTGTTACTCTCTGTCTGTCTGTTACCAACTTGAGAGAGCAAGCAAGCAAAGCGGCACAACACGAGATCACTGCATGATTGCAAGCAAAGCAAGGTTTTGTTTGTTGTGATATGAGTTGTTATTAGATGTGAATGTACCTACCTTATAAAAAAATTATTATACATACTTGTTAGTAGTAGGTAGGAACGAGGTATACCCCCGCACACCAAACCAGCAGCATAAAAAAGTCATATTCCCAACAAAATGCGTGCGTACGTAAAAAAGTACGTACGACGTACGTACCCCTTTTTTGTGTGCTATATCATCGTGAATATATGGTTATCATCCTATCACGATATTATGCAAGTCAGTAAGCTGATGATGATAAGGGTATATTATCTCTATATACAAAGTAGCCAAGGCAGGCAGAGTATTTCCCCTTTTTCTAACCAATCCCATCGCTAAAAAGAGCAATCATTATTTTATCACGAGCTGTGCGTGTGATTTTCCTACTTTTTGCACATGTATGCATTTTATTTGATGATGATCATGCCTCAATTTTTTTGGCAATTTTTTTTTCTTCTTTGCTGTTTATAGAATGTGAGCATCATGAACTGTACACATGTTTTGATAGAAAAAAATATATACTACGTTTCAGTGAAATTTTGTAGCGTAAAATTTGTTTCCGTCCAAAGGTCGAGAATTTGTGTTTGTTTTTCTTTTGTCCTTTGTCTCTCCGCCTTCCTTCACTAGTCCAAATTCCAATATAGCTTATCTAACTCTTCCTTTCCCCTGAAATATTTTTGCATGGCTCATGATGATGACGAAATGATAGCTAATAGAGATGGATAGATATAGCAGGATGGGCTTAAATATCCATTAAATAGTTTTTTTGTATGTACAAGGCAATTGTCAATAATAAATTGGGTTGGAGCTTTGCAGAAACAAAGGGAAGCCTCTTTTTTATTTAAATGTGCTTTCACGTGCGCTACCAACTTTTTACACAAAATAATCATGCAGAAAGCGCGTGCATTATATCTTGCGTATGTATAATGTATGGAATTTGTGCAAAAAAGTGCAATTGCATGTGTTCGTCAGTAGTCTGTTATTGGAAATGGGAATAAAAACCGTTCTTTTTTAATTGCGCGAGTCATACAACATAGACAGCATTGATTCACGTTTACCTGCTTACGTCTATGTCTAACGTGCAGATATATTCGCAATTCGCATCCATATTAAAAAGATGAGAGGTGTGTTTGGAGGTTGAGAGGAGATGGTTAACCTTTTACAAAAAAAAGTTTACTTTTATTAACACAGGCCAGATTAGAAGAAGAGTATACGCATAAGTTAATAGAGATGAGATGACTATATAATATGTTATCTGCTTCTGTCATTTCTGCGAATAAGTGTGTGTGGCAAAAGTAAAAAACTTGTTTGTTGTTTGTGGGGGCTGTGGCTGCTGACGATGATCGCATCACGAAGCGAAGGCGTGATCCCTGAAATTGTACCGTCGTACCAATAACCAAGTAGCACTGACAAACAACAACCCTTTTTATACTTAACTTTTGAGCCGGACGAGAGAGAGAACCGCGGATAATTCACTCAACTCGGTTGCATAAAAAAATAAGTCACGTCATTTTTTTGAGAGACACTCAAAATAGAAGCAAGTAATGTCATAAGCCAATCGTATCGCACACACACGCGGCGACAAACAAAGTATGAGCGAACATTTTTGCATATTCTGATGATGATGATAAGCCGCCTAGTACATTAATTATAAATACTTAACTCATACATAACTCCATTCCAGTAATATTCCAAAATAATCAATGCATATAACGTTATCCATTTCCATAATATGTTCCAGTATCATATCTATTCGTCGGTAACGCACGCGGAGATATAGAGATGGATGGATTGCCCATATCACATGAAATATGCCCATCTCGCTTGGATGATGATCATGATATCGTCATGAAATTTCATGACATGCAAATGTGTACACTCTCATGAGTTATTCCTCTTCATAATGTAATGTTTCATTGAACAAGACAGAGAGTATTGAGACGATTGACCTTACAGAGATTGTAACCAGCCCAAATCCGCTTTAGACATTTTTCATTCCAGAGTCAATTTTTGCACGTACTCACACAAATAGCACGTCTACCAACGTACTCCATTACCGGCCGAAATGGAAAAGAGTCTGATTAATATTTATAAATTTTTGTGTAATGTAGGTACATATTTTATACACCAGCAAAAATTGGTATTGTTTAGGCAGGTAATGGCATTTACAAGAAAACAATGGAGCACCAGAAATAATTGATGTTCTCGTTCAACCTTGTTGGGGGGTCGGTGCGGTAGCTAGAAGCCAGTAAGATTATTGGCAATTGTCAAAATTACAAATTTTAAGTTTTTTTTAAATAAGCACAAAAATGGTGATGAGGGTGGGTGGTATGCATTATGCATTGTTATGATGAGATGATAAAATATGATTATGAAAAATGGATTATGCAATAAAGTCAGATATTTCATTAGAAGACGGCGGCGGTGGTGGGTCGATAACATTTTGCTATGCATAATATTTTGGACTCGATTCAATCAATGCATTTTGGGATGTTTTTTGGGGGGATTTTATGCAAAAAGAAATACAAGATAAAAAGAACAATGCATTTTATTTATTATTATTTCCCTATAGTCTCGTCATGCATTAAATATCACACCTTGACAGCATGATATCATGATGATCAATTCACACATGTGACTGGCAAGTGGTGAAACTAATTGAAGGCAAAAGTTAACTCTAGTTGTTGAGTGAATCAAGCATATTTTTTACATTGAATTTTCAAGCAAGGTTCATCATGCGAAAGTACTCGTGATGATTGATTTAATCATCAATTAATCATATGTACCTAATTGCTGATGTTGTATGATGTGGGAGGAAGGAGGATCTGTAGGCAGGTCTGCTGTGTAACAGATGGGCAGAGAGATTGATAAGCTCTAGGAATGTTTTGTAGGCTTATCTTCAAAAAATTTAAGAGATGCGTTTTCGGTTTTTCTTTCAAAAAAAATAAATAGGTAGCATGATGACAGAAAAAAGCAGTAAAAATGATTTGCTCTGATTTTTATTATTTGGTACAGAGTAAACTTAATTTAATCAATGAAATATATTAAAAATGTATTTTTAAAGTGTGCATGCGGTGTCCACGCGCTCAGTGACCTGTATTGCACATCATCACATAAGCTTGTTTGTCTATGTAGATGAGATGATAGTCTCTATGAAAAAACTACTAATTCATTCATTATTTTTATACGCAGGCAAGGCATGATCAAAAGTAAAAAAATGGGCAGGGAAAATGGGTTGGCAATTGAATCCAATCCAGTCAGCTTATATTTAACGCGATGATAATATGATGATTTTTGATTATGTAGGCTTAAAAGTTCAGTATACAGCGTGATCTTTGAGATCTGACGTAATTTTTTTTATACGAAAATTCCTTCTGCTTATCATCATCATCACACAGGCGTATGTACATGTTTATACACACACACACACACCACTAGGAAGTTTAGTTTTTGCTTGCGTTGCGATAAATTTTTACAAAGTACTAAAAAAAGTGTTCACGTGCTTGATCAATTGATCACATATTATGCATCTCTGTCTATTAGCTCACATTATAACAATTTCCATTGTCACTTGCATAAAACACAAATTATTGAGGAAAATATTTGGATATATATGCTCAAGGGCTGCTGCTGCTACTTCGCCTCTAATATGGCTTTGTTTTCTGAGCAGAAGAGCACGAGCAAGGCACGAGCTCCGTTTTTCATATGAAAAAATATATAATCCAAGCTCCACTGATTCTTTTTTCTCAAGAGACGACGACGTAATAAAAGAGGTAAAAATGTGTGGTTAATTAGTTAACCTTTATTACACTTTTTTTCTTTCTTTTTGTGCACATCATGTAAATCCCATTCGCTGATCAAATGATCACCGCCGCGCGGTGCTACCCACACACAAAACATTTGTCCCCGATTTGCGTAACTAAATAGTATAATCATATAGGTTTGGGGATGGATATAAGCCAAACTGATATAGAATATTTTTGGGATGAACGCAATAATTGTTTTGCTTGTCTGTCAGTAACCTTTGCTGTATGTGGTTTGATAGGTCTAGATATAATATGAATGTTAGCATTTGCGCTCTTGTGATCACGCTGATTATTATGATGATGACGATGGTGTGGCAGAAGGCGAGGCGTTCTTTTTGTTTGCCTTTTTGCCAGCGACGACGATGACACAAGTTGTAAACGTGAACATCTCGTGTTCCTGTCAACTTTTTATGGAATTGTACAAAAAGTGCAGAGTACAGCGCACATCAGACAGAAAGGCAAACAAAAATATTTGGAACTCCTCGCATAACATTTCCCGTAAAAAAATTGCTCAATCTGTAATTCCTGCTCTTTCTCCGTCTTTGCGAAGACATCATTTAGCTTAATTGCAATATCCATTTAGCAAAGTAGTTAAGAAAGAGTAATTAGAAACAGGTGTGGTGGCTTAAATAATCTCGTATTGCCCCTAAAATGTAAACATGCGTGTTTTTTTGTGCAAAGTCCAGTACAAAAAAATGGACAATACGTGGAAAAATGCACGGAGCCCTGCTCTCACACCTTTTCGCATAAAATCTTTCGTCATCATCATCATTTTTCATCATGAGTCAACTTTTGTGGAGCCGTCAACAAAGCACTTTTTTGTTTAACCTGTCACCTTCCAAAACAACACGTTTTTTTTGCACTTCGTACCTACCGACATGGCCCATCTTTCTATTCGCGAAAAAAGAGGAGGAGAGAAAAGCCCATTCATGTAATATTATGGCAGTATGCACTGGTTTACTGGCCAGTTTTGGGGGAAGGGAACTGAGTCTACACAAACCTACCTGCCTGTCCCGTACAAATTTTTTTTTGCACAGATCAACATTTTTCGTTTTGGTCCATTCATACAGAAAACAAGTACGGACCAAGTACCGTCAATTGGCTCATAATATTATTAAATCTCAACTTGCCAGAATAATAACAAGCGAAAGGTTTTGATATGTCTAAAAAACGCCTTATCGTTTTCATCGTTCTCTCTGAGAGAGGAGAATCATCGTCATCATTACGAATTTGTCTGCTGCTGCATTGCTGGTTGGTGTATATATATTGAAAAACATGATCCTTTTTCCCCTTTTCCTCTTAACATTTTGATGATGATGCACACATATACACTTTATATACGTATGGTACGTGTATATCCATTATCCATTCCTCCTATCAACTATATGAAAATTTTTCATGTGCGTAACCTTCCCCTCCTCTCTTTCCGTCTATCTATCTATATATATGTTTTTTGGTGCCGTAAGCAGCTCGAGAAACGTAGTTTGTGGCAGTGGCACTATGAAATCACGAAGTGTTCACGTGAACCAATAAATACGGCATAACATGCAGTCTGTCTGTGATGGCACGCAGTGAACACATGCTCGGCTTCTTGGACTTTGCTCCGCTCTCACTCAACTGAACTCTAAGTTGGGCTTTTGTTATTGAGCTGAACTGAGAGCAGCAGACTTTTCAACTTGAGCTTACACAACAAATATACATATTATATCTTTTTTCATACTAAAATACGCAGCAAGAGAAGAAGATCCTGAATCCTGGGTATACGAAACGTCACGGTATACTCTCTCTCAGACATCCTATCATTCTAAATAGGAACAAGTTCCTTTTTTTGTGATGATGATGATAATAATGATGTAGTCTAGTATTGCATATAGAATTGCAGTTTAGACAAAAAGGAAAGAGAGAAAAACATGGATGGATGTTTACATTTTTGTATTATTTTTATAGCTTGTTATGAAGATGGAGACGTAGATGTTGTGTTGTAATACATGGAGATATATTGAGGTTGAGAAAACCTTTTGGATGTTGGCTTTGTTCTGTGGATTGTTTCGTATGAACTCTTTTTGCGCTTGAGCTCTAGAGCTCTTTTCATTTATGTTATGTTAGCGTCTTGGGAGATATATTTTTCATAGTCTCCAACAACAAAACAGAATTTAATGGACTTTCAACTGTAAACGCGCAGACTTTGTCTCTCCTGAGAAGAAAATAGGTTACGTCATTTTGACGAGCTATTTAGAATAGAATGCAATGCGAGAGAAAAGTATGATTTTTTAAAGCAAGATGTTATTTTTCTCCACAACTTTCTTTTCTTGGAATAGTGGCTTAGATTTTGTGGCGTCGTGACCGTTGACACTTGACTTGTAATCTTGCACAGTAAAAAAAGAGTTCTTTTTACTACGTCGTTTCATTTCCTTTTTTTATCTTTTGTCAGTTTAGTTAAATAAACAGAAGTGATTAAGAAAGATGTATCGAATAAATTGTCATTTCATTCATTCGTCCATTTTTTTGAAGATGAAACGGTCAAGATGGAAAAAAGTCGAGCTGTAAATGTATGTGTTTTTAGGTGGGTAATTAGTGTCAGGTGCAGCTGGCTTTTTAGGTATTATTGGTACGAGGTCAAATTGTTATAAAAAATTTTGTTACTGTTTCCGAACAAATATTGACATTTGGCAATGCCATCGGTAGGTAGATATGTAATCGTTCGTTAAATATTTATTAGAGTTGAACTTTTGGAGCGATCCATTAAAAATTCTGACGATATTCAGCTCTTAAAAAATGTACCTAGATTCAGTGCACTTTGCACTTTATAAGGCAAAATGTATGCGCTTATAGGAAAATTTCCAAATACGGAGAAAGCTAAGCTAAATACAAAGTTAAATGTCCAAAAGATGAATTACTTACTTTTCATTTTTAAACGCTTCTTTTTTTACAAGTGGCTGTCTCTCAGAAAACTGAAAATTTCCAGATAAAAATAATAATTAGTCATCATTACCATCCATTCGATTCGTTGGTTGGTTCACGTATGTAATATTCAGCTAATCTGAAAAATAGCAGAGATGCAGATGGCAAAGAATTGGTAACCCGATTATTTGTTTAGATAAAAAATATATATATTTATATAATATTCAGTCAGTCAGTTTCATCAGTTTAATTTCAACATTTTTTTTAAGATGCTAATTTTTTTTCTCAGTTCCAGTTCAGTAGCACGTAGTGCACTTTGAACCCTTTTAAACTGTTGCATGTGACCGCTTGATATTTCCTGAGAGTAGACCAACATGACTAATTAAGTAGTTTTTTTCTCAGGTCTTCGCAAGGGCAATTACAGCTATTTGGCCTTTTAATGAGTGTGATGATATGACCAAGAGGTGGAAATGCTGTGATGAGTTGGTTAAACTTTTACTGCAAGTCGCGCCCTTTAATTGACATTGTCCTCCGCGTCAGCCCAGAGAGAGGAGCTCTTGAAATCTCGTCGTCGTCGATGATGATTGATATTACATGAGATCATGCAGAAAATGTTATTTGCACACGAGAAGTATAAGATAAACCTCTTCTAAATCATCTAAATAAGTCTTTATGCCACATCACATCAACGTCATCATCATCATCCATCACACGCGGCTAATAAAGACACAAAAAAATAAAATACTTACCCTTTTTTCATGAGGGCACTCACTACTACTCTAAAAAGTATTCCGTTTTTTCCATATGGGTCTCGTGATATTTTTTTGACAGTTCAAGATGATGATGAGATGATGACTATGACGTATTATATGTAATGATGATGGCTAAACTGGGCGTTCGTTCGTGTGATGTGCAATAAAGTGTTATTTTTTTGTGCATAAATTAGATATCAGCCTATTTTTCACTCTTGTAAAATAAATGGACGAAAGGGCTAATGGGCTGTTACAAGTAATCCGTTTTGAATATTACATTTTTATGCCTAGAGCTTTTGTGCTGCTGGTATTTATTGCATAAACACACAACTGCAGATTGCATCATCATTAAATTGTGCATTAAATGTAATAAGTAGTAATGATGATGATGATGTGGCTCAGGTTTTTATTTTACCTACATCGAGAAACATCTCTCGAGATAGATGAACACACTTGACTTATAAATCCCTGTATATTTTATCATGGCTGCAATTTTTACAGTTCTCTTTGACCCGTTGTCTCTCTCAAATCATGATTGGTTTGGCTAGCGACAAGATAACTCGTACGATCAGGATAATAATTATATCATGAAAAGTTTGTTAAATGTTGGGAAAAAAATGCACAGGAGAGGAGCAACGTGTGTGACCTCTGATGTTATAACATAACTCTAAATACGCACTAATTTGGAAGTGCATAAAAAATGTATTACCAACAACATGGAAGAAGACAGGACGGAACATACCTTTTTATCTTCGAAAAAAATTTAGTATTATGTCTGATGTTGGAATTCCACTTCCAAACGAAATCACCACCAATCCTCTCGTTATCTTCCGAGAGAGCGAGCGTGTGTGTGTATGTGAATGGACAGCTTTGTATACAAAATACTGCAGTTATGTAATATGTGGTCAGCAGCCCATCATCACGAAAATTTGTGCGATGATGATAACATCAAGTTCCAGAAGAAATTCAAGTTCATGAAATGATGATGATGAGGGCTTTAGTACATACGCGTGCATCCCATTATATATACCTAGCTATGTTATAATATGCAGTATACATCCACAAATAATATAAACGTACCCAAAATATCAATGTCAAGGTAAACAGCTTAAAAATGGAGAGGATATTTGGGATATTTGGAGGTTGGGTTTTGGAGAAGTGCAGCAAATCTGAACATTATATTCCAGCCGCACGTACCTATCACTAATATCGTATGACAGATTATGGCAACAAATTGCCAAATCGATGGGTGTTTCCTTTTCTTCCGTTCGTAAGTAATAAGTAGAAGCAAATAAAAAAATAAAATTAGTAACGTGATCTGCAGCAGAGCAGCAAGTTTTTTAAGTGTGTTGCGAGATTTGCAGATTTGATTATTATTTTATGTAATGTCGCGTCGGGGGAGAAAGTTATAAAAAAATTTTTTCTCGACTTGCCCCATACCAAAGTCCAATCTCATCTGGATTTCCAGTTCCAGCTAGAATTATTTTTAGTCTAGTGGGATGATAAGATGTCTGATGATTATTTTTGAGAGTAAAAAAATGTTATGTAAGAATTTGATTCGGTATTTTGTAAACATGATGATGGATGAGGACGAAGGAGAGATGATCATGTAACAAGTAATTTGGCTAAAAAATTGATCCTTCGCCTTCAACATAAGCATATACATAGCACTTACTTTTTTCAATTATGTTTTTACGATCTAAATAATCTTGTCGCTAACTGGTTGATTTGATGTGATGATGATGTTGATGATGATGGATTCAAATTAATGCCTAGTCAGTAGTCACCTTTGTACCCCGAACAGAAGCGCTTTTGGTTTTTTTGTATTGACATTTTGGCATGTTTGGAAAATGAATGAAGGCTTTGTTCAGTACGCGTAAGCAAAAAATGTACGGACAAGGAGCGTCACCGTTTTTTGCATAAGATGTGTGCATGTGAAGAGTGCGTGCTTTCTCTTTTCTGTCAACAAAGTAATAACATTCGTAACATAACTGGTTTGGTTTTTATCCAGTTTATTTTTTGCGTGGGTTGGATGGATGAGTGTGGCGGAGGGTGTGATGATAAGGAAAAAGTTAAGAATTGAATTAATTGGCAATGAGATGGACATTGGACATGCACATTAGGGCTAAATAAATATATCAATAATTTCTAGTGAGTCTAGAATTCCGAGAAGAATTTATGATTGACGTGATATATAGATAAGGTGAAAGGTTAAAAATGTGTTAGGTCAGTTGTTAAGTCAAATAGACTGACCATTTAAAGGCAAATATATAGATTTTTAATTAAATATATGACGCAAAGAAAAAAATGAGTGCGGAAATGGATGGGAATGAATGATTTGGAATACATTTTTGAATGAGAAATTGATAATCTGCCGTATGACCACTTTTGCTTATCTTGTGACCTATTCTTGAATTACAGGAAGATGGCGTGGCGGCAGACTTGGAAGCAGTTAAAACACTGCTTGCATTCTCTCAATCTACTGGACCCGGAAAGACCCGGTCTTTCTTTGGGAAAGGGCATAAAATCTGTGTACCTGAAGCCCCCTTGACTCCCCAGACTTCGGATGCCGAGTCTGATGAGGAAAGGGAACGGGAGGCGGCAGCGATCACCGCTACTGCTGTACCCATGGACCTGGTCATCTCAAGGAATGAGAAGCCAGAGGAAATTTCTGGTGTGCTGACGCCACCACCGCCAAAGGACGAGCTGTTTTTTCAACAGCAGCAGCCTGCTCGAGTTTCGGTCATCATGAGAGCTCATAGTGACGGTACCTTTGAGCCAGCCGGCAACATGGGCGGACAACAACAACAGCAGCAGCAGGGCCAGGGATTGGGTGGGCCTGATGGAAACGAGGCTCGTTTTCATCAAATGAACGCCTCCAAGGAGGCCCCACCACCAGAAGAACCTCCAAGTCGCAAGACGGATGGTTCGGAAATGACTAGTGGTCATCGGGACAAGAATATTCCTATGACAGGGGGCGCGATGGCTTTGAGTGGCGATGCTCACTCGAGCCCACGCATCGCCACCACCACTCGCGCCCCAGTATTTTCGGAATCTCCGAATCTCCACCATCACAGTGCAAATAGTAAGTTAACTGTACCAAGCCGTATATGTAAATGATGAATCACGATCAGAGGGATGATGAGATGCAAGATTACTAATGACACTTTTCTTCTACCCCCATCAGGTCAGAGTCAGAACCAAAGTATTCGTCCCGTTGCCATTGCCCCGAAAATGATGCCTATCATGACACTTATCCCTGTGGGTCAACAGAATCCCGGTGGTCCCATTCTGTACGTGCCGACAACTGTTCTTAAGCCTGGCCAAGATGGCCAACAGCCCACCTACATGCTTCCTCCGTTCATTCTTCCTGGTCCCGGACAAGCTATTGGATTGACCAGCGGCGGATCTGCCCCGTCCTCCGCTGTTCATCTTCCAACGGTCGCCAACACCAAAGCTCAGAATCCGGAACGCCGACGAACTTACGAATGTACCAGGGAGGGATGTGGGAAAACTTATTATAAGTCTTCGCATTTAAAAGCCCATGAACGAACTCACACTGGTAAGCAATTACAATGAAATAAATCTATATACGTATAACAAATAACTTGTTGCAGCATCAATTAACGTCATAATTATCCTTTTATTGCAGGAGAGAAACCCTTCGCTTGCACCTGGGAAAACTGCGGCAGGAAATTCAGTCGCTCCGACGAACTTTCTCGCCACCGACGCACCCACACTGGAGAAAAACGCTTCCAGTGCACCACCTGCGGTCGTCGTTTCCTTCGCTCAGATCATCTCGCTAAACACAACAAAAGACACTTGAAGGAGCAAAAGAAGCCCATTGTTCGGTATGCGAAAATTTCCAAATTCGCATCATTACATTGATTTATTGCATATACATATGAATTACTTTTGTCTTATGATTTTTTTTGCTTTCATTTTCACAGGGAAACTCACATTGCTCCAGCCTTTCCATTTTTTCTACCTCATCATCATCATCAACAAGCTCATCATCATCATCAGATCCCCGTCTCTCATCTTCAAGCAGCTAACATTCATTGCTAAAAATATAATTAGCAATTCTTGTAACCAACCACTTTTGCACAACAAAGGATGCCAAAGTTCACCAGCACACAGCTTCATTCAAACTTTTTTATGTATGCTGAGGAGGCTGTGACAGATGTGGAGTGGACGAGGAATTTTTTTACCTCTTGTAATTCAAGTCAAGCTCCTCCTCCTCCTTTTACCTGCATCAGCAACACAACAACAATCTACACGGAAGCATATTTTCTATTGCGAAAAAAATGAATTTGAATAATAATTTGTTAACATCTGCTTATAATAGACCTTTTAAACAAGTTAGTGCAAAAAAGAAAATTTATTGTTCAGTTAAAAGTAGAATATTCCGTTAGGTATCATGAACTGTGCGCATGTACACACTTTAGTTGTTTTCCTCAATTTTTTTGCATCCTCTTTCATTCTGCTATATTAATTACTGTAAAAGGAGTCAGTTAACTAGCATTTAAAACATATATTTATAGATATATATTATTTGAGTGAGAACAAATGTTTCATGATTGACAATTGAGCAGCAGCAGCAGCAGTGAAAACAAGCTAGTTAAAAAATGTATTTGCAAATATGGAGATGATAATGGATATGGCATTTACATCAATTAGTAGGAGAGTTCATCTGATACGCTACAAGTTGTAATTTTTTTATCTGTTACGTGCTGCTCTCTCTCTGCTTGGTAATGATATTCTTTAAATTTTCTAATAAGAATAGCTAATTTCATTTTTTTCTTGGCCAGTAAATAGGATACAAAAAATATGTACAATATAGAAAATATGCTTGAAAGATCTTATACCAATTATATATTATACATATATATTATATATTTCTTAATATATTTTAACTTTAAGTATGTAAGTCTGTGTTTATCTCTTACAAATGCTAATCATTCTCAGGATGAAAGCAAACAAAAATGGATATAGAATGTATGCAGTTGTTGAAGATGTAGAAAGAAAAAGAAAGAACGAAAAGGTGTTCACCAAACCACCACACCATCTCAATTCAATCTGAAGACGCGAATGAGAGACCTAAATTTACAATTAGTTTAATAGTTAGTTTTTACTATGTGTTATATGCTGTGTATGGCGGTGATGCACAATTGTGAGCCATGCCATAAGGCAGACGGTCACAGCAGAAAAAAAGGAAGATCAAGTTGGTCTGAAATATTCCATTAGATAGATCAGGTTATTTTTTTCTCTCTCTTCTCTCTTTGCCATATTATTATTTTACAGATTTCTTAATTACCTTTACTATGATGACTGTTGTTACTACTACCTATACACACTTATGAAGTTGTTGAATATTATGATTATTATTATACTTAAATGGTAATTATATGCAGAATGCAGAGAGGAGTGGATGGTTAAGATTTAAGATGATGATGACTTGTGTTGTGACATTTTTTTGTCTGATTTTGCATTTCTTTTTAACTGGAGATGATATGATGTATAGATAGACATGCAAGGAAACAGGGATCCTAGTCAGAATTCCTTTTTTACTTGAACGATAATTATAATAATATACGATCAAATTGTTAAGTATGTAGTTAGTTATAATTTATATGGAACATTGCATTTATTAATTATATATGTCTACATCGAAATATTTTATACCTTTTAAACTACAAACTTGGTTTAATTCTATCCACGTTCAAAAAAAATGCAATGCAGTTAACAAATTTTTAAGAGTATAAAATTTAAGATGATGATAATGAAAAATGGAAAGGTTTTTTATCTTTACGGAAGATACATGTAAAAAAACTTTAAACTTTTGACATACATACAATCTACATAATTAGGTAGGTATGTAAAAAATAAGTAATCTTCTTGACTGCGCGTTATGATGGAGTTTATTCTTCCAGTAAAGTCAAGTGGGTTTTTAAGAAGATGTGAGATGACACGTGTTAGCGCAGCGACAGACCAGGCCAGTTTCTGGAAAGATGGAAGGTTTTGTAGATAAGTTCATTGGTGCTATATTTTGATGATAAGTGTATACGTTATAGTTAGGATATTCTAGTACTAAATATATATGTATACACTTATATATAAATACATAGATACGACATGAATTTTACAAAAAAATGATATAAGACTTTACACTTTTCTTGTATAATGATATAATTCACATGTTTTAATTATACAAAAAAAAACAATTTCTTTTCAGAGAACAAAGTGATATTGAGGAAATACGGGGTTTTTATTAATTTCCTTTGAAATATTTTACAAGAAATTTAGATAAGAAGAAAGAAAGTGTTCGTTCGTTCATGGATAACTATATTATGCTTTTAAATGTATGGGCTTTTAAATATTAATCATATTGATATAATTATCTTAAGTACAGTTGACCACACGTACAGAAGAGAAATAATTTTACAATTAGGAACAATAATTATATTATTATTATAAGTAATTCTAGATAGTAATCAGATTCGGGCAACTTGCAATGGCAATATTGGGACACCAGTAACCTTAAGTATTTATGTATACACACACATACACTTTATATATTATTATTATATAAATCAAACATTATTATTGTTATTAAAAATTATTTATCAATAATCTCGAAGCATAAATTTTTTAAACACAAAATTCATACACCGATATACTTTCATATGCAAGCAAATCATAGAATAACTTCACCTGCATACCACATACATACTACTTAGATAAGTCATGAGAACAAAGAAAAGTCACTCATTTTTGTACAGATCTCCAGTTACACAACCAAACCACACAAGCACGTAAATTGAACTAATAATCATTTTGTATGCGAAAAATGTCAAGACCACAAACGATATTTTTATTCGTAAATCGGTAAATCACACATAAATTATGTTAGAACAACTATTTTATTGATCGTTACGACTTTAGTTTGGCAATAGCTGGTTAAAAATATGCTTTTAAAACGGTTACCAAGTACAGGAATTTTTTCAGGGTTTACGTCAATGTTGGGTTTCCAAACCAGCGAAATGTACAATTGGTACATGTAGCGGTCCTTTCAAAATCAAATTGATTGTTACTCGTTGAGCTTTTCCATTACGGATGGTGTCGTTCACACAAAATATTGCGCATTTTTCTATGACATCCTCCAAGTAAAATGTGAAAATTCCAGTACATATTTATGGAAACGTGTACTCGAGATGACACCCTCCAATTTTCCATGGAATTTCCAAACAAACAAGCCTAAAAAACAACAGGAAATTCCATGGAAAATTGGAGGGCGTCATCTCGAGTACACGTTTCCATAAATATGTACTGAAATTTTCATAACTTTACTTGGAGGGTGTCATAGAAAATGTGCACTATTTTGTGTGAACGACACCATCCGTAACGGAAAAGCTCAACGAGTAACAATCAATTTGATTTTGAAAGGATCAGTATATTATTTAATGTGAAACTATGCAAGTTTTTTAATCAATGGTTAATGAAATGGATTATTGTTGTTTATAGTTAATGAAATATTTTATAAAAGATGTTGAAATAAATACATCCAGATTAAAAATACAAGATGGAAATGTGTACTCATTTAATAAAATTTAACATTTTTGTATTTTCCAATAATAGCATGTTGGAATAATAGAATGGAAATATGAAGCCAAATTAAATTCAAAATTTGATTTCCATGATTTTGTATTGAAGATTTCAAAAGACTCAGCACGTAATGCACTCTTTTCAAGACTCCTTGTCAGCTTCAGCTCTATCTTGAAAGTTTTTGTCACAGCCAATGCACTTGAGATTGGATGACTTGGGCTTTTTCCCACCAGCACCACATGTATTATTATAAAGAAGTAATTGTTAAATATTAGCATTTCATGTGAAAAATAAACGTTCTTCTGAAAAATAATCTTACCGTAATAGCAAATGAGACAAGGAAAATGATCCCCAAAAATTTCGATTTTTGACTTATTAGTTTCATAGTTACGGCTACGATAATTGTTGTTGAGATGATACGGGAGACTTGTTTCGCGTCAAAGAATAATAAGAACTCAAAATATTTTCTGACGATCAATGTAAACTACCTACCTATTAAAAAATAATAACAGGCGACATAATACATTATTCTTGTTAATATGACTTCTTGACAATGTGTGCAACTTACATTCCTAGAACACATAATAACTATTATGCTATATAATAGCATTAATTTGTATCCCAGTTTCATTTAATACGAAACTGAGGCGATGTAGTGAGGTAGCAACTGTACAAAAGAGTAAAATAAATGCAATAACAATAGAATCAGTTGTATTATAGTACTATGTATGTAATATGTAATAAAATACGTTTTATGTTCCCTAACTTTCTATACCGGTGGTGCTTGTATGTATACTACCGTCTACCTTTCTAAATAAACTCAAAAGGGTACATTCCCCCGTCACCAAATAATACGGACATCTGAATCAGACCAGTAAAAGCATTTTGGAGCGAGTGGCCAATCAATCTGACAGAAGAACGCGACGGACGACTGACTGAGATAATGAATTTATTTCATAGTTCATTGTTGTTGTCGAGTGAATTACGTAGATAACTGTAACGACCATGCTCTGATTCTAACATTTTTACTAATGCTTTTCAAGGGGAATGTAAAACTACTACTATGCTGAATGAATGCTTTTACTACTATTTTAACGAATCGTTTTAATATTCCAGAAATTCTTCACACCAGTTAGCATTATCATATTTTTGAATTGTGATATCGTATTAATTTTAAACGTTCTTATTCTTTATGCTCAGCTTTTTTTATTTCTTGGACCTTTTCTTGGATTCATATTTCATTTGTAACTGAAATAGCAGGATAAATCATCAATTATGAGTGTGCAACCGCAACTCACTGTAAATGTTTTTGTAAAAATGAGACGTGTGAGCTGATCAAACCTTGTGGATACCCTCCACGTGATTTTGGCTTGAAAAATGCAGGGCAGCTTTGGAATGGCCTATGGTGGGGTGTGTGACTGGTATAATTGGCCTATTGTAAGGTTAGTAACCTAGCCCGTAAATAAGGAAACACAGTAACAATGTTGCACATTGAAGTTTGCAATTTTATAAACATGTAAAAATATCATTTTTAAATGCTTTTAAGTGTTGTCATGGATGTAGGTATGGACTATTCAATGCACGTATTTTATCCTGGAATGATGTCTCACAAGATCAAAAACCTACAAATGTGTTGATTAATAATAAGGCTCTGTAAATATTCCTGTCGTCCTTTATATCAAATTTCGGATGTTTTTATTTTTGATGACACGGCAAAACATTGAAATAGGATATGAAGTAATTAAATTATTATTTCCATTACTTGGTTTCAATGAAGACCGGAAGATAGTGCTGTTGTCAAGATTCCTTCTTTTTGTTGCATTTTGGACAAGCAAAGTTGGCTTGCTTTTCTTTTTTGCCGTCACTGCCACATGGTTTCTGAAATGTAGTGAAATGGAATAATTTGTTAGTAATTTGTTTAAAAATAATTGTTCCAACATTAAGTTTTATCACAATATAACTAACTCACTTACCGTAATTGTTAAGATTAAAAGAAAGAGCACCAGAAGTTTGAAAATTTGACTTTGGGGTCTCATTTTTATGCCAAGTCGGAACTGGAATAGTTATTTCTCTGTTGTCTTTAAGCCCGTCAAAATAGTAATGAAGAAGTTAGTCTTTAACGGTTAAGAGCGTACAGCATATTGTCTCAGACAGACAATCATAAAGTACAATCTGCGTCATGACCATTAATTTCGGAATGCATATGTAGAATTTGTGTCTGTTTAATTGTCTACATTGTCATCATACAAAATACAAAGGTAGCGCTGCAAAAAATAGAAGTGTTTACATGTTTTCCGTGCTCCGACTTTCTAGACTGTAGTGGTTAACGTTGACCTTTTGATTTCAAAATCACTGCGTTTATTTTCCATTGAGTTCAATGTCAATCTACTCCAGGAAATAAAATGCTGGTTACAGTCACTATCACAGCATCTAGTCTAGTTAGTAGTGGATTACCCGATAGACAGCAGAAGAACACGCAGTACTAGAAGCTTCGCTCATTGTTCTGATAAATATTCGTGAAATGAAAATAAATATTATTGCTCGGGTAATGGATATAGACATCATTTTAACGATTGTAGAATAGCAATATTAATTGTTCTCGTGTAACTATTTCATATGTGATCACTCTTGAAATGAAATGTAATGTACATATTCTATATTTGATCATGTATTGTAAGTAATGCCTTCTCAACCATTTCTGGGCAGCAAGCTATATATTTCTCATTTCATTTTGAGACGTCATTATTGCTTGATATGAAATTATGTGGTTAACGTCATTGATGAAATATCTGTTATTAATCATTGTATTGTGAGCATTTCAAGAGCAGATATCTTTACATGCGTATTTATTGCTTCATTTAAATAAGTTATAAACTGTTTTATGTGAAGTCATAATCACGATACCAAAACATTATCGCATATATAACGCTATTTTACCTATGTACTTATTTAATGGAATAAATCATGCATGCATTTAATGCTTGCATCGAATATATATTTTTAATATTTAGTAAATATGGGTTTTAGTGAATAAACGGACAATTGACAACGGGTTCTAAAATTACTGTTTGGATGGTGCAACATACCTATATAGGCTTGGAGTATAATTTTAATAATACTAAGTATTATTAAAAATGTACAATGATAACGATGCTACAATGTTTTTAAAATAGTATTATCACATTTTTGTGCTCTGAATAAAATAGCATGAATAAATCACTTTGTATGTATGAGTATTTACATACCACTTAATATGATTTTCTTGACTAGATCGTCAACAAGATGTAATAACAATTATTGATATTTATGAATTTTCGCTAATCCGCGATAAATGCATTTCGAACAAGTTATCAGATATTGTAATATAATCATCACTTATTAATATAATTATGAGTAGTTAAGATTCAATTTGTGTTTCATTAACTTAACTTAAAATCATCCTAATTTTAGTTTCATTAACGTATTTAGGTGAATGTTCTTTTGTGTGTCTCTACTAGAGACTCTCTAGCCTCCAGCGTGCATTATTATTATAATATGTCAATTTTGTGATCATAATAGGTATTTAAGACAAGAATATTGATTGTGTGGGCAATTTAGGTATATGTAATTGAATCATCCATCACAATCAATAAGTATTGATCTAATCGGCTTATTCAAGGTCCGCATTGTCCACCTGGAGCACAAAGATGGAGCCCACGGTTCCAATGAACTGAAAGAAATCAGCGTTCAAAATAAATTCAACATAAGACAACCAACACCCACAATGAGTTTCGCGACATTTTTGCTACTCACCTTTAAAATAAATCCTTCTCCGATTATGAACTCACCACTTCCCAGTCCCAATGGTTCCGATTTCATTTCATCCAGAATAGCTGGTACTCTTAAGAGGAACATTTTATCCTCGCTATACATTGCCCAGTCTCTTATCCATTGTTGAAATATTGCGTTCTGAAATCGTATAACATGCAGTTATCATTATCATCATAACTGTATGCATCCATAAATCATAAAACGATTTGTAGTAAAATCCCTACTTACATATCCATGTGATTGCTTTGCAATGTAGTATGCAATGCCAATTTTCACAATATTGTAGAAAACGAATATTAACTCAATGAATGACTGGTCATTTTGCAAAAGATGTATCAAGAAATATGCACACGTCATGGTATTTTGGATATGTATTAACTTCAGTATTCCATCAAATAAAACGTTGATTGCCATATTTGCTGCTTTCAGTTTCTTGTAAACAGCCCAATCTCCTGTTGGTGAATCCAATTTGCCTGAATCGTTGCCACTAGTATACATACGAAAGTTGATATTCTGCACTTTTTTCGCCTGTAATCGGATGCACTCTTTGAAACACCAGCCAGCAACAATGATCAGATTGATTACCATTTCTATTTTCATGCTACTGCAGAAGTCCATCATTCCGCAAATTAATCCCATTAGAAACGTATAACCTGTGAGGTGCTCTCCAAAGCGTTGAGTTATGGCTTCGAATGTATTATTTTCCCCTACAACATCAGAGAGTTTCCAAAGATACAGCCCGTAACCCATTCTCGTATATTGTGATAATATAACTTCATTCAAGGACCAATCCATTATTGGGACAATGGAGGATGCATCTATCATACACATGATGATGGAGATGGCCACAAGAAACTTTGTCAATCGCCTAACTAAAAGATATTTCTCCGATCTATTTTCCCAATCATATGCCGTACTATAGCAAAGTTCTGTCAGACAAGACAACATCCTCTTTATTCGTCCGTGCTGAAAAGCAAACAAGCGGGCAATGTTGATATCTAAAAGTATCGGGATAATGCAGAAGCCGGCGTCCACAAAATTGGTCAATCCTCTGGCAGCGGCAAAAATCAGACAATTCAGCTTCGCGTAATTCAACGAGTGGACGAATGCAACAATCACAATTGTCCAGAACAGAACCTACAATTATAACCAATTTATTAAAACAATGTATTTTTACAAATAAAAGGCAAAGAAAAAAATGCACAGCCTGCTGCAATTTTAATTAAACGCGGAGGAGAAAAGTAGACGTAAACTAAATATTCTATATTAATATCTTCTCTTTTCCGTCCATTTATCAATATTTAAGTAAAAAGCATCGTTATTTGAGTACGAGTAAGTCTATGCTTTTGAATATGCACTCATAAGTTGGGTATATGAGACAACGTGGAAATGTTTATCACTTTCCTTTTAGTATTGAGTAGGTATTTGTCTTATTGCATATATCGAAAATGCATCAATATAGTAGTAGGCGATGGCTCTTCTGCTGGGCTTTTTACGTGTTTAAATCCTGTCTCACATGCAAAAACCTATGCAAAAACCTATGCAAAAATCTTTCCCCTGCTATATAACAAGTAGCTTCTAGAGCAACTATAACATTGACAGGGAAGCTTTCTTATCATTATTCTTGGGAAAATGCAGTACAGGCTATGGGTTGTAGCATGCATGCTATTCTAAATGACGTCAACATTCGTGCATAACAAAACTTAGATCATAAGTTGTCGGTTTACCATGAATAGAGAGTTGCATATGGACTTGCCGGATTTATGGAGATCACATCTTGGGTCGTATGTACTAAACCCAAGCCAGTACATGAGCAAAAGAAAGCTGCTCAAAATGTCCACAGGGGTTGCTTTCTCTTCTTCCTGTTCCGGTTCCATCTGAATAGCTACATCACCTTTCCGACCAGCCGTAGAGGTTTCCCTGATATTCTCATCATTCTGATGCTTTTGTTCTTGGTCTGTTCGTGCAACTTGCCCCGTGACCATAAAGATATCCCCAGAACGGACCTTCTTGTTCTGAGAAGCACCCCGCATGCTACATTTGTAACCCATTATTTGATGTTTGTTAATTCGGTTTTTGCATTTCTCATAATATAATTTTTATATACATATAATATAGGTAATCATCGATCAATGACTTTTACCTTTCATCTTTATCCGTGGGGATTTCTATTGCCGTTTGAGAAGTCACTTTCTTGTTCCCCTTGTTTCCGTTTTTCACCGTAGCACTACTTTCTCCAGATGTACTATCCCATGTTCCATGGGCTGGTTTCTTGCGACGATGGACATGAGTGTTTATATCGTCCAGCCGCATGGTCTCGATGTCATTGTCAACCATTGTGTTGACTTGGATTACTTGCACAACGTGAGACATGTCCGATAGCACGGGAATTGAAATGCTTGCGTATTTTTCTTTTTGATTTAATGTACAATTAAATATAATTATTGGATGATTATAGTGGTGGAGGAAAAGGCTATCTATTTTAATTGTAAAAGGAAACCGTGTTTGATAACGATGCGGTAAGTTTAATTAAGGATAGAGCTGAATAGGTATTCAATATTTCGTTTGATAGAAAGGTTTGTTTTTCAGAGAAAGTTGAGTTAAAGTCGTCTATAGAGAAAGTTTAGAAGCGGAATGAAATGGTGGACAGTGAGTTTTAGTGAAATGAAAATATTTCGGATAGTTAGTTGAAAGACGATGCGTAATTTTAGTGAAATACATTATGTTAAACTACATTTATCATACAAAACTTTCATTTTATTGTAAACTGGACAATACATCAAGTGATTTCTTTACATGTTTCCGTAATCCTTCCATTTGTGTAAAGCAGGATATTGAGCTTAGCCATCATTTTTAGCCTGTAATAAAGAAATTACTTAATACATTCGAATTTATTACAAGAATGTATGGTTTATCATGGAGAAAGTCAGGAGAAAGAAATAGGCTGGACTTTAAATGAAGGCTACCCCATGTACTTTAATCACAATTCAGGCATTATTGTATTTACATGGGCTATAATAGAAGTGAATTGATGTATTCTATGATGCATTGTGTAATTGTAGCAGAAATTTTGCACAGGTAACTTAATGATTTATCATTTATCATAAAGTGTCAATTTGTTAGTATTTCCTGTAATCTTTTACATGTACCCTGTGTATGTGTGGCATGGTTCAGTTTTCAATGGAGACTTTCACGTTATATCATCAACATACTAAAGTATTATGGACATACCATACAGTGTGATATTGTGATTCATTTCTTTAACAGTTAGGGCTGCAAAAAGGTAATAATTCCGATATGCACCCGTGGTAAGGCTGAACACAAATTGTGTTATGGTTAAAGTTAAATGAACAAACTAAATATTTGTTCAGTAGATTCACTTTCGATTGTAAATAGAGAATGCAACCGTCCCTTTAGCCTATTTATTTGGGAAAATTTAAAGCGAAACTATGTAAGACTGAAGGCTAGGTATGCATATGTGTACTTTCATAATGTAAATGGACAATTTGTGCATGGATTATTTGTGGACGTCATCCAGGAATGAGTCATGTGGAACATCGTTGCTTCTTTTCCATCGATTGTTCCGGATATAATTTTGAACCTACATTACAGAGAAATAAATTCATTTTTCATAAAAGCAACTGCAATAACTATGTACTCTATTCTATTCACAATGTCAGGTTGAATAAGTGTTTGGTTGTGTTACGTACAACGTTTCTGTAAAGCACTCCGGTTCTTTTTGATAAAGTATCGAGTATGGAGATGATTAAGGAAGGCCACCTATTGCGCAACAGTTCCCGTAACAAAATATTCATAGGTTCGTAATGTAAGCCCGTGGCATAAAGGGAAACGCTGCGAGTGGTGGTACAGTAAGTGTAGAGAAAGGGATGAACGATCAAAACCAATTAAATATGCATGAGCGTCACCTCAATCACAATTTGCAAATATAATGTTGTGATCATGAGTCACATCGTGGATTTTCATATCAACTTTTGATCCTAGATCATATTTTATCATTTCAAAGGGGTGTGATGGATGTCGGGTGGGGGTGAAATTACGTTAATCCGTTGTTACATGTACATATTATTTCCATTTGAGTATATTTGACATATTGTATGTGCAAATGGGCATACATTTCGTTTCGTATATACCTACGTACTTGGATTTTAATAACACACGAGCGTGACGCGGCTAGGGAGCTGAGAAAGCAGTTTTTACATATGCACTATTTTTCGCTTTCTAATTCGCATGGTTAGTTGACGCGCCGTTACGAGTAAGGGTTGCAGAAAGACAACTTGGCGCCACAGGGTATCTGGCTTCTAGTTATATAATATGTACATGTGCTGTTGTATTGGAATATGCACATGAAATACTATTGATTGGTTGACTAAATTGGCGATAGGGTAGGAAGTTTGGTGTGAGAGATTCTAAAATATTCATAGAATATGGCAATATCATCAAGGTTCATTTACTGGGTTCAGCATAAACTGCCTACGTGTAAGCTTAGAATCGCAAGTGGTAATATATAGACCACAAGGCCACTTTCCCCTTGCATTCTTCTAGTTATGGGTTAACTATTTATTTTGTGCATTAATAAGGAATATTCTGGAACTGCTCTAGGGTTTTCTAAAATGAAGAACTCATGAAGAATTAGCATTTATTTATGAGTCATCGTCACATTACGAGAAGCAAGGACGGTAAAGCTCGATGAAGAAGATCTATCTTGAAATTAAACTTAGTTTATATATACCTACATCAACCTACCTGCAGCTAAAGACGGATTCAAATGCAGGAGTACAGGAGTAAGAGAATATCATATACTCAAATTAACTCAAAACATCGTTTCCATTTCCCATAAATATTGTCGCATAATTCCATTTCGCATAAATATTGTCGCGTATTCCATTATTTCGGATTAATATCGTCGCAAATGAAAAGGGGAAATTTCGAAATTCATTTTCGCATAAATATCGTTGCAAAATTCCTTTTCGCATAAATCTATTTCGCACAATTCCATTTCGCGTAGATTTATTTCGCATAATTACGTTTCGTATAATTCCGTTTCGTATAATTCCGTTCCGCATAATTCCGTTTCGCATAATTCTATTTCGCATAAATATTGTCGCTTAATTCCATTATTTCGGATAAATATCGTCGCAAATTAAAAGGGGAAAATTCAAAAGGGGAAAAATCAAAAGGGGAAAATTCAAACGGGGAAAATTCAAAAGGGGAAAATTCAAATGGGGAAAATTCAAAAGGGGAAAATTCGAAATTCCTTTTCGCATAAATATCGTCGCAAAATTCATTTTCGCATAAATATTGTCGCTTAATTCCATATCGTCGCAAATTTAAAAGGGAACATTCAAAAGGGGAAAATTCAATCCTAGTCGGAATTCCGTTTTTTACTTGGGAGGTAATTATAATAATAATAATATATGATCAAATTGTTCGAGAACTTAAAGGTATATAGTTAGTTATATAATTTATATGGAACATTGCATTTATTAATTATATATGTCTGTCATGGCACCACTTGTGCCAATAATTAATGAGTACGCTGGGAGCGGAAAGTTAATTATTATTAGCAATAACTTTGAGTTTATTAAGTTCAATAAAATAGAGATTACGTCTGCTCTGAGGGAGTCACAAGACGAGAGGAAAGAAGAATAATAATATGAGCTGGTTGCAAGTGTGATCAAGCTTGCTTGTCTTCCTTCTGCTTGTTCTGCTGCACTCTGGAATGATCGGTTGTCGGTTGCTGGTCGTCAGTCCGGCGTGGAGCCCGCGGGGATGATTGGGGTGTAGTGATACCTAACCCCTCATGCCCTCCCTTGAGATCGAGACTTGGGATCGATTGGACAGTGACGGCGTTGGAGAACCGGGCTGGCGGTTTGCGCTGGCGACTGGATCTCCTGAGAGGCGGATCGGCTGTCTTCGTGTCCTCTTCGTTCCTTTCTGGTGATGCTTTGAAGGGTCGAAGGAAACGGCGGTTTCTCCTCAAAGTTCTCCCTGATTCGGTGCGGAGGAAGTAGCTGCGGCGCCGCGGATGTGCCTCCAAAATTTCAGCCAGGAGGTTCCAACGTTTCGTCTGGTGGTCTTGGACCATGACCACGTCTCCTACGTGCAGCGTCGATAATGGCTTAGCTGCTTCGTTGTACCTCCGATTTGCTTTCTCTCGTAGTTGGGCCGCCTTTTGGTCGCTGTCATTGGCTCGGGCTTTCCACTGGTCGGTAAAGCGACTTCGGTGTAGGGGAAGTGCGCGTTGGGGCGCCAAAGAGCAACTGGGCGGGGCTTTGCCCGTCTTCTCTGGGAGTATTTCTGAGTTCCATTAAGCCCTCTTAAGTGACAGAATACAGAATAGGGTAGAAAGTCAGCTCAGTGACAAACAGCATGCGTTTCGAAAGAAGAGATCATGTCACAGCGCATTGGAGATATTCACTAATGATATTTATAGCTCAATTGACAAACCCAGAATGAAAGTAGGAGCTGTATTTCTAGATTTTTCGAAGGCATTTGATTCCATTGATCATAATATACTAATTAGGAAGTTGATGTATGAATTTAAGCTTGAGCCTTGGTACATAGACATAATGCACAGCAATATAAAAAACCGTGTATTTAATATAAATGGAGCACAAAAATGCTATCCACTAGACAGAGGTATTTGTCAGGGCTCGGCCAATGGTCCCTTGACCTTTAGCATATACATTAACAGTATCTCTGAGATAATAGTCAGTAGGCATTTGCTTTACGCTGACGACGTAGTTTTTTATGAAGAAGGAAAGTCCCTGAATGAAATTAATATAAAACTACGTGAGCAAATGCATAAGATTCAAAACTGGTGTGCGAAAAATGGGATGTGCATTAATTATGATAAGACCAAAGTAATGTATTTTCACAAGAACAAAGATTATACAATTAGGGAGGAAGAAAATGTGCACAGTTTAAAATTGGAAGATAGGGAAATTGAGAGAGTATATAATTTTAAATATTTAGGTGTGATATTCGATCCATGCTTAACATTCAATTTGCACTTTGAATTGGTTCTGAAAAAGCTGACAAATAAGATTAATTATCTACGTTGTTTTAAAAGATTTTTCACAAAAAGAATCTTTAAGGTGATGGTTAACTGTCATTTACACTCAGTGACTGACTACGCTCTTGATATATGGGCAGTGCAGGCGGATGACCAGTTGAATAAGCTACAGAGTAAAATAGATAGATTTTTATTAGAGTATGAGTATCCTAATTTCAAAAAAAGAGTGAAGTATAACGCAGATGAAATTTCAAAACTGCGAACAAGGTATGGGTTTTTAACGATTCAACAACGAAGAGATGTTACCATTCTTAAAAATATGTTTATGAAAATGAGAACGGATAAGAATAATATAAATGTAGTTTTGTCTGCTCGTGAATCGGCAAGAGACGCCGGACTTGTTATTTTACCTAATTTTAACTCTGTTTGTTTTAAGAATAGTCTAAAATATAGATCATCTATTCTATGCAATAAGCTTCCCAGAGATACATGTTTAGATAATATTAGTCTTGGGAAATTCCTAAAGATTGTTAAAGGAATGTTAATTGTATAGGTACTAACTTTATTGTCATTAGAATAGCAGATTATTTATTGTTACAAAGTCACCTAAAGGATAACAGAACAATTTATTGTACTGAATGCGGCTAGACTTTTAAATAAAGATGCAATTCAATTCAATTCAATTCCTCTTGAAATGCTTCTGAGGTAAGGTCTCCGTTGACGGTAGACTTGGCGAGGAGGTACTTCACGGCCTTGACTGCAGATTCCGCTAGCCCGTTGGATTGAGGGTAATGGGGCGATGAGGTAGTGTGGGTAATGTTCCATCGCCGAGCCCACTGTTGGAACTCTTGTGAAGAAAACTGAGGCCCATTGTCGCTCACCAACTTCTCTGGGATCCCGAGGTCTGCCATCCACTGACGGAGCTGCCGGATGACCATGCTGGAGTCTGCTGAGAGGCCGCACTTGGCTACAGTTGACCAACCAGAGTAGCGGTCTACCATCACTAGATACTCTCGTCCTGCGTGGGAAAACAAGTCCACGCCCACTTGTTGGAACGGGTACAACGGTGGTGGGTCAGAGACGAGGGGCTCCTTTTGCTGTGAGGGGAGGAAACTCCTGCACTCGCCGCAAGAGGCAACAACGTTCCGAATGTCGTTAGTGATTCCGGGCCAAAAGACAGACTGCCGAGCCCGACGGAGCGTGGGGTTCATACCTTGATGTGAAGAGTGAAGAATCTTGAGAACGCTGGGTCGTAACAGGAGGGGGATGAGGAGACGGCTTGCCAGCATGATGAGTTCCTCGTTGATGGTAAGGCGAGGGAGCACTTTCCAAAAGGGACGCAGGTCTTCGTCGAGCTCTTCCTTCCGGATGATTTTACGGTTGACGGCTTCTTGGAGGCGGCGATACTCGCTGTCCTGCTGGGCGTTGCTGCGGAGAGACTGGAGTATGGGGTCGCTGAGAATTCTGCTTCCATCATCCGGGTCGTGCACTGCCGCTGCTATAAGCGTCTCTGGGTCAGCGTCGGGGTCGAGCTGCAGGTCCTCCTCGTCGGGGTTTGCAGATGGAAACCTTGAGAACACATCCACAACAGTGTGTTTTGCTCCGGCGCGCCAGACTGCGGTGATGAGGTGGGATGCCAGCTTCTCTTTGAACCGGATTAGTCGGTTGTTGTCCAGCTCATCCAGCGTCTTTGAATTAATGATGGGGATGAGAGGGCGGTGGTCTACAACGAGCTCGAAGGGGGCACCCATCAAATATAATTTGCACTTCCGGGTTGCCCAAACCACCGCCAGCATTTCGATCTCGGTGGCACAGTATCGTGACTCGGCTGCGGTGACGTAGCGGGAGCCAACTTGCAGGGGCCTCCATAATCCATCTCTCTGCTGCTGATAGAGTGCATATCCGAGTCCCTTCGACTGCGCTGCGTCGGTCTCCAATCGCAATGGCTGGTTTGGCTGGAACTGAGCGAGGACACGGTGACTGCACAACTCCTTGATGACCTCCTGAAATGCCCGCTGATGAGGCTCTTCCCAAACGAATGCGGCTTTTGATGAGAGGAGGGACCGAATGGGGGAGCTGAGCTCGGTGATGCGGTGAGAGAAAGCCTCGAACTGCTGTACGAGTCCGTTGAAGGACCTCACGTCAGTTTTATTGGTAGGGACAGGAAAGTTTTCGAGGGCGGAGTAGAGGTGACGGGCAGGTGTGTACCCCGATGGAGTGATGCGAAACCCGCACCAGTCAGTCTCTCCTGCGGCAAAGTTGAACTTCTTGGCGTTAAGGGTGATTCCAGCCTCCTGGCAACGTTGGATCACCTGCTCCACTCGCTTGACGTGAGTATCGAGGTCAGCATCAAAGATGAGGACGTCTTCAACCACCTTTTCAACGTTGGCGATTCCCTGCAGCGCCTCGTCCCCTCGACGGTTGTGCTCGTCGCCGGCGGAGATTAAGCCCATGACGTTGCGGCAATAGCGGTAGCAGCCCCAGGGGGTGATGAACTTGGTTAGTGCGCGGCTGTCCGGATCTAGAGGAACTTGCCAGTACCCGTGGCGGGCGTCGAGTGTAGTGAAAAATTTCATTCCCGGTGGAATTCGGGCGACAACTTCGCGGGGAACGCGGACTGGGTAAGCTGGACGCCGGACGTATTTGTTGAGGCCGGTCAGGTCTACTGTAATCCGAGGCTCTGATGTCCCCTTTTTGGGCACGACGACCATCGGGTGGCACCAGTCAATGGGCTCGCCAACTGGAACTTTCTCCACTACTCCTTTGATAACCATGGAGTCGAGCTGTGACTTCACCTGATCCTTCCAATGGAACGGCACGTTGTACGCCCGATAGCGTTTGCACGGGACGGCGCTTTCTGTTAGCTCAATTCTCATCGCCGGTCCGTGCATTGGTCGTAGCACCTCGTCGTTGAAAGCATCAGCAAACTTCGTGAGGATGGACGCCCTGATGGCGTTGGTGTCTAGATTACTGGTTACTGGGGGCTGGATGGTAGCGTTACCAGTGGAGATGGCGTATTGACGCGGGTCTAGCATGCAGTGGGGCCAGTCTGGAGGGAGGAGGCCGAGTGCAATGCAGCCCTGTTTGCTGAGTAGTGGAGCATTGAGTTGGCGGCACACTCCTACCGTAGTGTGGTACTGGAAGCCATGGAGTACTAAGGTGGTCTTGAAGGATCCCACTGGCTGTAGACCGATACCGTTAGCGCCCACACAGTTGATGGTGTCAGGGAGTAGGCTGGCTTTTGCCGCTGCTGGGAGGCGGTTAAAGTCCCGCTCAGGGAGAAGATCTGCGCCGGCTCCTGAATCCGCGAGCCACGGAATACTGTACTGAACTCCGTTTATTACGGTACTCACTTGGAGGAGTTTCTGGATCCCGCCGACCATGACGGTGTTGGTAGCGAATGACGTGGTTTGGGGCTAGGGAAGGAGGGCCTCGTTGGCTTCTGAGTTGACTGCTTGTGGGCCCTTTCTGCACACTTTGCTGAAGTGTCCCTTTACACCGCACTGGTTACAAGTTTGCCCTGACGCTGGGCACCTTGATCTCTCGTGGCTTGGCGTCGCTCCGCACCAGTAGCATGGTTTGGATGGGTCTG
Organism: Sinella curviseta; assembly: GCA_004115045.4. Classification (NCBI taxonomy): domain Eukaryota; kingdom Metazoa; phylum Arthropoda; class Collembola; order Entomobryomorpha; family Entomobryidae; genus Sinella; species Sinella curviseta. Next base: position 57,431,150 of record CM023201.3, read on the forward strand.
GGCGTCTCATCTTCGGTCTGGTCTTGTCGTCACTTTGCGTTTGCTTCCGTTTGTAACCGGAAGTAGCGTTTGCCTCCTGGGGAGGGGCAGCTAGGCTTCTCTCGAATTCAGTGGAGGTCTCAATCGCCACACAGATGCGGAGGACCTTTTCCAAGGTTAGGTCAGAGGTGAACTGCTCTGTGAGAACCCTGCGCTGAATCTCCTTGTTGTAAAGGCCGCAGATGAGGCGGTCACGGATGCGGATGTCCTGCTGCAGTTTAGTCAGGTTGAGGGTTGCGTGGCAGCCGGAGCAAGCGGGCTCGTGTACGGTAATGCTGCAAGACGGACATGTTGTGCTGGTCTGGTGGGCCGAGGCTTCGTCTAGGAGTTTGAGGGTGGCGTAGTAGTGGTCCACTGATTCCCCTGGTGACTGATCTCGTCTGTGGAAGGCCTGGCGATCCAGAATGGGGTTCCGTTTTTGGCGGAGGTAAGCTCCGAGCTCGGTGACAGCGTCGTTTGCTGTTGCGGTTCCTTTGATAGGGAGACGGCCTGAGGACCAGAGCATGGTCCAGTCTGGGTGGAGTGCTGACCTCAGGATACTTTGTTGTGTAGATGGAGGATGGCTTGCCAGTTGGTTGGCGTTGGAGTAATCCTCCCATCGTTGGCCCCAATCCAAAAATTCGGGGAGCGAGAGTTGATGTGGTGCCGCTAGTTGAGGAATCTGCAGGCATCGTAGTGCTGGTGGTACTGGTGCAGATCCGCTGTTTTTTGCTTGTGCGGCGAGGGCGCTGGTGAAATCGGTGAGGGCCTTGAGGATTTCTTGATTGGTAGGCTGTCCGCCCGGATCCCCCTCCGCCGACATGGTGGTATCGGCTCACACGCCCACGGAGCACTGATTCACAATTCTTTACGATTTTTAGAGTTTCAAAGCACTAAAAATTAATGTCGACTGCGCCATGTCATGGCACCACTTGTGCCAATAATTAATGAGTACGCTGGGAGCGGAAAGTTAATTATTATTAGCAATAACTTTGAGTTTATTAAGTTCAATAAAATAGAGATTACGTCTGCTCTGAGGGAGTCACAAGACGAGAGGAAAGAAGAATAATAATATGAGCTGGTTGCAAGTGTGATCAAGCTTGCTTGTCTTCCTTCTGCTTGTTCTGCTGCACTCTGGAATGATCGGTTGTCGGTTGCTGGTCGTCAGTCCGGCGTGGAGCCCGCGGGGATGATTGGGGTGTAGTGATACCTAACCCCTCAATGTCTACATCGAAATATTTTATACCTTTTATACTACAAACTTGGTTTAATTCTATCCACGTTCAAAGAAAATGCAATGCAGTTAACAAATTTTTAAGAGTATAAATTTAAGATGATGATAATGACAAATGGAAAGGTTTTTTATCTTTACGGGAGATATATAAAAAAAAGTTAAACTTTTGACATATGTACATACTGCTAGATAATTAGGTAGGTATGTAGAAAATAAGTAATCTTCTTGACTGCGCGTTATGATGGAGTTTATTCTTCCAGTAAAGTCAAGTGGGTTTTTAAGAAGATGTGAGATGACACGTGTTAGCGCAGCGACAGACCAGGCCAGTTTTTCTGGATAGATGGAAGGTTTTGTAGATAAGTTCATTGGTGTTATATTTTTACGATAAGTGTATACGTTATAGTTAGGATATTCTAGTACGAAATCTATATATGTATACACTTATATATAAATACATAGATACGACATGAATTTTACAAAAAAATGATATAAGACTTTACACTTTTCTTGTATAATAATAATTCACATGTTTTAATTATACAAAAAAAACATTTTTTTTCAGAGAACAAAGTGATATTGAGGAAATACGGGTTTTTTATTAATTTCCTTTGAAATATTTTACAAGAAATTTAGATAAGAAAAAAAGTGTTCGTTCGTTCATGGATAAATATATTATGCTTTTAAATGTATGGGCTTTTAAATATTAATCATATTGATATAATTATCTTAAGTACAGATGACCACACGTACAGAAGAAATAATTTTACAATTAGGAACAATAATTATTATTATTATTATAAGTAATTCTAGATAGTAATCAGATTCGGGCAACTTGCAATGGCAATATTGGGACACCAGTAACCTTAAGTATTTATGTATACACACATACATACATTTATATATTATTATTATATAAATCAAACATTATTATTACGTAGCTGAGACGAAGTTGAAGCGTAGTTATAATTTTAGTTTGTTTGCCCGTCTGTCCGTCTGTCTGTCCGTTCGCGCTATAACTTTGATACGCCTTGACGAATTTAGCTGAAACTTGGTATACGGGTTCATTATAGGACATGGAAGATCGGTATTGAGTTTGAGGTCAATCGGTCAGCAGAGGCGGGAGTAGGGGTCAGAGAGAGGTCACATGCTTTTTAAATGGCAAATTTTTGTCTTCATGGATTCTGATAGAGAATTGAACGGTGATCATTTTCTCTTCAAGAACTATGGGTCAAATCGGGTTACTTTGACCTACAGGGGTCAAAGAGTCTTCAACGTTTTCAGTGTTCAGTTTTCAAGGTACCTCAGTATACGAAAAGCAACCTCAGTATATGAACAGCAACCTCAGTATATGAACAGCAACCTCAGTATATGAACAGCAACCTCAGTATATGAACAGCAACCTCAGTATATGAACAGCAACCTCAGTATATGAACAGCAACCTCAGTATATGAACAGCAACCTCAGTATATGAACAGCAACCTCAGTATATGAACAGCAACCTCAGTATATGAACAGCAACCTCAGTATATGAACAGCAACCTCAGTATATGAACAGCAACCTCAGTATATGAACAGCAACCTCAGTATATGAACAGCAACCTCAGTATATGAACAGCAACCTCAGTATATGAACAGCAACCTCAGTATATGAACAGCAACCTCAGTATATGAACAGCAACCTCAGTATATGAACAGCAACCTCAGTATATGAACAGCAACCTCAGTATATGAACAGCAACCTCAGTATATGAACAGCAACCTCAGTATATGAACAGCAACCTCAGTATATGAACAGCAACCTCAGTATATGAACAGCAACCTCAGTATATGAACAGCAACCTCAGTATATGAACAGCAACCTCAGTATATGAACAGCAACCTCAGTATATGAACAGCAACCTCAGTATATGAACAGCAACCTCAGTATATGAACAGCAACCTCAGTATATGAACAGCAACCTCAGTATATGAACAGCAACCTCAGTATATGAACAGCAACCTCAGTATATGAACAGCAACCTCAGTATATGAACAGCAACCTCAGTATATGAACAGCAACCTCAGTATATGAACAGCAACCTCAGTATATGAACAGCAACCTCAGTATATGAACAGCAACCTCAGTATATGAACAGCAACCTCAGTATATGAACAGCAACCTCAGTATATGAACAGCAACCTCAGTATATGAACAGCAACCTCAGTATATGAACAGCAACCTCAGTATATGAACAGCAACCTCAGTATATGAACAGCAACCTCAGTATATGAACAGCAACCTCAGTATATGAACAGCAACCTCAGTATATGAACAGCAACCTCAGTATATGAACAGCAACCTCAGTATATGAACAGCAACCTCAGTATATGAACAGCAACCTCAGTATATGAACAGCAACCTCAGTATATGAACAGCAACCTCAGTATATGAACAGCAACCTCAGTATATGAACAGCAACCTCAGTATATGAACAGCAACCTCAGTATATGAACAGCAACCTCAGTATATGAACAGCAACCTCAGTATATGAACAGCAACCTCAGTATATGAACAGCAACCTCAGTATATGAACAGCAACCTCAGTATATGAACAGCAACCTCAGTATATGAACAGCAACCTCAGTATATGAACAGCAACCTCAGTATATGAACAGCAACCTCAGTATATGAACAGCAACCTCAGTATATGAACAGCAACCTCAGTATATGAACAGCAACCTCAGTATATGAACAGCAACCTCAGTATATGAACAGCAACCTCAGTATATGAACAGCAACCTCAGTATATGAACAGCAACCTCAGTATATGAACAGCAACCTCAGTATATGAACAGCAACCTCAGTATATGAACAGCAACCTCAGTATATGAACAGCAACCTCAGTATATGAACAGCAACCTCAGTATATGAACAGCAACCTCAGTATATGAACAGCAACCTCAGTATATGAACAGCAACCTCAGTATATGAACAGCAACCTCAGTATATGAACAGCAACCTCAGTATATGAACAGCAACCTCAGTATATGAACAGCAACCTCAGTATATGAACAGCAACCTCAGTATATGAACAGCAACCTCAGTATATGAACAGCAACCTCAGTATATGAACAGCAACCTCAGTATATGAACAGCAACCTCAGTATATGAACAGCAACCTCAGTATATGAACAGCAACCTCAGTATATGAACAGCAACCTCAGTATATGAACAGCAACCTCAGTATATGAACAGCAACCTCAGTATATGAACAGCAACCTCAGTATATGAACAGCAACCTCAGTATATGAACAGCAACCTCAGTATATGAACAGCAACCTCAGTATATGAACAGCAACCTCAGTATATGAACAGCAACCTCAGTATATGAACAGCAACCTCAGTATATGAACAGCAACCTCAGTATATGAACAGCAACCTCAGTATATGAACAGCAACCTCAGTATATGAACAGCAACCTCAGTATATGAACAGCAACCTCAGTATATGAACAGCAACCTCAGTATATGAACAGCAACCTCAGTATATGAACAGCAACCTCAGTATATGAACAGCAACCTCAGTATATGAACAGCAACCTCAGTATATGAACAGCAACCTCAGTATATGAACAGCAACCTCAGTATATGAACAGCAACCTCAGTATATGAACAGCAACCTCAGTATATGAACAGCAACCTCAGTATATGAACAGCAACCTCAGTATATGAACAGCAACCTCAGTATATGAACAGCAACCTCAGTATATGAACAGCAACCTCAGTATATGAACAGCAACCTCAGTATATGAACAGCAACCTCAGTATATGAACAGCAACCTCAGTATATGAACAGCAACCTCAGTATATGAACAGCAACCTCAGTATATGAACAGCAACCTCAGTATATGAACAGCAACCTCAGTATATGAACAGCAACCTCAGTATATGAACAGCAACCTCAGTATATGAACAGCAACCTCAGTATATGAACAGCAACCTCAGTATATGAACAGCAACCTCAGTATATGAACAGCAACCTCAGTATATGAACAGCAACCTCAGTATATGAACAGCAACCTCAGTATATGAACAGCAACCTCAGTATATGAACAGCAACCTCAGTATATGAACAGCAACCTCAGTATATGAACAGCAACCTCAGTATATGAACAGCAACCTCAGTATATGAACAGCAACCTCAGTATATGAACAGCAACCTCAGTATATGAACAGCAACCTCAGTATATGAACAGCAACCTCAGTATATGAACAGCAACCTCAGTATATGAACAGCAACCTCAGTATATGAACAGCAACCTCAGTATATGAACAGCAACCTCAGTATATGAACAGCAACCTCAGTATATGAACAGCAACCTCAGTATATGAACAGCAACCTCAGTATATGAACAGCAACCTCAGTATATGAACAGCAACCTCAGTATATGAACAGCAACCTCAGTATATGAACAGCAACCTCAGTATATGAACAGCAACCTCAGTATATGAACAGCAACCTCAGTATATGAACAGCAACCTCAGTATATGAACAGCAACCTCAGTATATGAACAGCAACCTCAGTATATGAACAGCAACCTCAGTATATGAACAGCAACCTCAGTATATGAACAGCAACCTCAGTATATGAACAGCAACCTCAGTATATGAACAGCAACCTCAGTATATGAACAGCAACCTCAGTATATGAACAGCAACCTCAGTATATGAACAGCAACCTCAGTATATGAACAGCAACCTCAGTATATGAACAGCAACCTCAGTATATGAACAGCAACCTCAGTATATGAACAGCAACCTCAGTATATGAACAGCAACCTCAGTATATGAACAGCAACCTCAGTATATGAACAGCAACCTCAGTATATGAACAGCAACCTCAGTATATGAACAGCAACCTCAGTATATGAACAGCAACCTCAGTATATGAACAGCAACCTCAGTATATGAACAGCAACCTCAGTATATGAACAGCAACCTCAGTATATGAACAGCAACCTCAGTATATGAACAGCAACCTCAGTATATGAACAGCAACCTCAGTATATGAACAGCAACCTCAGTATATGAACAGCAACCTCAGTATATGAACAGCAACCTCAGTATATGAACAGCAACCTCAGTATATGAACAGCAACCTCAGTATATGAACAGCAACCTCAGTATATGAACAGCAACCTCAGTATATGAACAGCAACCTCAGTATATGAACAGCAACCTCAGTATATGAACAGCAACCTCAGTATATGAACAGCAACCTCAGTATATGAACAGCAACCTCAGTATATGAACAGCAACCTCAGTATATGAACAGCAACCTCAGTATATGAACAGCAACCTCAGTATATGAACAGCAACCTCAGTATATGAACAGCAACCTCAGTATATGAACAGCAACCTCAGTATATGAACAGCAACCTCAGTATATGAACAGCAACCTCAGTATATGAACAGCAACCTCAGTATATGAACAGCAACCTCAGTATATGAACAGCAACCTCAGTATATGAACAGCAACCTCAGTATATGAACAGCAACCTCAGTATATGAACAGCAACCTCAGTATATGAACAGCAACCTCAGTATATGAACAGCAACCTCAGTATATGAACAGCAACCTCAGTATATGAACAGCAACCTCAGTATATGAACAGCAACCTCAGTATATGAACAGCAACCTCAGTATATGAACAGCAACCTCAGTATATGAACAGCAACCTCAGTATATGAACAGCAACCTCAGTATATGAACAGCAACCTCAGTATATGAACAGCAACCTCAGTATATGAACAGCAACCTCAGTATATGAACAGCAACCTCAGTATATGAACAGCAACCTCAGTATATGAACAGCAACCTCAGTATATGAACAGCAACCTCAGTATATGAACAGCAACCTCAGTATATGAACAGCAACCTCAGTATATGAACAGCAACCTCAGTATATGAACAGCAACCTCAGTATATGAACAGCAACCTCAGTATATGAACAGCAACCTCAGTATATGAACAGCAACCTCAGTATATGAACAGCAACCTCAGTATATGAACAGCAACCTCAGTATATGAACAGCAACCTCAGTATATGAACAGCAACCTCAGTATATGAACAGCAACCTCAGTATATGAACAGCAACCTCAGTATATGAACAGCAACCTCAGTATATGAACAGCAACCTCAGTATATGAACAGCAACCTCAGTATATGAACAGCAACCTCAGTATATGAACAGCAACCTCAGTATATGAACAGCAACCTCAGTATATGAACAGCAACCTCAGTATATGAACAGCAACCTCAGTATATGAACAGCAACCTCAGTATATGAACAGCAACCTCAGTATATGAACAGCAACCTCAGTATATGAACAGCAACCTCAGTATATGAACAGCAACCTCAGTATATGAACAGCAACCTCAGTATATGAACAGCAACCTCAGTATATGAACAGCAACCTCAGTATATGAACAGCAACCTCAGTATATGAACAGCAACCTCAGTATATGAACAGCAACCTCAGTATATGAACAGCAACCTCAGTATATGAACAGCAACCTCAGTATATGAACAGCAACCTCAGTATATGAACAGCAACCTCAGTATATGAACAGCAACCTCAGTATATGAACAGCAACCTCAGTATATGAACAGCAACCTCAGTATATGAACAGCAACCTCAGTATATGAACAGCAACCTCAGTATATGAACAGCAACCTCAGTATATGAACAGCAACCTCAGTATATGAACAGCAACCTCAGTATATGAACAGCAACCTCAGTATATGAACAGCAACCTCAGTATATGAACAGCAACCTCAGTATATGAACAGCAACCTCAGTATATGAACAGCAACCTCAGTATATGAACAGCAACCTCAGTATATGAACAGCAACCTCAGTATATGAACAGCAACCTCAGTATATGAACAGCAACCTCAGTATATGAACAGCAACCTCAGTATATGAACAGCAACCTCAGTATATGAACAGCAACCTCAGTATATGAACAGCAACCTCAGTATATGAACAGCAACCTCAGTATATGAACAGCAACCTCAGTATATTAACAGCAACCTCAGTATATGAACAGCAACCTCAGTATATGAACAGCAACCTCAGTATATGAACAGCAACCTCAGTATATTAACAGCAACCTCAGTATATTAACAGCAACCTCAGTATATGAACAGCAACCTCAGTATATGAACAGCAACCTCAGTATATTAACAGCAACCTCAGTATATGAACAGCAACCTCAGTATATGAACAGCAACCTCAGTATATGAACAGCAACCTCAGTATATTAACAGCAACCTCAGTATATGAACAGCAACCTCAGTATATGAACAGCAACCTCAGTATTCAGTGTTCAACGTGTTCAGTTGTTCAGTGTTCAAGCAACCTCAATATATGAACGAGAGGGATTAACGAGAGATGAACGAAACAGATGATCAAAAGGGATGAACGAGAGAGATATCATTTGATGTCGTTTTACAACGTCCTTTAGATGTGTGAATCACACAGTGTGATATTGAACACTAGTGATGCCTGTATACTTCAATGATTCATCCTCTTTGAATTTTTTAATCCCTCAGCTACGTATTTTCCATCGCGGTTTAACGCGACTAGTTGTTATTAAAAATTATTTATCAATATCTCGAAGCATTACTTTTTTAAACATAAACTTCATACACAGAAATCCTTCATACATCATATGCAAGCAAATCATAGAATTATTTCACCTGCATACTTCGTAACTACTACTTATAGATAAGTCATGCGAACAAAGAAAAGTCACCCATTTTTGTACAGATCTATTACAAATTCAGCTACACAACCAAACCCACACAAGCACGTAATAATTGAACTAATAATCAATTTTGTATGCGAAAAACGACAAGACCACAAACGATATTTTTATGCGTAAATCACATAAATTATGTTAGAACAATTATTTTGTTGATCGTTACGACTCTAGTTTGGCAGCAGCTTGTTAAAAATATGCTTTTAAAACCGTTACCAAGTTCAGGAATTTGTTCAGGGTTTACTACATCAATGTTGGGTTTCAACCCAGCGAAATGTACAATTGGTATTGGTATATGTAGCAGGTATATTATTTAATGAATGTTACTTACTGTGAAACTAAGCAAGTTTTTTAATTAATGGTTAATTAAATGAATTATTGTTGTTTATAGTTAATGAAATATTTTATAAAAGATGTTGAAATAAATACATCCAGATTCAAAATGCAAGATGGAAATGTATACTCATTTAATTTTTAACATTTTTGAATTTTCCATAATAGCATGTTGGAATAATAGAATGGAAATATGAAGCCGAATTAAATTCAAAATTTGATTTCCATGATTTTGCATGGAAGATTTCAAAAGACTCAGCACGTAATGCACTCTTTTCAAGACTCCTTGTCAGCTCTATCTTGAAAGTTTTTGTCACATCCAATGCACTTGAGATTGGATGACTTGGGCTTTCTGGCACTGGCACCAAATGTTTCCTGAAATTAAGTATAAATTAACTATTGTCGTTTCATGCGAAAAGTAAACGTTTTTCTTAAAAATAATATTACCATAATTGCCAATGAGACAAGGAAAATGATTCCCAAAAATTTCGATATTTGACTTATGAGTTTCATAGTTACTGTTATGATAATTGTTTGCTGAGATGATACGGGAGACTTGTTTCGCGTCAAAGTTATAAGAACTGAAAATATTTTCTGACGATCAATGTAAATCATTAAAAAATAATAGCAGCAGACATAAAACATTATTCTGGTTAATATGACTTCTTAACAATATGTGCAACTTACATTCCTAGCATACATAATAACTATTATGCTATTTTGTAGCAATGAATTACACCGAGTGAATTACCTAGCTAATTTTAACGACTAAACGGAATAGTAGTCCTCGTTATATACATATTTAATGAATGCATTATTTAAAGTATATATTGATGTATTATTCGGATAATTAATGGATATGCGTTTACTATGTAAGATCGTAGCTTTAGGTTATATATGCTTTCAATTATGTTTTGTTTCGTAAAATTACTAATTATTGAAAATCATTATTGCGGTAAATAAATCCGATAAGTTCTTCAATGTTTTCACCTTCTCTTATATTATATTAATCAATCTCTATTATATTATCGTCAGTTCTGTGCCGTCAATCAGTATACTCATGATTACATACTAGCCCAGAAATTCTTCACAATGCCAGTATGCGTGATGTGCTTTTTGAAGGCTAATATTTTTCTTTGCTTTCCACTATTCTAAACTAATATTGGTAGACGTCCTTTTGCCCTCAAATAGAGTAAACCACATTAGAACAGCATAAGTCCCACTAAAATAACGGTTACTGTGCCTACAATAAAGACTGTGGGACCTTGTCCGGCAATAGAATGGTTTAATTGATAGATTTTCTTCTTCCATAGAATGAGTTTGCTTTGTTTTTGCATGTACATGAAGTATGAGCTAATTTATCATTACTTGATCACTCCAGATTAGGTACAGATTTCAAAATTAAACATGGGAGAGGGGCTGACAACGACAAGAACGCATTGGTATTATGTTGCCCCATTCACGTTTTACAAATATTTTTACGGATGTTTTTACTAATGTTTTACTCATGTTTCTACTGATATTTTTATGATTGTGCAACTATGCAACTATGATTGTGCAACTGCAACTCGTTTCTACTAAACAAGCAAATCAAGGGTACCACTTCCGTTATCATTTGTTTTTGGAAGGACATTTTTATTTTTTATATCACGGCAAAATATTGAAAAAAGTCATTGAAATTAAATTATTATAAATTCCATTTCTTGGTTTTTCTGAAGACTGGAAGATAGGGCTGTTGTCAAGATTCCGTCTATTTGTTGCATTTTGGACAAGCAACGTTGAATCAACGTTGATCGTCTTTTCCTTTGTCTTGCCGTCACATGGTTTCTGAAATATTGTGAAAGAGAATATGAACTTGTTATTCGTGCAAAAATTAACTGTTCCACTCTTCAGGTTTATAAAAAATGTAACTCACTTACCGTAATTGTTAAGAGTAAAAGAAAGAGTCCCAAAAGTTTCATCATTTGACTTACTAGTCTCATTTTTACGCCAAGTCGGAACAGTTATTTCTCTGTTGTTTTCAAGCGTGTCAAAATGGTATTGAAGAAGTTAGTCCTTTGCGATGAAGAGCGTAGTCATAACAGACAATCATAAGTACATTCTGCGTCATGCCTATTAAGTTCTGAATGCAAATGTGGAATTCCTGTCTGTGTAATTGTGTTCATCATCATACAAGATACAAAGGCAGCGCTGCAAAAAAATAGAAGAGTTTACATGTTTTCCGTGCTCCGACTTTCTAGACAGTAGCGGTTAACGTTGACCTCTGGATTTCAAAATTTGTTGTTGCCATGGAGTCGTCAATGCCAATTTACTCCAGGAAATAAAATGTTGGTCACAGATCACAGCATCTAGTCTAGTCAGTAACGGATTACTCGATGGGCAGAAGAACATGCAATACTGCCAGCTTCGCTTATTGTTCAAATAAAAAATATTCTTGAAATGTAAAGGAATAGTATTGCTCCATTAATGAATATAGTCATCATTTTAACGATTTTAGAATAGCAGTATTAATTGTTCTCGTGTAACTACTTCATAGGTGATCATTCTTCAAATGTCGTTTAAAGTGAAATCATTTACCACATTAATGCAGGTATGAACTGCTTTGTCACAATACCACTGTCTTACCGTAACTGCTAATAAAATGCAGAAAATAACCACCGCAAATTTTAACATTTGATTGATGTGCTTCATGATGATTTGTCAGTTGTCAAATGTGACTTTATGTATTTACTTCTGCTTACTTTTTGTGGTTCGTCAAAGTAGTAATAATGCATAACTGAAATATTTTACTATGAAAATAGCAAAAAGCATAATAAAGCGTACATAAATAAAACTAAATAAACCCAGCAACGCTAACACATAGCAAAGTGACGAAGTCCATCACGTAGACTTAGTTTCTGTCACCGAGTTGAAAACTGCCGAATTCTCGAAAACCGTCAATAATATTTAAAATCTGACTCCGGATTCTGATTGCCTGTCGAAAATGGAGCATAATTCATGTGCCATACACATATGCCACCATTCAAGTTTTAAAAAGTTGTAACGGTTTCTAACGGTCACCGTTGGCCAACATGGGCCAAAATAGTATAGTACCATAGTATAGTACCATAGTATAGTATAGTACCATAGTATAGTATAGTACCAAAATAGTACCATACTGAGCCTGGAGATGGGTAATCGATTGGTGAAATCAGAATTCAAAAAAGTTGAACGGTTCTCGAGTTATTGTGCACACGGACGGACAGACAGACAGACGGACATCGTGAAGTTAATAAGTGACTTCGTCACTTAATAAACCCAGCAAGCTAACACATAGTAAAGTGACAAAGTCCATCACATGGACTTAGTTTTTGTCACAGAGTTGAAAAGTGCCGATTTTTCGAAAACCGTCAATAATATTTAAAATCTGACTCCGGATTATGATGATCTGTCGAAAATGGAGCATAATTTATGTGCCATACACTTATACCAGCAATCAAGTTTCAAAACGTTGTAACGGTTTCTAACGGTTACCGTGGGCCAACATGGACCAAAATAGTACCAGACCGATCCCTGGAGATGGGTAATCGATTGGTGAAATCAGAATTAAAAAAAGTTAAACGGTGCTCGAGTTATCGCGCACACGGACGGACAGACAGACAGACATCGTGAAGTTAATAAACCGAGCAACCTGGCGCATAGCAAAGTGGCGAAGCGATTACTTTTCACAGTGATTACTGATAAATAAGTTTGTCCAGTAATAAACCGACTTGTGACCTCTGGTGATCATGTGGTCCGGCATAACTCGCATTCGAAATGTAAGAACCATTATTTTAACCATGTAAGAATCCTGGATATTTTTTATTTACAAAATATATGGATTTCGTCATATTAAGTCTGTATTAATGTATTGAAATCTGCAATAAAGACCGTATCTATCTATCTATCTATTACTGTAAAATCGAGTTTCGAAATTTGGGGGCATTGTGATATTCAGATTTATCTCGAAGAGTACTACAATTTTGATACCCCACATCATACGTAGCTTAAAGAAAAGTTTTGAAACTCAAAAAACGGTTATAACGGCGACGTCGTATTTCGAATTTTAACGCCAGTATCACATTCGTCTTTAGCTCGTAGACTAGATGCATTTTGACACCCTATTCACATTTTTAGCCAAAATTCTAAATTTTAAAATCGTCCTGCCGTTAAAACCGTTACAAATTACTTCAAATTATAACTGCAAAATTGATTTTCTCGAAGAGACGAATCGAATGATACCCTACACGGCATATGCTATTATTATAAATTTTCAAAATTGTAACGGTTTCTAACCGTTACCGTTGACCGATCGGTTTCAAAATCACTAGCAAGTGAGCTTGGGTGACCAGTAATCGATTGCGGAAAACAGAATTGAAAAATTCGAAACCGTTTTCGAGATATCGTCTGGACGGACAGACGGACAGACAGACGGACAGACAGACGGACAGACGGACAGACAGACGGACAGACGGACAGACGGACAGACAGACGGACAGACAGACAGACAGACGGACAGACAGACGGACAGACAGACAGACAGACGGACATCGTGAAATCAATAAGTAGCTTCGCCACGCCTTATTAAGTGACGAAGTCACTTAATAAGGATGATGACAACTAACATAATAATAATACAATCTGCGTCATGATCATTAAAATAAAAATAGACATAAATGAGTCTACAAATGCGTCTATAATAATAGACAGGATTATTGTTCGATAATGACGGGGTTAAGTAAGAGATGTGGAACATAATTGCTTCTTTTACATCGATTGTTCCGGACATCATTTTGAGCCTATATTAAACAAATGCATTTTTCGTAATTTTTCACTTTTTCATGCTTTCAACAGCATTGTCTTGGATGAAGGTATGCACTATTTAGTCAACGCATTTTATCCTGCAATGATGTACAAGATCATAAACCTACAAATCTTTTGTTTAATATGGCTCTGTAAATCATTTGTAGATCCGTCTGTAGATTTGTCAGATTTTGGATTAATGAAGTTTTTATTTTTGACAACACGGCATAATATTGAAATAAAACAGTGTAATTAAATGATTATTTCCATTACTTCGTTTCAATGAAGATTGGAAGATTCGGTTGTTTGCAGTTGTTGCGATGCCTTCTTTTTGACGCATGTTGGACAAGCAAAGTTGGCTGTCTTTTCTTTTCTGGCTCCGTCACACGGTTTCTGAAATATAATGAAAGAGAATATGAACTTGTTGTTAGTAATTTCTGTAAAAGATAACTGTTCCAATATTAAGTTTTATAAAAATGTAACTCACTTACCGTAATTGTTAAGATTAAAAGAAAGAGTCCCACTAGTCTCATTTTTATGCCAAGTCGGAACAGTTATTTCTCTGTTGTTGATTTTAAGCCCGTCAGAATGGTAATGAAGAAGTTAGTCTTTTACGGTTAAGAACGTACAGCATAGTGTATCAATCGTAACAGACAATCATAAAGTACAATCTGCGTCATGACCATTAAATTCTTAATGTCTAATTGTTTGCGTCCTGCAGGGAACTGCACAAACCGAAGTTTCCAAACCTGCTTCAAAATTTACACTTTTACTAATTTTGAAGTGCTTCATTTCCTATGTCAAAAATCCTGAATGGTCATGTGCAGAGAATATGCAGCGGGACATGACGTTACTTTATAGGTGGTATCGTTCCAAAGTAGTCAAAAAAATTTATTGCAGAAAACGACAGAGTTCTATTTGATCATTTTTTGCCATTGCATCATGTATTATTGAATATGCTTCATATGTTAACAGAACAGTCAAGATGGAATTTTCTTGCTTTCCTTTGTGTTTTGTTGCCCGTTATGAATTAGTAGTGAAGAACAGAAAAGTCTTTACGGAGAAGAATGCTCAACATATTATAGGTACCTATCACATAACAACTATAATGAAATGATGCACATAAAATGAAATTCTATATCACAATCATCCGGTAAGAATTTCAGACAGTGGTTCAGTAATGCTGCATCAGTATCTCTTCTACATCCCAAAAGTGAATGGTTTCCAGAACTCACTTTTGGCTTTAGATAGCTGATAGCTGGTGTGGATTTGTTAAGCTTAGGACTGCTTTAAACAGCCTTTGTCAAGCTATGGCGCAGTGGTGAGAGTGCCGGTCTAAGCTCCCAGGTTCGAATCCTACCTGGAGTGATTACTTTTTGCTTAATTTTTCGTCAACAATAAGTTAATGCTTGCATTAATTTACAAAATAGTATCATTCACGCATTCCATATATTATTTTCTTAAAACAAATGAAGTAAGTGAGGAATCCTCACTGAGGAGTGAGAATCCGCAAAAGTTACATTTGCTATGCGTGTTCAGTCCTGTTTCGGCTCGGGTTTGCTTTGCGCAGCACAGCTGCAGGTTTGTTTTGTTTTGATTGCATGCGTCGTGTAATTTTGACATTATGTATAGGTAAACGAGCCCCCTGATTTCAAATATGGCATCGGTTTAAAAATCTGTGGCTTATCAAGGATTGATAAGTGGTCATAATAACCCATGAACTCTCGGTAATTTTATGAAACTCATTACACATAGACAAACGAGCCACCTGATTTCAAATATGGAATAGGTTTTAAAATCTGAGGCTTTCCAAGGATCGATTAGTGGTCATGATAACCCAAGAACTCTCTGTAATTTTATGAAACTCATTACGTATAGATAAACGAGCCCCCTGATTTCAAATATGGAATCGATTTTAAAATCCGTGGCTTATCAAGGACTAAATAGTGGTCATGATAAGCCAAGAATTCTCCGCAAGTTCATGAAATTGATAGAATTGGGGATTTAATGATAGAATTGGGGGTTTAATGATAGAATTCGGAGTTTAATGAAAGAATTCGGAGTTTAATCATAGAAGTCGGAGTTTATTCATAGAAGTCGGAGTTTAATCATAGAAGTCGGAGTTTAATCATAGAAGTCGGAGTTTAATCATAGAAGTCGGAGTTTAATCATAGAAGTCGGAGTTTAATCATAGAAGTCGGAGTTTAATCATAGAAGTCGGAGTTTAATCATAGAAGTCGGAGTTTAATCATAGAAGTCGGAGTTTAATCATAGAAGTCGGAGTTTAATCATAGAAGTCGGAGTTTAATCATAGAAGTCGGAGTTTAATCATAGAAGTCGGAGTTTAATCATAGAAGTCGGAGTTTAATCATAGAAGTCGGAGTTTAATCATAGAAGTCGGAGTTTAATCATAGAAGTCGGAGTTTAATCATAGAAGTCGGAGTTTAATCATAGAAGTCGGAGTTTAATCATAGAAGTCGGAGTTTAATCATAGAAGTCGGAGTTTAATCATAGAAGTCGGAGTTTAATCATAGAAGTCGGAGTTTAATCATAGAAGTCGGAGTTTAATCATAGAAGTTGGAGTTTAATCATAGAAGTCGGAGTTTAATCATAGAAGTCTGAGTTTAATCATAGAAGTCGGAGTTTAATCATAGAAGTCGGAGTTTAATCATAGAAGTCGGAGTTTAATCATAGAAGTCGGAGTTTAATCATAGAAGTCGGAGTTTAATCATAGAAGTCGGAGTTTAATCATAGAAGTCGGAGTTTAATCATAGAAGTCGGAGTTTAATCATAGAATTCGGAGTTTAATGAAAGAATTCGGAGTTTAATCATAGAAGTCGGAGTTTATTCATAGAAGTCGGAGTTTAATCATAGAAGTCGAAGTTCAATCATAGAATTCGGAGTTTAATAATATAATTGGGTATTTAATGGTAGAATTCAGGATACATGCTATGAATAAGATTAGGGGCTTAGTGAACATACCGATTTAAATATAATATTAGTTTCAAACTTCGATGCTTATCAGCGGTTGATAAGGGGTAATGATAACCCCTAAATTACTCATATTTCGATGAAAATCAAAATGCATATGTAAACTGACCTTATGATTTCAAGCACGGCATTCTTTTTAAAATCGGATGCTTAAGCTAGATCGATAAGGCATCATGATAATGCCAATATTGCTCATGTTTTGGTGAAAATACCAAAAAGTTGGGAATTAAATTTTTGAATTCTGAAATTATCCCAATGATAAATACGTTTTAATGATATTTTGAGTTTCAAGTAGTATGCCAATAACGTTGTACGTTCAAGTCGTATGCCGTGGATGATTCTTCGGAAATTAGCTGATGCCTCTGGCTCTTATAGTATTTTTATACTGTTTAATTTACGATTTTTGCGTATTTTCTAGACGCGACTGGGTCGCGTGGTGGGCTTTCTCGTTATTATGTAAGTCATGAGCACAAAGAAAAGTCACTCATTTTTGTATCGTACAAATGCAAGCACGTAAATTATACTAATCATTTAGTATGCGAAAAATATCCTTATATTATATTTAAGTATAAGTATTATATTTAGTAGGTATATAATTTATGAATGTTCTAAGATATATAAAACTATGTAGGTTAAATTTAATGTAGGTTGTTTATAGTAGATGAACTATTTTGTAAATGATGCTGAAATAAATACATCCCGATTTAAAAAGAAAAAAGAAATGTATACTATTCTCAATTAATTTGATACTTGTATTTTACATAATACTTTTTCATTTGTAAAATAAAACGGCTAATTGAAATTATTCTCTTTGTTTGGTAGTCCTGTTCCTAAACTATAAATACTTGGCTGTGAATTTATGTGAAAATGCTGAACATTAATATTTCAATATTGATAATAGCAATGCAATTCTGTATCCCCTGTCCTTTAATTTTCATTCGCCAAACGTATCTGACGGAATCTTATGAATCGCATTACTGCTTGAGCAATGAGATCCTTCGCCTATAGAACTCTGCTTGCTATGTTTTGCAACGTACAGAAACTGTGAAATTAATTCGTTTGCCATTAGAATATTGCTTATTGAATATTAAGGGTAGTATTGTAATTATTTGCCGGTATTTACCTTTAATATTTTAAGCTTTCCACAATTGGATATTCACGAAATACTAATGGTGCAAATGAGAGTTAAATGATTTTATCGATTGTTCTGATTAAGAGCTGAATGCATCGTAAGGAGCAATATGAATCATTAACAGCAATATGATAGTTAAGAGCCGGAGTAATTGTGCTGTGTGACAAACAAATATACAGTTGTTCAAAATAACGACGGAAATTGTGTGATTGCTTCATTAGGCATTAGTATTGTTGATCGCAGCGTATTAAAACACTTGTGCATATGCATGCCTGAATTCTTATACGATAGCTTTATTTAAAACTTTTCCCTTTGAAAATATTTAAGCTGAGGTGCTGGTGTTTGCTCTAAAGTTCAACAACTTTAATAACCGCACTAATAATGACCACACTGTTGTGAAATACACTTATCAGAGTAGGTATATTAAATTCATTCGCAGTGGAATAAAATGAGTGTAGTTTCAATAACGGTTGAGAGAGAAGTAATTTTTTAATCATACCAACAGAAATCAAATTCATCTCCATCATTATCATGATTCATAAAAGTGTTTACAATATGTATCTTAATAGTATGTATAAATAATTAGGTAAAGACAATTTCCTCCGGATGCGATGGCATAAATATAATATAAATGTATTGATATTAATAATACGTAAGCTTAACAAAGGAAATAATTCTATAGGTAAATTGAAGTAGATTAGGCCATTCTGATGGAATGTGCAAACTACACGAATATTTGATAAATGACAAATGTATGAAATTGCAGAGCGATTCACTCGCTATTGAATATTATTATATTGAATTTCATGCTACATTTTTAACTAATGAATGCTCCTTGAGCTTAGAGGCTAAAATGGATATTTTGCATTCTTAACCTAGAATGAATTATTTTTACTTTCAATACCCTCCCTTACACAGAATATTATAAAATATTTTGGGTAATAATGTTATGTACAAAACTCTTCATTTTCCAAATTTAGGAGGTTGTGTTTCCTCCTGGCTGGCTGGCAGAAGTCCCCGAATCTTGTGCGTTTTGTTTGTTCCCAATTCCACTGGTATTATTAGCCACGGCTCGTACAACGATGGACTTGTATCGTCTGTGATTCAGGATCATGCGGATGATTAGGATGATAAGCAGCAAACTCCCAAAAACGACAATCGCTATGAATATCCACAGATTGTAGTGTGTGGGGCTGTGGACAGGATTCATGTCAGCGTAATGAACATCCTTCTTCAGCTTGTCTGTTTCATTGCTCGGCAGGAACAGATTCTGGACCTCTTGGTTCTCGAACAAATACCAATTTGTTTTCATCGTTTGAAACGGGGCCCATGTCTCAGTCAATTTCACTTGAGCTTGAGACACGTTGTAACGAATGTTGTTAATCTTGAACTTGGAATTCAAGGGTAGACTGAAAACGGTATCTGGACATTTCTCCGGCTTGTTATTGATTGAGATGTGGGACAGGGGGCAATAAATATACAGCAAATTTCCTTCACGTTTGATTTGCACAAAATTGAGATGATCGTTGTCCCTCTTAGGTACGCATCGTTTTATGGAGAATGGCTGGATACGCTTTTGATTATTATCATCCTGTTGACAATTGTCAACTGGATATACCATAATTTCAGTGTTCACTGGACGTGCATTAATTAATGGGTGGATGCACTCGCTGTTGTATCCAACAATAGCCTGAGGTGGCCCTTGATACTCTAACATGCACGTCTCGTTCTCTGTCTGATGCATCAGCGTGAATGGCTCAGCGTTCAGCAACATGAAATCTTCGTTAATTACTGGTACATCAATGGACATATGCAGCTCATTCCTTATGTCATCGAAATCGCAGCTATCAGCCTTAGCGAAGTGAAAGGCACATAGCTTTCCGCACGGAAGTTTCACGTCTAAGTAATCCAGCAGATTCATATGAACCCTCCCTTGGTTCCATTCTCGCGTGGCTTCCGACAAAATGGAATTCCCGATTGCGATCTTTGTTACGACGCTGGAAATAGCGTATCCTTGGCTAACTGATTTATATTTCACATCTGTGAAATTATTGGTCAGGTCGTTCACGTGGAGTACGGTAGCGTTAAACTTTTGTACTACATCTTCCACCACTTGAGAAACGTCAGTGTACCGATCTTCTAGTTTCTTGATATTTTCCACTATGGACTGATATCTCTCTTGAAGTTCTTCAATGTTGTTTTTATTCTCATCAGACTTGATAATGGCAGCAATGCCCAGTCCAGCTCCAGTCACCACCACAGCAACAAGTACCACTGCTCCAATAATGATAGGCACAAATCTCTTGACAATATGATGCTGGGAGACATGCATGGTGTGTCCATTCGGTCGGGATTTTTTATTATGGGGGCACATAGACATGAGCGACTGGAGGAAGTCATTTTCGTAATTTTCATTGCACTGCTTTGTTGCTTGTGCCAACAAGTCCTCAGGAATAATAGAACTTGTAAATAAGGTGCACGGGTTTACAAGTATGATCTTTATGTCATACTGAATATATCCGCTCACAACTGGAATTTGTGACTGTCTCCAAAAGACAGGTAGTTTAGAGAATGATTGAATGCACAATCCGCCATTCATGAATGCGAACAACAGGAACAACAGCTTGAATGCAGTAAATGCTTGACTGGTCCTCTGCACACGAGCTTCTCGCATCATTGATTTCGCGTGATTTTCTTGTTCCGCTTGCTGTTGTTGTTTCTTAGCTGCATCTCCTGGAGCTTCTTCATCCTCCCCTCCCTTACGCTGCTGCATGGTGAGGTGAGAGACAATGGACTCGTCCAATTTCGGCACTTCAATCAGCTTTAGCATCATACAATGATGATCGTGCAAACTTTTTATAAGTGATTTGGTCAAAATATCAGCCTTCTGCTCATATGTCGATATGTGTGGCACACTGATCTGCTGTTCCGTTATAAGCTCCCTCGCTAGCAAGTAGCGAATATGGATATGTTTGGATTTGTTGTGCAAAGTACTATTGTGCGATATCTTGATTGCGGACGTGTTATCCACAAAGATAGGAGTTGGTTCGTTTTGCGCAAATCCCAACTCAGCCAGTAATGCTCGTAAGTAGACTGCTTCTTTGCAAGCCTCCGATAACGCGACAATCTCTGCCTCAGTAGAAGATTGCGCTACGCAATGTTGCTTTTTACTCTTCCAAACAAACGGTGTTTCACCCAAGGTGAACACGTAACCAGACACAGATTTTCTGGTATTTTTGTCTGCTCCGTGATCCGAGTCCGAGTATCCTTTTAACTGCATGGATGTATCTTCAGCATCAATGAGTAATCCAAATCCCTTTGTACGCTGCATGTATCGCAATAATGACTTTACTATCGCCCAATGACGGTTGTCATAAGCATGGGAAAACTGTGCCAACTTGCAAACTGAAAATGCAATGTCAGGTCTGCACGTGCGAGCGACGTATAATAATGAACCAATTGCCTGACGATATGGAATTGAGTAGTCAGTATCATCAGCATCAATCAATGGGTAAACTGTACCAGGCTGGATTGGAATGTTGTTTGGCTTGCACTCATTCATACGGAATTCAGTCAGCAATTTTTCAATCATCTTGCTATTATGAATGATGATGCTTCCGTCCTTCAATCGCATAAGCTGCATTCCAACGAATTTCTCAAGAGTTGTCTCTTTAATCTTGAATTCTTTGCTCAATGCCATGATGACATTTTTCATCTCTGACTGGGATGTTGACACAAGGAGCAAATCGTCTACATAGCAAACTATGTATGTAGATTCTTTCGCAATTCTGATGAAAACAGAAGGGTCATGCTTGCTAGCATGAAAATTCAAGGTTAGGAGAAACTGGGTCAAGCGCTTCTCCCAACAAGCAGGTCCTTGCTTTATACCATACAGGGGTCGTTTTAAACGACAAACCATATCAGGATCCTGCGGGAGCCCTTCTGGGATTTCAATGAACAGCTCCTCCTCAAGATTTCCTTGCAGAAACGCGGTAGTAACATCAACACTCCGCACCTCCATTTTCATTTTTACAGCAATGATCAGCAAGAGCCTGATTGATTCCATTCTTGCTACATGTGAAAATGTTTCATTGAAGTCCAGACCTGGAATTTGTTTAAAACCCTTTGCCACCAGGCGGGACTTGAATCTTGGCATGGATGAAGGCGGCATGTCCTTTAGACAGAAGATCCACCTCGTGTCTAGTGTACGACATCTTTCTGGTCGGGGAACAATTTCCCAAGTTCCATTTTCCTCGTGGCTTAACAGCTCTTCTTGTATAGATTCCAGCCAGTACTCCTTGTCTGGTCCATTTGTTGCTTCCCAAAAGTTGCGTGGTACAACAATTGTGTGCATAGAAAAGAGGGAGAAATGGACTTTCTTCTTGAGTTCATGTTCAGGTCTCAATCCACTCTTTCTTGCTTGCCGACCTTGTCGAGAAGGAATTTCAACGGCTACATCTTGTCCAGCGGGCACGTCAACTTGATAAGTCCCAGCTGGAGTACTGACTTCTAGAGTCGTCATATGACGCGGAGGAGTAACGACAATCGTAGTATCCTCACCAGTTTCAGAATCAGCAAAAACATCATTGTCATCTCCGTCAGTGTCTGCACCAGAATGATTACTTGCTGCATCATCATCACTATCGCTCTTTGGAGACCATGGATCTTTCTTGGTTTGCATTTCAGGCACGGACTGGGTACCATCATATTCAGGTTCAGCGGGTTCGGTATGAGCAACGGGCACATATGTGATAAAATTCTCATTAAATGTCACATCATGTGCTGAAATGATTTTTCTGTTTTCGGGGCAATAGATTTTGTAATTATTTCCAGGAGCAAATCCCACTAAAACTCCTTTCTTCGCATGGGGCTCCCACGCTTGGCGGTGCATCTTTGGAATATGGTAAAACGCCACACTTCCAAACATTCGGACATGCTTAAGGCTTGGCTTCTGCTTAAAGATGACTTCAAATGGCGTCACGGTAGGATTGGCTCTGTTCACCGTACGGTTGAGAATGTAGACCACGAAAGAGCACGCTTCGCCCCATAATGATTTCGGCAAGCCACTTTGTAACAAAATCGTGTTTGCCAGCTCCTTAATGCGGCGGTTCTGGCGTTCGACTTTGCCGTTCTGTTCTGGACAATAAGGCACACTTAGGCCATGGACGATGCCTTTTCCCTTCAGATATTCATTTACGTCCTTGGACGTTAGCTCCAGTGCATTATCCGTCTTTATGTGCTTAACTCGATTTCCAGTTTGTGTTTCCAGAAATTCAGTATTGGCCATAATGCACTTTGGGGCGGAGGACTTATTCTTCATAAAATCCAAGAGCACAAAATTAGATGCAGAGTCCACAGTCACCATCATGTATTCATAACCGTCAATAGTAGATTTCATCTTTCCCGTCAGGTCAACATGAAGATATTCACCAGGCTCATAATTAGCAGCGTCCTGCTGGCGGATGAACGGGCGTCGAGTTGCTTTGGCCTCACGACAGTAGTCGCAGATAAAATTTGTTTTCAAATCAGCCAGGTCAATCCCAATAGCAGCTCCATTTTTGGCAGTAAGGCGCAGGTAGTCCATATTGATATGGGCAAACCTATTATGAAGGAGTCTGCTTCTATCACTTTTAGCCATCATTGCAAACGCTTGTTTCCTCCGTAATCTCAAAGCATAGAGTTGCTGGTGTTTATCAGCATACGGGCCGTATTCGTCTCCTTTGTGGAAATATGCATGCTGATTGTTCATTACTAGTTCATGGCCCTTTTCAATTAAAGTTGCGACTGCAAACAAGTTGACGGAGCCAGGGATATAGAGCACGTTCGAAATAGTACATGTATGCCAAATTCCATCAATTAATTCCTCAAGTTCCATTGTCCCCATTCCTGTCGCGAGGACAATATTATTGTTCCCAGTAGCTTGGACGTGAATAGGATCTTGGAGTGGAAAAAATGCACGAAATGATTGTCTGTCGCCGCTACTGTGATGAGTAGAACCACTGTCCAAAATAAATGGGAGCTCCAAATTAGTGTTTCCGTTGTTAACAGCTCCATGGAAAGCAATGAGCGCTGTAGCAGCACTGCCAAGAACAGGTTCCTTCCACAGAGATGGCTCAATTAGCATTGAGACTCTGGATTCACGATGTGCCAATTTTTCTTCTTCATAAAAAGCAAGAAAATCATCTGTGGTCATCAGTTCTGAAACTTTCTCTTCACCAACCACAATTGGCACTGGCTCCTCAACAGCATCAATATACTCATCTTCAGAGGATTCCAATTCATTTGAGGCATCTTCAAAGTCATCCTCAGATTCATAGTCAGCAACTACTTCTGGGAATATGATCCCTCTTTCTCCTTCAATATGGCCATTCCACCTTAATAGATCCACAGGAAACAAGGTGTAAGCAGTGCGAACATCAGTTTTAGAGTCACCAGCACTGGAATCATCATCACCGTCCTGCTGTTATCCTTGCTTTTGTTACTGTTGTCGCGATTCTGCTTGCTACCACCACCACGGCCATGTCCCTTATTATTGAAATGGGGTCGTTGCTGTCTGGGCTGGTCACAATCTTCTTGCAGGTGATCAGCACTCTTACAATTCCAGCACAGCTTCTGGTAATTGTGATGACCACCACGGCCACCACCACCGCGACCACCTTTTCCGCCACGACCGCGGCCACCTCCCCCATGGGAGGATCCACCACGTCCCCTGGAATTATGCCCACCACGACCTTGATGATTTCCTCGAGAACTATTTCCACCACGACCAGCATAATATGCACTTGTGGTATTCTCAGTCTCAGCTTCCTCCGTAGAGAACATCGCTTCGTAATTCTGGAGAAAGCTATACAGCAAGGCTTTTGTTTTCCGGGAAGACTCTCGGCTATCCCATGTGGTGCGTAGGGCAAGGTACTTATCTGGGGACATTTCAGCAGTAAACTTTGAAACAAAATCATCATCTGTCTTTGGCTCCTTCATCAATGCCAGTTGTGTAGCAATCCCATTCAATCGATTAAAAGCAGTCGTCAGGGATTCGTTTGGCAGAATCTTGAATTTGTGATATAATTGACCGGTCACATATTTGTTGTTGTCCGAAGCATTCGAATACAAATTCGCCAGTTCGTCATATAATTCATGAGATGTCAGGGTTGGGGGAAAGAGCATCGAATCATCTTTAGAAAGGCTCTTGAAAAGCTCCGCTTTCGCTTTGGCGTCATTTAAATCCCACAATTTCATCGTTCTGCGCTCAACATCCGTTATAGCGTTAGGGTCTGCTGGAGTTGGGCGTGGAATATCACCGTTAACATATTCCCAAAGTGCCAGACCACCAAGATGTATTTGTAGTTGTACATGCCAATAAGCGTAATTGCGTGACCCGTCCAACACGGGTACAGGGAAATGGGGATTAAACATCGTGAGCTCAACACGCTTCACGAACAAAGTAAAAGTAAAATCAAATAGTCTTGTTGCAAAAATACCTATATCCAACGGTGCTCCGCCCTTACTCCAGTCCGCGTTCCGCGTCAATAGCGTAACCGACTCTGGAATAATCCGACGAAGATCAGCAACCTAAGCACTATTACAACTTTTACTTGACACACGCAACTTGACAGGCAGTCAGTCGCACAGTTCCCCAAGTAGCCAACGTAAACACGCAAAAACGATTTCTATTCAGGCAAGTAAAACAACTTTTCATATGAATAATCTGTTCGTTTTT
Source organism: Sinella curviseta (assembly GCA_004115045.4). Classification (NCBI taxonomy): domain Eukaryota; kingdom Metazoa; phylum Arthropoda; class Collembola; order Entomobryomorpha; family Entomobryidae; genus Sinella; species Sinella curviseta. The sequence goes on from CM023201.3 coordinate 57,457,206, forward strand.
TTAAACAAAAACTCACACAACCACGGACTAACTCTCCACAAGAAAATTTTAACAAAATCTTCAACTGAAAAATCTTTAACGTGGTTCTTTTTCAAAATAAGTACAAAGTTTTTACTTAAACTTTTACTCGGCAGCCTCTGCTACCATGTTGTGAAATACACTTATCAGAGTAGGTATATTAAATTCATTCGCAGTGGAATAAAATGAGTGTAGTTTCAATAACGGTTGAGAGAGAAGTAATTTTTAATCATACCAACAGAAATCAAATTCATCTCCATCATTATCATGATTCATAAAAGTGTTTACAATATGTATCTTAATAGTATGTATAAATAATTAGGTAAAGACAATTTCCTCCGGATGCGATGGCATAAATATAATATAAATGTATTGATATTAATAATACGTAAGCTTAACAAAGGAAATAATTCTATAGGTAAATTGAAGTAGATTAGGCCATTCTGATGGAATGTGCAAACTACACGAATATTTGATAAATGACAAATGTATGAAATTGCAGAGCGATTCACTCGCTATTGAATATTATTATATTGAATTTCATGCTACATTTTTAACTAATGAATGCTCCTTGAGCTTAGAGGCTAAAATGGATATTTTGCATTCTTAACCTAGAATGAATTATTTTTACTTTCAATACACACTAAAACAAATCGTTAATGAATTGACTGACAATGGCACTAACTGTTGCAAAAACACAAATCTTACATGGAAAATATTTTTATTCTTGATTACCCCTTGAAATAATGTATGTTGAAATAAAAATTACAAATATTCTCATTTCTTGGGTTTTGATTGACGAAGAAGGTAGTCACGCTGTAGTCGAGTTGTTATTTTTTCCACATTTGGGACAGGCTCCATTGATTGCGGTCCGAGCTTTGCCGTAACAGGGTTTCTGAAATTGTGCAATGAAAGATAACCGAAAAGTGTTAATAACTTTTGTAAAGTTATTTACATATGAATTGTTTTGTCAAAATATGTTTTGTTTGCCTTACCGTAACTGCAAATAATATGCAGAAAATAACCACCACCAATTTTAGGATTTGATTGATGCGCTTCATGATAATTGTGAAGATGCGGCTGTATGTATTTACTTCTGCTTTGTTTCTTGTGGCCCGTCAAAGTTGCAATGAATAACTGAAATATTTTCCTATGTTGATAGCACAAAGCATATTAAAACACAAATAAGGATGATGACAACTAGTATAAAAATAAAACAATCTGCGTCATGATCATTAAAATTAAAAGACATAAATGTGTCTAACAGACATGCGTCTATAAAATTAAGCTAGGTAATGACGTGCTAGGTAAGAAAAAAGTACAGTGCGTAGTGAGCATATTACTAATAAAATGTAATAATGGCGATTGGTGATATAAGCAATAACACAATGCAGATTCTAGGTACTCTGATTCATCTGAGACAATTGCGGGTAACGGTGATATTTTATAATCAAATTAGGGTTTCATTTCTTTGGCGATAGCTAATGAAAAGAATAATAGAACATACATGTACTGTACTTTAAATAAACGGTTATAATTTAATTGTATCAGTGCAAGTAATTATTCCATACAAGCATGATGATGGTTATGAAATGATCAAGTAAATAAATCGGTTATTAATCATTGTGTTATTTATGTGCATTTAAAGAAAGCTACAAGTATTTATTATTATTGTGTGTATTGCATGTATTATACGATTACAATAAATTGTGAAAGCGCCTATATTTCTATGTCAACACAAGCATATAAATGTCGTATTTTCTGTTTTTTCATATTTGTTCATCACTAGATTTTTTGTGCATATATGATTGAAAATAAAATTGCTATCGGTTTGAAATCAATACAAATTCTGTAAAAAAGTAATCACAATTTTTTGAATAGATTATTAAAACATTAGGAATCATTCGAGAGATTTGAATATTTCACAATAGTTTAAGAAAATCAAATTGTTGCATACTTATCACTGATACGACTGATAATGAATTTATCAACGAATTACCTATAACCTATTGAAGATAATAATCATTTATCAGCTTCGTTTATTAGTAAATGATTTTGTAGGTATCTAACTATGAATTTTTAAATACAAAAACATGAATATTGATTTATTTGTGTAATTTTATTTGAATACATGAAATTGGAAAAATGGCACGACATCGAATGTTTCAGCCAATTTCTTCAAGGTCTGCATTGTCAACCTGGAGCACAAAAATTGACCCGACTGTTCCAATAAACTGAAACAAGGTAAATATAAATAGTAACGTCACCGATTGTGATAATTCTGTTACGGTTGTCTATAAAATTACCTTCAAAATAAAGCCTTCTCCAATGATAAACTCTCCACTTCCCAATCCCAATGGTTCTGATTTAATTTCATCGAGAATTGCTGGGACTCTCAAGAGGAACATTTTGTCCTTGCTATACATTGCCCAATCTCTTATCCACTGCTGAAATGTGGCGTTCTGAAATTGTTTAATCACGTAGAGAGTCATCATGATCTGCTTCGTTTAAATATAAAATCATTTCTAGTAAATATTATTTCTTACATATCCATGTGATTGCTTTGCAATGTAGTATGCAATGCCCATTTTCACAATGTTGTACATAAGGAATATTAATTCAATGAATGATTGGTCATTTTGCAAAAGATGGACCAAGAAATAAACGCACATCATGGTATTTTGGATATGCATTAACTTTAGTATTCCGTCAAATACCGCATTGATCGCTCTATTTGTTGTTTTCAGTTTCTTGTAACGAGCCCAATCTCCTGTTGGTGAATCCAACTCATTTGAATCGTTACCAACAGTGTAAGTACGAAAATTAATGCTTTGTACTTTTTTGGCCTGTCTTCTGATGCATTCTTTAAAGCACCACCCAGCAACAATAACTAGATCAATGATTATTTCAGTTTTCATGTTACTGGACAAACCCATGATTGTGCTCATTAACGCCATTAGAAACGTATATCCTGTGAGGTGTTCTCCGAAATGCTGATTTATGTATTCATCCACAGTGCCCCCTGCTACAACGTCAGATGGTTTCCACAGAAACAATCCATGTCCCATTCGCGTTGATTGTGTCAGAATGACATTAGTCATGGACAAATCCAGTATGGGGACCATGGAGCATGCGTCAACGATACACATGATGATGGATGTAGCGACGAGAAGCTTTGTGAACAGCCCAACCATTTTGAGATATTTTTGCGATCTATCTTCGTAATCCTGGACCGTTGCTCTAGAAAGTTCCTTCAAGCAACATAACATCCTTTTTATTCGCCCGTGTTGGAAAGCGAATAACCGGGCAAGATTTATATCTAGAAGTATCGGGACAATACAGAATCCGGCGTCGATAAAATTTGTCATTCCTCCGTCCGTAGCGAAGATCAGACAATTTAGCTTCGTGACATTCAATGAGTGTAGGAATGCAATGAACACAATTGTCCAGAAAAGGAGCTGCAATTAAATGTTATTAGAAGAATAAATTGTATCGCATATAAGGCATAAGATTTATAATAATTTGGTAAATAGAAAGGTAAAGATAAAAAAACGCACAACCGGTGTGACTACTTATATCGCAGAGGAGATAACTTGTTGAGAAGGAGATAAGTGAAGTTTTGATATTAATAATTTGATTATCTTTTCAACAGTATATTTATTATGTAGCTGAAGAGTGACTTTGGTGTAGTTATGCATTCAGTTTATTTGTGTCTATACGTCTTTCTGTTCGTTCTATAACTTTGACACTCTTTTTGAAACTTGGTAAAGATGTTCCCTAGGGGACAGGCAAAGTACTGGCTTTTAGGTCAATCGCTCTATAGGGGGTGGGGGAAGGATCATGGGGAGGTCACATACTTTTTAAATGGCAAATTTTTTTATGATTTATTCTGATAGAAAACCGAACCGTGATTTATTTCTCTTGGGGGACTACGGGTCAAATCGGATTACTTTGACCTGTAGAGGTCAAAATTGAGTGACATGCTTTTTTAATTATGAAATATTTTATCATAGATTCTTATCGAGACTCGACATTTGATAATTGGAATTTTCGCTTCAGGAACTACTGGTAAAATTGTGGTGTGTATTGTATATATGCACATGTATGTACCTTGGCATTTGGGAACTAGAGAAAGCTGACTCGCCTTGCTTCTGCTGTCTGATATTTAAAGAAATTAAATTGCTGCTCAGAAATCTTGAATTAAAATACTAGTCATGTTATGGAAAATCCGTAGCTGAAGGACAACTAAAGTATTATTACCTAATCATAGTAAAGCTGTAGTATGGAATGTTTTACGATATATCCCCGTATCTTACAGCTTTACAATGGACATACCTACCTAACATCACCTAACAAAAGGTAAGTAGTACGCATCATCAACCTACATCATTCAGCTACGTAATAAACAACATACCTATTCCAATTCTAGCTCCCCTTTGTAGATTAGTTCTTCTGTCGAGTTCAGTGCAAATCAAATATAACTGATAATATTTAGTATGCCAATACTTTGTTGACAAGCTAGGATATTTACTTCTCATTCTAATTCTTAAGCAAATAATGCAAGTGTAAGGTTGCAGCTACTTAATCTTAATTAATTGTTGTCGCGTAATTTCATGCAACACACGATTTAAAGCATAAAATAACAGTTTACCTTGAACAGTGTATTGCATCTGGACCTGTCGGATTTATTGTGATCACATCTTGGATCGTATGTACTCAGCCCAAGCCAGTATATCAGCAAAAGAAAGCTGCTCAAAATGTCCACAGGGGTTGCTTTCTCTTCTTCCTGTTCCGGTTCAATCTGAATAGCTACATCACCGTTCCGACCAGCCGAAGAGCTTTTCCCGATGTTCTCATCATTCTGATGCTCTTGTTCTTGGTCTGTTTGTGCAACTTGCCCCGTGACCATAAAGATATCCCCAGAACGGCCCTTCTTGTTCTGAGAAGCACTTCGCATGCTTTATTTGGAACCCAGTATTTGATGTTAGTTAATGCGGTTTTTGCATTTCTCATTGTTAGAATGTATTTATAATATAATCATCAATCAATGCCTTTTACCTTTCATCCTTATCCGTGGGGATTTCTATTGCCGTTTGAGAAACAACTTTCTTGTTCCCCTTCTTTCCGTTTTTCACCGTGTTGGCACTACTTTCTCCAGATGTACTATCCCATGTTCCATGGGCTGGTTTCTTGCGACGATGGACATGAGTGTTTATATCGTCCAGCCGCATGGTCTCGATGTCATTGTCAACCATTGTGTTGACTTGGATTACTTGCACAACGTGAGACATGTCGATAGCACGGGAATTGAAATGCTTGCGTATTTTTCTTTTTGATTTAATATACAATTTAATATAATTAATTATTGGATGATTATCGTGGTGGAGGAAAAGGCTAGCTATTTTAATTGTAACAGGAAGCCGTGTTTGATAAAGATGCGATAAGTTTATTTAAGGATAGAGCTGAATAGGTATTCAATATAGATAGAAAGAAAGGTTTGTTTTTTCAGAGAAAGTTGAGTTAAAGTCGTCTATAGAGAAAGTTTGGAAGCGGAATGAAATGGTGGGACAGTGAGTTTAAGTGAAATAAAAATATTTCGGATAGTTAGCTGACAGATCCAGCGTGAGTTTATACGATGCGTAATTTTGCGCAATACATTACGTTAAACTACATTAATCATACAAAACTTTCATTTTATTGTAAACTGGACAATACATCAAGTGATTCCTTTACACGTTTCCGTAATCCTTCCGTAAGTAAAGTAGTATATTGAGCTTAGCCAGCATCTTTAACCTGTAATAAAGAAATTGAATTTATTACAAGAATATGTAGATTAATGTATGGTTTATCATGGAGAAAGCCAGGAGAAAGAAATATGCTGGACTTGGAATGAAAACTACGCCATGTACTGTAAGCATAATTCAGACCGACATGATTGCACATGAGCTACAATAGAAGTGAATTGTTGTAAACTATGATGTATAGTGTAATTGTAGTAGAAATTTTGCACAGGTAACTTAATGATTTATCATAAAGTGTCAATTTGTTAGCGTTTCCTGTAATCTTTTGCATGTACCCTGTCTGTGTATGTGTGTGGCATGGTTCAGTTTTCAATGGAGACTTTCACGTTACATCATCAACATACTAAAGTATTGTCGACATATCCTACAGTATGATATTGTGTTTATTTATAACGGTAAGGGTTGCAATAAAGCATCCTCCGATATGCACCCGTGATGAAACACAAGGTTTAACAGTAATTATGTTTTGGTTAAAGTTAAATGCATAGACAGCAACAACTAAATATCTTGTTCAGAATATCACTTTCTACTATAAATGGAGAATGCCACCGTCCCGTTTCCCGTTAGCCTATTTATTTTTGGAAAATTTAAAGGGAGACTAAATGCTAGGTACCTATATGTGTACTTTCATAGTGGAAATGGAAAATTATGCATGGATAGACGTCATCAAATAATGAGTCGCGTGTGGAACATCGTTGCTTCTTTTCCATCGATTGTTCCTGGTATCATTTTGAGCCTAAATTACAGACAAATTCATTTTTCATAAAGCAGCTGCAGTAACTATACTCTATTCTAAGCACAATGTCAACTTGAATAAGTATTTGGTTGCATTACGTACTACGTTTAAGTAAAACACTCCGGTTCATTTTGGTAAAATATCGAGTATAGAGATGATTAAGGAAGGACACCTATTGCGCAACAGTTCCCTTCACAAAATATACATATCTATAGGTTCGCATGTAAGCAGTGCCAAAAAGTGAAACGGTTCGAGTGAGTGGTGGTACAGTATGTGTAGAGAAAGGGATGAACGATCAAAACCACGTAAATATTCATGAGCGTGATGACAATTTGCAAAATAATATAGTGACCATAACTCATGATTCATGAGTCACATCGTAATTTTTCATTTGATCCTGGGTCATATCATTGCGAAGGTGTGTAATGGATGTCGGGTGGTCGTGTGGAATTCTGTTAATCCGTTGTTCCATCTTCCATACATATTATTTCCCTTTGAGTATGCTTGACATATTTTATGTGCATACATTTCGTATAAACTTACTGCCTACTTGGATTTCAACGACACACGAGCGTAATGCGGCTAGATTTGCTTGGTTAGTTGACGCACCGTTACAGGGAAAGGGTTGCAAAAAGACAGCGTGGTGCCACAGGGTATCTTGGCTTCTAGTTATAAATGTACATGTGTTGTTGAATTGGAATATGCATATGTACTACACTAAATTGGCGATAGGAAGTATGGTGTGAGAGATTCTAAAATATTCATAGAATATATGGCGATCTCATCAAGGTTCAATTACTGGGACAGAATAAACTACCTACATGTAAGCTTAGAATCGCACGTGGTAATTTATAGACCACTTTCCCTTTACATTCTTCTTGTTGTGGGTTAACTATTTATTTTGTACATATGCGTCGCCAATAAGGAATATTCTGGAACTGTTAGGGGGTTTTCTAAAATGAAGAACTCATGAATCATTAGCATCATTTATGAGTCAGCGTCACATCACGAGAGACGAGAAGGAAGGAGGGTACTGGTCGGTCGAAGATTGATCTTGAAATTATAGTTTTTATATTATACATACATCAACTTTTACCTACTGCTAGTGACGTCAATGATCTTCACCAATGCAGGAGTAGCAGAATATCGTTTATACAAAACATCGTTTGACGATATAATGTAAGACGACGATATAAAGTTACTTTTGTATATACACTATGAATAGGAATTGTTGGCATCCATTGTGTTAAGCTTGAATTTCTGGACAGATTAAAAATACCTACGCTCAATAAGCGTCGCTAATAACGGATGACGTGACGTTTTTTATATTAGGAATTAATAGATAAGTAATTTAAAGATACGACAAACTAATACTCAGAATATTAGACTATATTATAATTTTCTAATTTCTTAATTTGTTAAGATCAATAGTTTTCAATTACTAATACTAATATATTTTTAAGATCGTAGTTCTAGGTGCTATTAGCAAATTACGTCCCTTATATAGGTAAGCTTTTATTTATTTTTGTTTCGTAAAATTAATAATTATTCAAAAACATTATGCGGCAAACAAATCCGATAAGTTCATCGGTGCTTTCGTCTTCGCATGCTGCTAAATGGAAGGCATACACATTTTCACAGAAAGTTTATAAATTGTTCTGGAGCGAAGGTACTGTTTGTTCGTTAGCAAGCCATACATACATACTACTAAGCAGTCAATCTTATATTATCGCCAGTTCTGTGCTGTCAATCAGTATACTCATGATTACATACTAGCCCAGAAATTCTTCACAATGCCAGTTAGCGTGATATTCTTTTTTTGAATGCTCATGTTTTTCTTTCGAACCCATACCCATGATGAAACCCGGGTTTTCAGATGAGCCCTAGAGCATAAAAATCCAAACAGTAGATTTGGTACTATCGCTTTTTAGAAAAAATAAGACTTCAAATACACCTTGTATGTATATATCGTTTTCATCATGTCGATCTTCTAGATTAGCTTGTAGGTATTTTTTTAAACTGCAAAAGAAGGTATGTGACTAATATAGTTAGAAAATTGATTCTGTTGGCGCCTTATTGCAAGGTTAGTAACGTAACCTGTAATTGGTAACGCAGTAACATCATGCTCATTGAACTTTGGAATTTTATAAAGAAGCGAAATATAATTTTTTATATAAAAAGTGGTATGGGCTTTTTAATGGGGGGGCTTGGGGTGGGAGGAATTTACCGTGATTACGAGAAAATTATCATTAGCAACAAGCCCGTTGCTACCTTCCAATACATTGCTATTGTACTCGTAGGAAACCAACGTTTTTCTAATTTGATTTTAAAAATACTTCCAAACCGAATTTTCGAAACCCACTGCCGGCGATTATAGAGGAGATTCTTGCAATTTAATGATGCCAAATTTGTTGGTGTAGCATTTATGGTTTGCCCAAAATATGTACGAAGAAAAACGCAAAAATACATGCATTTTTATTCATTTTACTACAGGTACATTTTTAGGCTAAACAACACAAGCTACAACCATAAATTTTGTATCATCAAATTCGCAAGAATCTCCTCTACAATCGCCGGCAGTGGGTTTCGAAAATTCGGTTTGGAAGTTAACTAAACAAGCGTCACAATGTCAACATTTCATCAAAACCATCGGGGGTAAGGACTTTAAATACAAAACTAGTGGACCAAGCCGATCACCATGGAGGAGGCTTAAAAAAGAAACGTATTTTATCCTGGAATGATGCACAAGATCAAAAGGCTAGGTACAAATGTGTTGCTTAATAATAAGGATCATAATCATTTATGTCATGTTTTGGATGAATGTTTTTATTTTTGATAACACGGCAAAACATTCAAATAAGACATTGTAATTAAATTGTTATTATTTTCGTTACTTGGTTTCACTGAAGTTTGGACAACAGTGGTGTTATCAACATTCCTTCTTTTTGTTGCATTTTGGACAAGCAAAGTTGGCCGTCACCTTTTCCTTTTTGCCGTCACCGTCGCATGGTTTCTGAAATATAGTGACATAGAATAGATAGATAGATAGGACTTTATTAACGTGTTAATAAGGTATGATCAAGGTTTTTGAATGTGAAAGAAGCCATCATGGTAACGGCGACGGGGAATAAGGTTATCCATACAATTTCGACGAGGAAAATTTACGGGGAAGAGCTGTCACTACCCTACACCAAATTGCCGTACTCTCTTCAGCCGAAAATCCTGAAACCTCCATGGCCGATTCTCACCTTGCCACAAAACACAATGAATTGGAGATAAATATTTAAAAAACTGATGGTAGCTACATGCTAACTTAATTTCAGCTCTTGCGTACGGTTCAAATATGCTGAACAAAATCTTAAGCTGGAAATAATCGCAAACTTCAGTACATCAAGTGTCATATGTTATTATACAGTTTGCTAGAAGAACTCATTCATTTGCTTTGTTCAATATTCATGAGTTATCCATTGCTGTGAGAATCGGCCATAGAGGTTTCAGGATTGTCGGCTGAAGAGAGTACGGCAATTTGCTGTAGGGTAGCGACACCTCTTCCCCGTAAATTTTCCTCGTCGAAATTGTATGGATAACCTCATTCCCCGTCGCTGTTACCATGATGGTTTCTTTCACATTCAAAAACCTTGGGTATCATACACTGTTAACAGTATTTGGATTACAACCCATAACACCCACCCCGTTACAATCCATTCAACTAATGATAAAGATAGCATTTAAAGTGTTAACCAGTTTAACAAGTTCATTTCAAAAATACAAATCCAACAAGGGACCTAAACCGAGTCATAACTAAAAAATCATACCAATTATAATTTTCATAAAAATTTATTATTTATTACACAGTTTTCTTATTATCATTAATAATTTGTTCTCTGCATTGTTCTAAAAAGACAGTGTAACCATCATCATTACTGGGTTTAATGATTTGAAATAAAATGATTCCAAACCTCAAGTACATTCCATATTACCGAACCGAATTTTTGTACCGCTCTGAGTTAGGTAAGGCGTCGTCCAGAAAATACGTAACGCAAAAAATCGACAAATTTTTTCAGACCCACCCTACCCCCTTGTAACGCAACCGTAACGCGGCCCTCGAACCCTACCCCCCTCCCCATAACGTAACGCTACATAAATTATATTTTATCAGTAATTTCGTTACTTTTATTAGTAAATACATACATAGAGGTAGACATATGTATTAACGTACATAATTAACTGTCTTAATCATCCATTTTACTTTACCACTTTTATTATGCTGCTCTGGGTTTAAATTGAAATTACTTGATTTTAATTAGCGTGACAAAAATACTAGCTGTAGTTAAGTATTTATATAATTGGAATAGTTAAGCATTTATATATATAGTATAGTTAAGTTTATAAAATGCATTTAAGTTTTTCTGTGTGGACTGTAGAGAGAAAAGGAGACAAATCGGATAAGTGTATTCGCGTAAAGTAATGTAAAAAGTACATTTCTGATCAGAACATTTCTTATGATAAATATTACATCAAGGTTAATAAAGGTACATATATAAACTGACGTCAGTTTAAAAATTAATGTTAGGAGTTACTTAGGTTATAAATGGAGCTCAATAAATTCCCTTGACGATCCACGACAATATGCGCATGAAGTCAGTTCGGCAAGACATGCGGCACAGAAGCAATGTCCACAAAACAACGCGTACTGAACATCCTTTGTCAGACATATTTTACAAGTTACCTAGAAACCACAATAAAAACAATACAAATTCTAAAATATAATAACTAAGTGTTTCATAATATTCAACTTACCTTCGCATCGCGTTCGGCAACTTTTCTGATCTCATTTACTTCTTTCCAATTTTTCCTGACGGTCTCTAGTACTTCATTAATGGTGGTCAAAGCATCACCACGGAAGAGGTAAGTTATTTTCCGGGCCTCCTCATTGCATTTTTGAAGGACATCTTTCTTGGAGTTCCATTCCTCCCCGACAGATTTAATTTCCAATGGACGTCCATTGCTGTACACGGACTGCAAGGTTATAAGCTATGAAGATCATACATTGATTTGATTTAATAAACTATCGTTTGCATAGTTTAAGCTGATACCTGAGCTTTCCGAATATATTCTGATAATTCGGTAGTCGCTTCGTTAAAATCTTGCATAAATTTTAAACCACATCGGTAGTTTCCAGACAGAATGTGAAGCTCGTTGTTTAGTCTGCGTTGTGTATCCTGCAGTCCCTCGACCTTTTCAAACAATAGCTCCAGCTCCATATCCTTGCAGAGTTTAATACTGTACTATTAATTCAAATTAATGAAAACATGTATAATTGATAGTATTAAAGTTTCATATTAATAAAAGTCGGCGTACGGTATTTATAATTACCCCTTTTACTACTGCTGAAACGGTTCGAATGGGTTCTAACTCATTTGAAAACTCCATCTTCAATGCATTAACAGCCTCCAAATTGCCAGTTAAGCAACCGACGTCGGTTGATGAAACCAGTGGTGAGTAGGGATCCATACGAGTCTCCAAATCATATAGGAAGCTGGTAAGCCTTTCCACTTCCTGTTTCGCAAGTTTAATCTGCGACAAATAAAATAATTAAATTAAATGTTCAGCAATTAATAACTAATTATTTAATTATAACTGTATAAGAACTTTAAATAGAACGTACCGGTGGCAAGTATCCAAATGTAATGTTTCGCGTGTCGTAATCACGTTTCAGTTGAACTTGGTTCTTTGAATTTGCTCGATCAACGTCAGTAACCACCTTTCGATAAGCTGCAACTTCTTTTTGAAACCGAACGTTCGGTTAGGTACAGTCCCGTCTGTGGTGCGATGGACTCCCACAGTCCCAGCAAGCGTCCTCCATCGTAAATCTCTTCAGGAAAACTTAATTTAATTGTCAGAACTACACAATGCTTTATAATGATTGTGTATTTTACTTAGATTAACTGTAAAGATAAGTGTACTATCACCTTAATTGTATCTTGAATCAGTAAATTTGTTCAATCCCACATTATCACTTGAGCTCATAAATCGTGTTTACTTTTGACAGAAAAACAGACAGCTTGACTTTCAGACAGCTTGACAGAAAAAAACTAAATAGCAAGCAGATCTACTGAGTGTTGAGTGTTTCCCAGCTTAATCCATACAAATTTGGGGCGAGTTGGTAGTTTTGTGTTGTGTTGTATGGTATATGGGGTCGTTCATCGATGACTGTGGCACATTTTTGTGTTTTATGTAAATGTTACGTAACGCTCAGCCCGAACCCCCCCTACCCCCTGTAACAGGACCGTAACGCAGTCAGTTTAACCCACCCTACCCCCCTTTTTGTTACGTATTTACTGGACGACGCCTAATGGTAATATAAACCTTGTTAACAATGAATCCTCTCCTAACACGGATCTAATAAACCACTTATCAAACATTGCTAATTTCTCTGTTTTCGCTACAAACTTTATTAGAAAAACCATTCTTCTTTCATGAATTGTAAGCAATCCAATACTCTCCAAAACATCATCAATACTAACTGTTTGTTTTTTACCCTTTTTTCTAAAAAAAATTTGGATAAAAGAAATCCAGCAGAAATCGATTAATCTTATTTTGGAGTTGCTGTAATTGAATAGTAGTTTGAACTGACCAGATTATAATACAATAATCGACAATACTTACTACGTAGCATGAAACAAAATTTTTTATCACATTTGCGGTAAAACACCTTCTCAAACTATACATTTTTTTGAATGCATTTGATATCTTTTTCTCAACTACTTCAAAATGTTTCATAAATGACAGAACTGAGTCAATGTATACACCCAGATACTTAAATGTTTGAACAACTTCAATATCCACTCCATTCAAAGACCACTTTCAGACCACTTTGAATTTCAATGGGCAAAATTCAATGGGCAAAACTCAATGGGCAAAATTCAATGGGCAAAATTCAATGGGCAAAATTCAACGGACAAAATTCAATGGGCAAAATTCAATGGGCAAAACTCAATGGGCAAAATTCAATGGACAAAATTCAATGGGCAAAATTCAATGGGCAAAATTCAATGGGCAAAACTCAATGGGCAAAAATAATTGGGCAAAATTCAATGGGCAAAATTCAATGGGCAAAATTCAATAGGCAAAATTCAATGGGCAAAATTAATTGGGCAAAATTCAATGGGCAAAATTCAATGGGCAAAATCCAATGGACAAAATTCAATGGGCAAAATTCAATGGGCAAAACTCAATGGGCAAAATTCAATGGGCAAAATTAATTGGGCAAAATTCAATTGGCAAAATTCAATGGGCAAAAATCAATGGGCAAAATCCAATGGGCAAAATTCAAAAGGGGGAAATTCAAAAGGGGAAAATTCAAAAGGTGAAAATTCAAAAGGGGAAAAATTCAAAGGGGGGAAAATTCAAAAGGGGAAAATTCAAAAGGTGAAAATTCAAAAGGGGAAAATTCAAAAGGTGAAAATTCAAAAGGGGAAAATTCAAAAGGTGAAAATTCAAAGGGGGGAAAATTCAAAAGGGGAAAATTCAAAAGGTGAAAATTCAAAAGGGGAAAAATTCAATGGGCAAAATTCAATGGGCAAAATTCAATGGGCAAAACTCAATGGGCAAAATTCAATGGGCAAAATTCAATGGACAAAATTCAATGGGCAAAATTCAACGGACAAAATTCAATGGGCAAAATTCAATGGGCAAAACTCAATAGGCAAAAATAATTGGGCAAAATTCAATGGGCAAAATTCAATGGGCAAAATTCAATAGGCAAAATTCAATGGGCAAAATTAATTGGGCAAAATTCAATGGGCAAAATTCAATGGGCAAAATTCAATGGGCAAAATCCAATGGACAAAATTCAATGGGCAAAATTCAATGGGCAAAATTCAAAAGGGGGAAATTCAAAAGGGGAAAATTCAAAAGGTGAAAATTCAAAAGAGGAAAAATTCAAACGGGGAAAATTCAAAAGGTGAAAATTCAAAAGAGGAAAAATTCAAACGGGGAAAATTCAAAAGGGGAAAATTCAAAAGGGGAAAATTCAAAAGGTGAAAATTCAAAAGGGGAAAATTCAAAAGGTGAAAATTCAAAAGGGGAAAAATTCAAAAGGGGAAAATTCAAAAGGGGAAAATTCAAAAGGGGAAAATTCAAAAGGGGAAATTTCAAAAGGGGAATATTCAAAGGGGGAAAATTCAAAAGGGGAAAATTCAAAAGGGGAAATTTCAAAATAGGAATATTTAAAAGGGGAAAATTCAAAACGGGAAAATTCAATGGGCAAAATTCAATGGACAAAATTCAATGGGCAAAATTCAACGGACAAAATTCAATGGGCAAAATTCAATGGGCAAAACTCAATAGGCAAAAATAATTGGGCAAAATTCAATGGGCAAAATTCAATGGGCAAAATTCAATAGGCAAAATTCAATGGGCAAAATTAATTGGGCAAAATTCAATGGGCAAAATTCAATGGGCAAAATTCAATGGGCAAAATCCAATGGACAAAATTCAATGGGCAAAATTCAATGGGCAAAATTCAAAAGGGGGAAATTCAAAAGGGGAAAATTCAAAAGGTGAAAATTCAAAAGAGGAAAAATTCAAACGGGGAAAATTCAAAAGGGGAAAATTCAAAAGGGGAAAATTCAAAAGGTGAAAATTCAAAAGGGGAAAATTCAAAAGGGGAAAATTCAAAGGGGAAAATTCAAAAGGGGAAAATTCAAAAGGTGAAAATTCAAAAGGGGAAAAATTCAAAAGGGGAAAATTCAGAAGGGGGGAATTCAAAACGGGAGAATTCAAAAGGGGAAATTTCAAAAGGGGAATATTCAAAGGGGGAAAATTCAAAAGGGGAAAATTCAAAAGGGGAAATTTCAAAATAGGAATATTTAAAAGGGGAAAATTCAAAACGGGAAAATTCAAAAGGGGAAAATTCAAAAGGGGAAAATTCAATGGGCAAAATTCAATGGGCAAAATTCAATGGGCAAAACTCAATGGGCAAAATTCAATGGGCAAAATTCAAAAGGGGAATATTTAAAAGGGGAATATTTAAAAGGGGAAAATTCAAAAGGGGAAAATTCAGAAGGGAAAAATTCAAAAGGGGGAAATTCAAAAGGGGGAAATTCAAAAATGGGAAATTCAAAAGGGGAAAATTCAAAGGGGGAAAATTCAAAAGGGGAAATTTAAAAAGGGGAATATTTAAAAGGGGAAAATTCAAAACGGGAGAATTCAAAAGGGGAATATTTAAAAGGGGAAAATTCAAAACGGGAGAATTCAAAAGGGGAAATTTCAAAAGGGGAATATTCAAAGGGGGAAAATTCAAAAGGGGAAATTTCAAAAGAGGAATATTTAAAAGGGGAAAATTCAAAACGAGAAAATTCAAAAGGGGAATATTTAAAAGGGGAAAATTCAAAACGGGAGAATTCAAAAGGGGAAATTTCAAAAGGGGAATATTTAAAAGGGGAAAATTCAAAACGGGAGAATTCAAAAGGGGAAATTTCAAAAGGGGAATATTTAAAAGGTGAAAATTCAAAACGGGAAAATTCGAAATTCCTTTTCGCATAATTTTATTCCGCATATTTATAGTCGCAAAATTCCATTTCCCATAATTCTATTTCGCATAAATATCGTCGCAAAATTCCATTTCGCATAATTCTATTTTGCATAAATATCTTCGCAAAATTCCTTGTCGCATAAATCTATTTCGCAAAATTCCATTTGGCATAATTCTATTTCGCAGAATTCTATTTCGTATAAATATCATCGCAAAATTACATTTCGTATAATTCTATTTCGCAAAATTCCTTTTCGCATAATTCTATGTCGCATAAATATCGTCGCAAAATTCCTTGTCGCATAATTCCTTTTCGCATAATTCCTTTTCGCATAATTCTATGTCGCATAAATATCGTCGCAATATTCCTTGTCGCATAAATCTATTTCGCAAAATTCCATTTCGCATAATTTCTTTTCGCATGATTATATTTCTCATAATTATATTTCGTAAAATTCCTTTTCGCATAATTCTATTTTGCATAAATATCGTCGCAAAATTCCTTTTCGCATAAATCTATTTCGCAAAATTCCATTTCGCATAATTCTATTTCGCATAAATATGGTCATAAAATTCCATTTCGCATAATTTCTTTTCGCATGATTCTATTTCTCATAATTATATTTCGCAAAATTCCTTTTCGCATAAATCTATTTCGCAAAATTCCGTTTCGCATAATTCTATTTCTCATAAATATCGTCGCAATATTCCTTGTCGCATAAATCTATTTCGCAAAATTCCATTTCGCATAATTCTATTTCGCATAAATATCGTCATAAAATTCCATTTCGCATAATTCTATTTCGCATAAATATCGTCGCAAAATTCCATTTCGCATAATTCTATTTCGCATAAATATCGTCGCAAAATTCCTTGTCGCATAATTCCTTTTCGCATAATTCCTTTTCGCATAATTCTATGTCGCATCAATATCGTCGCAATATTCCTTGTCGCATAAATCTATTTCGCAAAATTCCATTTCGCATAATTTCTTTTCGCATGATTATATTTCTCATAATTATATTTCGTAAAATTCCTTTTCGCATAATTCTATTTTGCATAAATATCGTCGCAAAATTCCTTTTCGCATAAATCTATTTCGCAAAATTCCATTTCGCATAATTCTATTTCGCATAAATATGGTCATAAAATTCCATTTCGCATAATTCTATTTCGCATAAATATCGTCGCAAAATTCCTTTTCGCATAATTCCTTTTCGCATAAATCTATTTCGCAAAATTCCGTTTCGCATAATTCTATTTCTCATAAATATCGTCGCAAAATTTTTTGTCGCATAAATCTATTTCGCAAAATTCCTTTTCGTATAATTCTATTTCGCATAAATATCGTCGCAAAATTCCTTGTAGCATGGCTTCTACGGACAATATATGCAGCATAAATATGGTTTGGGTTTCCACATATCATTCACGATTCATTAAAATAGTTGCAACAAATTGCATCTTTACTAATCTATCTATATATTTTGATAATATGCAAATTAGCTGGGTGTCTATGCATATGCATGGCATTCTACACCTTTGCGGAAACTCCCTCTCAATCTCACAATAAACCTTATCAAGACTGCTAATTTTTTCTGGAAGCAAGTATAAAGGTTGTAGATTGCCCAAACGGTTTTCGAATTCAAATTGACAATGTCCTTCATATTTTTAAAAGTGTTTAAAGTTGACAGATTTTTTTCTGAAGAAGTCATCATACCTCTCCACGTTATTGGGCATACCCTTCCATACTATGACGTTTGACCACCCAGTCCGCTTCGCGTACCATGCCATATTAATATATCGTTACGTAATTACGATTGAAATGAATGGATTCTGTGAATATCTCAAAGACTTTTAATTTCTCCAGAATAACAAATTATGTAAAACATTTAAAATTTCGTAACAAAGGATTCAAAGCAAGCGATTTTGAATTTTAATATGAAAAATTAGTTATTTGAGTCAGAAATGAACCATGTAATTAAAATTGGTTATATACGGGGCTGTTCATTTAAAAATTAGTCTGATGACTGATGAAAGTCTTTCCCCAGAGGGGAAAGTCGTGCCCCAGAGGGGAAAGTCGTGCCCCAGAGGGGAAAGTCGTGCCCCAGAGGGGAAAGTCGTGCCCCAGAGGGGAAAGTCGTGCCCCAGAGGGGAAAGTCGTGCCCCAGAGGGGAAAGTCGTGCCCCAGAGGGGAAAGTCGTGCCCCAGAGGGGAAAGTCGTGCCCCAGAGGGGAAAGTCGTGCCCCAGAGGGGAAAGTCGTGCCCCAGAGGGGAAAGTCGTGCCCCAGAGGGGAAAGTCGTGCCCCAGAGGGGAAAGTCGTGCCCCAGAAGGGAAAGTCATTTTAAAATGTGGTTCCAAGTTTTCAACCAGTTTTCCAAGTTGCTAGAGCCCGTTGATTTCAACGGGCCTTCTACTTCTAGTTATTGCATATATATGTAATTAAAATAAGAGTGTTTGAAAATTGGGACAAGATAAAAATGATGTACTAACCAGAACTATAAGGATAAGGGTAGGGCAAGCAATTACTTGATGTATTGCCATAAAAATGCGAAGCAAGTTTAAATGGAAAAGTAACAAAGTAAGTCATACATACGACACGATTTATGCAAATACGGCTACAGAAAGTATAGAAAGCTAGAATGATAGTCACATCCGAATCTGCCCAAAATTGTTTTTTGTTTGACAATTCAGAGGACAGGAAGTCGCACAAGTTGGATTCTCGGAAAGCCAATAATATACCAAATCCACCTACACATGAAACATGTCATTGTAGAAAATCAAAATCCAACCCTTCTCCAATCCAACCACGAATCTCGTTTCTGTTGTACTTTGAATCTTTAGGTACGATAAGCCAAACAATAGGAAGCAAACCAGCATGGTTATCTCTGATCAGGGTCATCCCCTAAAAAACTACTCAGCCCCATTTTTGCTGTCCAGTTTGGCACGAGAATTTTCTTTTAAACACACAGAATGAATCAACTCCAACGTGTCCTTTGAGATCTTATGTTGACGAATCTATTTGCTTGCTTCATAAGATCTTGCTGTTTGGAGTCATTCGCTACCGGTAGTTGAGATGCAGTACTTTTAGCTGAAACAATGGCTCTGCTATTATCACAAATTGTCAACCTGCATCTTCATTGCCCACGAATTTCTCAGCCATTTCCGGAGCTGAATGTTTATGGTATCAATTTCTGAAAAATATTGAAACACAGAAGGAATTACTAACTAAACGCATAATATCAATATCAAATATTTTTAGATATGCTGTGTTATTTGGAGAAACAATGAACTTGCACATTTTTATATTGCCCCATTTCTGCCATCATCATTGCCGTTGCAGATTATGTATCTACTTAATTACAGATTATAATCATTGTCAAAAGCGATAATAAACCTAAAAATGCATCTCTGGAGCCCAAATGCAAAACTGAAATTGTTTTAATCTGTACACTCTTTAATAAGAAAGCAAATTTTAATTGTGATCTTCCAGTTACAATTTAATTAAAAGCCAATTCATAAAACTGCAATTTGATAACTTTCATTTTCATGTAAAGAGTTCGTTGGCTGTTGTTTTTTCCTTGCTCTGTTCCGTTCCATTGACAAAACAAAAAAAAATATTTTGACTTTTGGAAAGTTACACAAAAAAGGAACGAAGCCAAAGCCAACAAAGGTGAAGGTGATAAGATATGACACCATTACAACTTACAACACAAGTAGTGAGAGAGAGGCAAGCGAGCATAAAAAAACGATATAGCACATTTTCCCACATGCTATCCATGTTGCTCCATGAACAGTTGAGTTGTGTGTGTGGTTGCACGTCGTGTCATAGAACAAGAGGAAAAGAGGAGCTCTTCTGCTGCTGCTCGCGAGAAGAGAAGGAAAACAAAATACAAAAATATTTTTAAGGTGCTTTTTTTTAATAAAAAAGGTCCAGTGAGCTTGTGTTTTGTAATAAGCAGCAACAGAGGCGAGCATTATGACACCTTTTTCAAATAGTCGTAATTAGTTGCATCACACTTTCAATTTCAAAACAAGGACAATAAGTTTGGTTTTTGTGGTGTTTACTGCTGCGCATTTTGTGTCGTGTTACTTCATACTTTGTACTTTTACTAACTGCTCCGCTTATCATTATCATCGCGTCACGTATAGAGTATTGGACTGGAACTGGTTTGGTTGGGTAAGTTGTACATAAGTTTAATGACTTCTGGTTAATTGCAGTTTAATAGTAAGTTATATGAGTCATCAGGAGTAAATAATTATGTAGGTAGATTGTCAATATTTTTTGGGTCGTGGTGTGTGAAATTAATACTGCTATTGTTAACTTATCTTAACTGTTTACTAGAGTTTTAGAGGTGATGATTGATTAACAAGTTAAGAATGATTGGAATCGGAATTCAAAACTACGGACAACGACAACAAAGATAAGAGGAAAAAATGTTCAGTTAAATTCAGTGTCAGAGTCAGCTGACTTGATTGAGTTGTCTCTTCGTTTATCGTCTCGTGATGCTTTGTGCTGTTTATGTTGGTTTTTTGGTGGCGTTAATTGCGGGTTTCCTTTATCCAACTTGACAAGAATTAATTGTAGTTAAATTGAGCGTACGCTGCTACGTGCTGATTACTTTTTTTACCATTAATCATAGGATTGGAAAGGTATTGATCGTTTAGGTCGCATCTGACAAATTACTCAAATTATTTCATTCTGTGGAATTCGGGAACATGGTCAACAGTGAATTGTGCAAAATCACTAGTTAAATTAAATTCAGTGCAAAATGTTGTAGCAATTTTAAAGAAAAAGAAAGGACATGAGATTAGTAAATACATTGTGACTAGGTATTCATTTTTTATTTGTTTTCTGGTTCTTTTGCAGGATTTACATCTACCTTCAATCAAAAGGCGACAGGACGAATACTAGACAGGTTGTTGTTTCGAGGGACGTTGTCGAATTTTCATTTCTGCGGCATAAATCATTCCGTAGAAAGTTAATTAACCTCGAAATGTCTACTGTTTATGAAGCGGAGGGAGATGAGGTGGATACAAGGGCTCAGGCGTTGAGACGAAAGGTAAGAAATGAATAGCCAATATAATCAAGCACACTGACAGAATACATTTTATGTTTTAAATGTTTGTGTACCTACCCTTTGTAATTTAATTTGTTGCTTGTTTTTAAAAAAATATTTTAACAGAAGGAAGAAATGTACCGACGTCCTAAAATATACGTAATCCGGGAGATCTACGATTCCGAAAACGCGTACGAGAACTTTGAGCAGCAGTTGGAACGTGCTCTCGCTCAAGAGTGTGAAACGATTGTTATAGAGCCGTTTAAACTAGGGGATGAAACGTCGCGTTGGATTGCAGTAGGAAATTGGCTGCACAAAACTGCCGTTCTAGCCGGATTTGGGTCCATCGTTGCAGCGTTCGTTTGGCCAAACACGGGTTTCATTAACGCCCCCTTGGCCATGCTATCAACTCTGTGCACGGGCCTGTATTCAATATCCTGGCAGTTTGACCCCTGCTGCAAATACCAAGTGGAGTCGGACCCGAAGCAGTTGAATCAATTAGCCCTTCAGTCCCTAAATAATTCCTCGCCAGTCGTGCTCGTCAGGAGGGACGACACCAGACGAAAAATTCTCCATACTGCAGTCACGTTTGCCTGCTTGGCGCAAATAGGATTAAGACACTACTACCCTTCAATGTACAGAATTTTTAGTCCAGCGTACACGAATCCCTCAATTGGTGGACACGCGTCTTCTTCCTCAAGTGGTTCATCGCCGGGTCAAATTATCGTTACGAGTTATTCTAGACATAGTCCTGAAATGTTACCGAGATCCTCTGGTTTTATGAGTGTCTTAGCAGAAGGGGTGGGCATTTTGGAGTCATAGGTAGAACAAAAGAAATATTTTAGGAATTATTATATAATAAATATAATCATAATAATGATCACTACATACTGGTCGTCGTGTAGAGAGAGAATATTAAAAAAAAAGATTTTTCCGTTTAATGTCTGAGAATCAGAAAACAATGTTCTTTGAATTTCAACTCGAATGAAATTGGAAGGAATATGGAAATGGCAACATGCATGGAGTTGTTGAATGGAGAGCACAAAAGTACGAAACGAAGAAAACTTAGCCGTTAGTGTGTGACCCATCTATATCTGTGTTTTGTAATATTTTTTGTGAGATTTTCTATATTATTTAATGTTTAGAGTTTCCAATACTAATTATTGTTATTACTAATTTTTAATTTATTTTAAGTGAAATATCAAGCCAAGAATTTGTATTACATTGCATACATATGTAGTAGTGACTGACTTTGTACTGATTTGTTGCGATCTTTGAATTACCTCATGTTACTTATAATATATTGAGAAAATGGAAGTATGTAGCACGTCAAAAGAGAGAGAGAGCCTTGTTGTTAGTTAGTACACTTTATGTTTGTCGTTGTATTACATATTTTTTAATTGTTCCAGTTTTGTGCGTTGGCCTATTTTGGTTATGATTACTATGCACTCTGTAAATCAATGATATTTGCAATTTTGATTGATGGAGTCATTAAAGTTCTTTTATGTTAGTTCTAATTTCTATCGCTTTCGTTGTTCAGCAAAATTATAAATTCCCATTTAATTGTTTAGTCAAGATACGAGTACAATTTGATTTTGAGGTGTGTATTTTTATTGTAGAGGTAGATATATTATTGCTATTTATAGTACAATGGTTGCACTATTTGTACACATTTCCTACGGCGATATATAGCCATTAGCTGTCAATTGTGCTTTTTATGTTTTTCATTCTATTTTGTACAACGATAGATGAAAAAGCAGAGAGCTTAATTTTGCCTGTCCTTTATCTTTTGAGTGAGAGAAATCATGATGTGCCCAAAATACTATGCAATTATATATTATTGCGAAAAATTACCACGAAAGTTTTGTAAATCTGTCAACATCTTTGTAAAGAATGAATATAAGATTTCAAAGGAGTTCTTTAGTTATTCTTTGAAATCTTACAAATGTGCACAAAGAAATGGAAGGTGAACTGTAAACGCACTGTAACTGAAAAAAAAATCTTAAAAAATTGTGATACATAAGTAAGCATTGAAATTGAAAGAAACGTTTATTGCCATAAAAAAATAATAAAGAATTAATCGCAATATAATATGTGTAAATGATAGCATACTAACTATTTTGCGCATAACTATCATAAATGTGGAATGGTGAAGGGAATTGGCACGACGTGCCACGCACACACATACGATGCATAGCTTTCACCAAAATGCACAGTCACAACAGCCAACAACGGTGGAGTGAAAGCTGGCATTTTTGGCATCGTGCCGTGCGCCTTGGAACTTGGAAACGGAAACGGGTGAGAGAAAGCCAGCTGACGGAAAATTCGTCCGACTTCATGACGTTGCAATTGTCCGACATGGAAAAAAGAGTTCATTCCTATTTACTAGGAAACCGTCCATACACGCACGACTTTCCAAGTGAATGTCCGTTAAATAAACTACCGTTATGGATTCCTTTGCTGTGCATCGCCGCAAATGGTTGGCTGGACCAGACCAAAGGCTACAATACTTTAAGCACCTGCATTCATTAGTGAAAGCATTCACAGTTCCGTACACGCACATGGTGAAAGCGTCCGTCGTAAACTTTCACTGTCTCAGAGTTTAACTTTGTTAAGCTGGCCTATATGTCTACCTTTAACAATCAAATTTACACACGACGCTTATTAATATGAATAGATAGTGATATTTAGGACTCTAATAGCATTGGCATTCCCTCTTTAGAAATTTAATTAGTGTTTGTAATCGCAAAAGCATTAATTTATTTCTCCAGTTATAGTGCATAAAATATTTGCATCATGGGATTCTGGTTAGAACTCAAGCTGCTTCTCTGGAAGAATTTTACGTTGAAACGACGTAAACCGGTAAAGTGACCTCTGTGTATCATATTTCTCAATATAAATTTGCGCCTATTAACTTTGCAATTAAGCTTAATGTCTCTTAATGGTTATTATTGCAGGTAATGTTCATTTTCGAACTGCTCATTCCATTGGTTCTATTCGTAGTGCTGGTTTTGATACGACGGCGGAAGCCTGCAATAGAAAATCCTGCCAGTACGTTTTCAATTATCAATTAATATATATTATTTAACCAAATACAAATTTTTTCCGTCCAATTTAATTGCAATAAAAATTTTTAATTGCTTTCCCTGTAAAACAGGATATTACTATGCTAGGCCGCTTCCCAGCGCAGGCTTGATAGCTGTGATGCAAGCCTTCTGTGATACTCCCACAGTTTTGGACGAATATGGCTTTCCAAAGTATCCGAATTCTACGTAAGTTGCGTTACGTTAAAATGCGTAAAAATTTTCTCTCATGATTAGAATTTTTTAGACTTTTCATTAATTTTGCTCATCCGCCTTTTCCTTGCAGCGCCTTGGATTTCCTAACGCACGTTAACACGGTCGGAGAAAATTACAACTTTTTCGAGCCAGGCTTCACTTTAGATGAACTGCAGGAAGTTCCCAGAATCTACAAAAGCATCATTGAGGATCCACTCATGCTGAAGGAGTATTTCGAGCAAGATACGACAGGTGCTTTCTCTTTCTCTTGGCATGTATAGTGAAAGCTGTAGTGAAAGTTTAATCAGCATTAATATTTTTTGTTTCAGGATTGACTCCAGTAGCCCTACTAAACGATCCTGATGGCTTGCTGCAGTTCATGACCAGAAACATGTCCTTCGACGAGCAAATAACTCGGGAGCTAATATTTAACACAACCATCGAACGTAAAAGTCTGTTCACGCTGCTCTTCCACAATCCAAACGTATCAGCAATTTTCCATCCAACTGTTCAAGCGTCGACCAGCTCTCATGTCGCCGCCAGGACCAAATCGCAAGAAGGTTCGCCAAACTCATTTCAGGATGAGTATTACGGAGAGGGCTTTCTCTACACTTATATGAGAAAGCATGATGTTTCTCAGGACATTTTCCCTGCATTGTGGGATGCTAGGACGGGAGATCCGGTGAAATTGTCAAATTTTCTCAAGAAGCTTCTTCTGGATGAGAGCATTTTGTCAGAGTATGTCTGTCTCTCCAAACAAGAGGACGCTAATGTGTTTAGTTGTGGCAATGGAACGTTGAAGGAACAATGCCACAAGGACTTCCGGAAGCTCGGCGATGATTACTGCCGATTGACCCCTGCACAGAGGAAAATGTTCCTTACGGTTTTGGGATCTCATATTAATTCCGACCTTATACAAAATTTCGTAAGTTGTTATTCATAACAATATCACCATTTATATACATATCTAATTAAAGTACGATAGTAATTGATGCGAACAATTGAAAATTTGCAGTTCAAGTCATGGAATGGAGAGGAAGGACGCCAGAGAATGGCCAAGTTTACCAAGAACGTTGAAACATTTTTGAAGTTCAAGCTAACCGTGAGGGACCTGTTTCGGGTGAGTGAATCCATGCCACAGGAATACTGCAACGAAAACGGGACAAGTTCTTTGGATACAGAGGAAATTGAATCTGAGACGCCGCATCCACAACAAGAGAATATAGGGGAAGTGACAAACTCAACAACGGATCCCCCCAAAAAGAAGGTCAGTATTCATTTCCTTGAAAATAGAAAAATGTGCAGAAATGCTGTTAACTGTTCTAGCTGTCTGTTATTTTTTCGTAGTTGAATCCAGCTCAGCGTTTTGAACAAATCTGGAAGACAATGCAGAAAACAATCTGTGGAGCGGATGTAGTCGTTGAGAAGGAGCTCAAGAGTCTTGAAGACATTCCAATGACTGATTACCAGAAGGCGAAAGTGAACCTTCTCAAGTATATCATGTACAGCGATCCGAAGGTGCTGTATGTTCCGAGTGGAACTGCGGCGGATAAAATCATTCAGGAGGTAAACGCCTCAGTGTCAATGTCATGAAAGTATAACCTACAGTAATGCTACATTGCTTAATAAAATGACTTTTTAAAATAGGCCAATCGAACATTTGTATTTTTCGATACGGTTACAAACTACGCTTCAACGCTGGCCAACGTTAGTGAAGAGATCAAAACATTCCTCGCTCTCAACTCGACAGAGTACAACCTTTTCATCATTCGCAAGATTCAGAACGACATGCTTCAATCGCCGTTAAGAAATTGGTTTGCCAACGACGGAATCCTACGCGAATTTTTGGAAGATAAGGAAATCACAGAGAAAGTTCGTAATTTTATTTCCATGAATCATTATGCATTCCAGAACAAATTATTTTATAAAATGATTCAACGATCCCATTTCGTTTGGCCTTGTTTACAGCAAATGTTTATCAACCAGTTAGACGTGATTGGTATCGCTGCGTGTAGCTGGAAAACATTGATGAGAGGAATATCCTTCAATATATTCAGAGGATTTCACACTGAAGATGAAATGCTGGATTATTTCAAGAACAAAGCACCCGGTCTCAATTCCACGGTTCTTGCAGGTGAGAAGTAGGAAACATTTTTTGTGCGTTGTGAAAATTATCTTCAAACATATTTTGTAATTTTCGTAGGCGTTGTCTTTTATATGAATGATGATGGAAGCCTACCCAACCACATGATTTACAAGATTCGGCAAAATGCAACCTTTGTCCGGGACACTCAATACATTCGAAGCCAGCTTTGGTTTCCAGGACCTGGGGAAGATCCTTCAGTCTACTACGGACTGGGTTTCATTTGGATTCAAGTAGGAACAAAAACTCAAGATATACAGAATTGTAAGTAGGTGTAATTATCAGTGTGGCTAATATCGGGAATTCCTTTGTAGGATGTGTTTGAAAGGGCCATGATAAATTTATATGCTGGACATGACGTGATCGAGCCGGGAAGTTATATTCATCACATGCCTTATCCATGCTACGTGTCCGACCAGGTTGATGATATTTAATTTTGAATTTGACAGTAGTATTATGTCGCAGACATTTATGAAAATCATTTATTTCAACTTTTTTTTCCCTGATCGTTCTTTTGTTCAGTTTATATGGATCCACCATCATGGCACTGTACTGTAGCTTATATAATTTCCCCTTG
This sequence comes from Sinella curviseta, assembly GCA_004115045.4. NCBI lineage: Eukaryota > Metazoa > Arthropoda > Collembola > Entomobryomorpha > Entomobryidae > Sinella > Sinella curviseta. The sequence continues at coordinate 57,484,355 of CM023201.3, forward strand.
ATATTTCTGTTCGTTATAATTTAAGTTAAAAATCTGCGAAGGAAAAATTTTTTAATGTAAAAGCATGATAGTATTTTCCTTCCCTGATTTTAAACTTATTTTTACGAGAACATTGATGAGTAATTGAGGTACGACTGTTATGCTATCAATATCATTACCTGATATCCTTTTGTTAACAATTACTTGATAATACGATACGAATATCCTTAAGACAGCAAACCAAATTCATGAAAAGTTTCAAAAATTATTTTACTTATGCATTTTTCCAGTTTCTTTTCATGATTCAGCATGTTATGGCATTGTGCTTGACGGTATCGTGGGTGTATTCTGTGGCAATGCTTGTCCAGCACATTGTGTATGAAAAGGAGCAAAGGCTGAAAGAGGTAGGTAGATTCATATAAGTGAAGGAACTAAAATGTTATGCAAAATTACATGTCTTCTTTCAATATGCTTTTCATTAATGAACGCCCTTTTCTTTATCGATACAGGTCATGAAAATGATGGGAATGAGAAATTCTATTCATTGGATCGCGTGGTTCATATCTTCATTTGTACAAATGACAATCACAGTAACAATCCTCACCATTATCCTCAAATATGGCAAGGTGTTGGCGTACAGTAATCCCTGGATTATTTTTCTGACAATGGAAATTTTTGCGGTGTCTATAATCATGTTCTCGTAAGCGTCAAGAAGATGAATAAGAAGTAAATTGTCTAAATTATTTTTGCATACATTTTCTCATCCTCGTTTTCAGGTTCCTGGTGAGTGTATTATTCTCCAAAGCAAAAATTGCTGCTGGTAAGTAATAACAAATATTTCAACTTGGCAATTTTCTCGTTGACATTTAAATGAATATTGTGTGTCAAATTGTTGTATATACCTACTTGTTACAGCCTGCGCTGGAATTTTGTACTTCATGTCGTACGTTCCATACTTGTACATCGCGGTTCGAGAGGAAGGAGCCCATGAAATGGTCAGCACGGAAGCTAAACTCTTTGCGGTAAGCTGAAATAAAGAGAACGTGCTGGAATTCGTGAATCCATATTATTGTACAGGGCATATACTAATCCGCTGATATTTTTTAATTTTCCAGAGTTTTCTGGCTCCAACAGCATTAGGCTTAGCTGCGAGGTACTTTGCATTCTATGAAGAAATTGGCCAGGGAATGCAATGGAGCAACATTGGTAACATTTTTATCAGATTTATGACATCTTTTTCCGTTGTATTTCTCCTCAAGTTTACTAACTTTATTACATGAAAATTTTTTCTTGACAAAATGCAGCTCAACCTCCTTCGCAAACGCACGGATGCAATTTGTTATACATCTTGGAAATGCTATTGGTTGATTCATTCGTTTACCTGATTTTATTCTGGTACATTGAGAATGTTCATCCGGGTAAGAAAACAACGGTTTCTACTTTTTATAGCGAAACAGTTTGTGAATTAACCATTCTTACCTACCTGTGCATACTATTCTGATCTACTAAAGGAGCTTTTGGCATTCCAAAACCTTGGAACTTTCCATTCACAAGATCCTATTGGCTTGGAATAACGGAGGAACCGCTGAGTCCACCGAGAACACGACGCCAGGTTTTCAGGAATCTGTCCATGTTCCGTAGCTCTTGGTGGAATACATCGCAAAGGACGCCGTTCCTGGCAACTCCCGTGGCGTCAGGAGAGCAACAGAACCTGGAACCCGAGAAGGATTGGAAAAATACGTATGAAGATGAGCCCAGTCATTTGCCAATGGGCGTCTCCATTACAAAGCTTTGCAAAAAGTACAAAACTGCGAGTAAATTTGCGGTGCACAACTTGAACTTGAATTTATACGAAGGACAAATTACAGCGCTGTTGGGGCCAACAGGTAAAAAAAACTAGTTCATAAAAGTCTACAAATTTTTCAATCCTGATTATGTTAACACGTTACTAACTTTAAAATTTTGTACATATTTTAGGAAGTGGGAAGACCACGATCATGTAATTCATCGCATACATATTTGAATTGCGATTTATGCAAGTTATGCAACTTTAACCTCTTTTGATGAGATCGTGTCTTATATTTTTCGTTGCAGGTCAATTCTGACTGGTCTCTATCCACCAACTGCAGGCTCCGCTGCCATTTACGGACACGACATTGGAATTCACATGGACGCAATTCGGAGCTCGTTAGGATTGTGTCCTCAACATAATGTGCTTTTCGATGATCTCACCGTTGCCGAGCATATCTGGTTTTACTCGCGGCTCAAACACGGAAATAATGACGTTGAGACTGAAGCGGAGAAATTGATAATGGATCTGGACCTCCCTCACAAGCGCCATCAGAAAGTGGACTGTCTATCCGGTGGTATGAAACGAAGGCTGTCTGTCGCCATTGCGTTTGTCGGCGGAAGCAAAGCTGTTTTCATGGACGAGCCTACAGGTATTTAACCGTGCGTTTTGTACTATTGTTTAATTGTCCATACAAAATGTACAGTTGGCTAATTCATGGCGTTCTGCTTCATGAAATAGCTGGTGTCGACCCAGTCGCGCGACGGGCTATATGGGACTTGATTATCAAGTACAAGAAAGGTCTGTCTTCAGAGTTCACTCATAATTTTCTTTCAGCATGCCATAAGAATCATTTAGTAACAAGGAACTGTGTCGCACGCATAATTTTTCTACTAGCAGGACGCACAATTCTTTTGAGCACTCATCACATGGACGAAGCTGACATACTCGGTGACAGAATTGCCATTATTGAAAACGGGGCCATTAAATGTTGCGGATCGCCATTGTTCCTGAAGCGCCAGTTGGGAGATGGCTATCATCTTTACATTGTGAAGAAAACGAATGAGTCTGAGTTGTAAGGATAAAGACGATAAAGTCAAAAGCACAAGCCTAAAATTATTTTCAGAAACTTTTATAAATAACGCTCTTTCTTCCTGTTCCACAGTACTTCCAGCTGCACCCAACAAAATGTTACCGCTTTCATACGAAGACGCGTTCCCACCGTTCGATTCGTAAAGGAGAGCAAGCACGAGCTTCACTACATGTTATCTCTACCAGAGCTGAAGGCAGGCAATTTCGTCACACTTTTCAAGGACTTGGAAAAGAGCAAGTGCGAGCTCCACATCAGCAGCTATGGCGTCAAGAATACTACGCTCGAGGAAATTTTCATGAAGGTCATCGCAGAAAGACGGGATTCGGACAGTGACATTTGCCCCACCGAGTCAAACGAGCAAATTGAGTGCAATACCGAGAGCAGTGTTGGGGACCGAGGATCGCGACAAGAAAGAGAGGACTTGAATCCAGAGTGCATACGAATGGAAACAGTTTCTGCAACGGGATCTTTGCCAAAACTTTTGGACGGCAGTATTCACCAGTCAACCGGAGAAAATAATGTTGCTTCAAAGGCTGACCTCAACTTGAACGCTACTCCTCCAGCCGATTCCACCACGGAAGCTGAGGCAGTCTTTGGAAATGAAGAGCGAAATCCGGAAGAACGGAATTTTCTTAGTGATCCAGCAACCACAATTGAGGATCCGACTATGGACAATCAAGACTTGGTTCCACCAAAGTTTTTGAGCTATTACCAATTTTGCGCTATAATCAAAAAGAGGTATTTGTGCACTCGGCGCAATTTGGAGGGTTTGATTTCTCAAGTAAGAGCAATAGCGCACACTTGATTATGATTCATTAGCAAATCATGGGAAATGGGGTGAAGTGATCCTGATGTTAATTTAATTACAGATTCTACTTCCTTCCTTCTTTGTGAGCGTTGCAATGTCGGTCGCTCTCACCGCTCCAGATATAACGGATCTCCCAGAGTTGATTCTTTCAACGGCACAATTTTATGAAATGAGCAAGCCTGAAGAAAACATTTTAGGAATGGCCAATAATAAACTGGATTTGTTTGAGGACAAGTTAGGATACATTGTCTTATTGAACTTGAAACAAAGTATAGATTGGCCTATCTTACTTATTTTTTACAATACTTTGTACCCTAGAATGTCAAATGATGCATTATCCAGCGACATCTTTGAAACACTGGAACTGCCATCTGGACCTGGTGCAAGCTGTGTTTTAAAATCTCCTTATATACTATCGAAGTTTGTCCAGGACAATCACTACTCACCAGCGCTTCTAAGAGAAGAGTTTTTTGACTCGATGTGCAGCGACGTATTTCAAAATGGGATTCCGTTTTCCACTGGGGAGTTTGCCAGATCCACCAAACCAGTGCTACCGGAAAGACTGAAAAATTCACAGATTTCTAAAGAAAGGTAAATTGTTATGAAATGCGTAGTAATAGGAAGGATATAATTGAAACGCTTATAAAATGAATGACGCTTTCGGTCAATATTCTTTTCAGGAATTATCCCATTTGCTACTGCGGAGAGGAGAAAACATCCTTCGTTTGTCCAAGTTATGGATTCTCCGAGCCCCGTTCCTTCAAAACGGTCACTGGCGACATTATTTACGATATTTCGGGGCAAAATGAGTCACAGTACTACTTGTATACTACAGATAAGTTCAGGTAAAGTTGATTTGCATTATTTTAATGTTGCCAATTTATTTCAGTTTCCTGTAAAATACACTATTTCTATGAACTTATACAGGCTCAGAAGATACGGAGGTCTCAGTTTAGGCCTGATCAGAAATCATGTTCCAAAAGGCTTTGGAAGAAAGTCGCGCAGCCTGTTTGGAAAAATCGCTGTCCGTCGAGCTGCAAAAATTTGGTATGATGAGAACGGTTATCACAGTGCCCCAACTTATCTCAACGTTCTGAACAATGCGATACTTAGAGCTAATCTGCCAGAAGGTGTTGGAAGTCCTGCGGGTTATGGTAAAAATGAACCTCAAAGTGCAAATGGAAAACTGGGCAAAGAAAATTCCGTTAATTTTTATATATTTTTTATTTGATTTACATTAACAGGCATTAGCGTGATTAACCATCCATGGCCCAATACTCATTCAGCCCAAATGCGCACCTCGGCAAGGGACATTCTTCAAGGAAATGAGGTTCTGATCGCAATATTTATTATCGTGGCAATGAGCTTTGTTCCAGCCAGCTTTGCTCTGTTTGTGGTGTACGAGAGGTACACGAGGTCATCGCATCTGCAAATGCTGAGCGGAGTACATCCAATGACGTACTTGACGGCTAATTACATTTGGGACGTCGTAAGCAAGGATAAAAATAAGCTGTGATTATTATGCGTATAGGCATTTATTTACACTTTATACTAAATGGAATATTTTGTAGGCCAACTACTTTGTCCCAGCATCCTTTATTGTTGCCATTCTGTTGATATTCGATGTGCCAGCTTACTCTTCCAGGGAAAATCTTCCTGCCGTCATTTGGCTGTTCCTTATGTATGGGTATGTTTTTCCAGTGGTTTTGTTCAGAGTGCAAAGATTGATTTTTGTTCATCAACTTGTAGAAAAATAACATGTAATGATTCATGAAAATTAATTGCATGATTTCAGATGGTGCATATCTCCTGTCATGCATTGCGCATCCTTGATTTTTTCGGAACCTTCTTCCGCCTACATTTTTCTAATCGTAATCAACTTATTCGTCGGGATAACATGCATTGTTACGTCGTTTCTTCTTCAAGTGTTCTCCTCGGATGATCTTGTAAAAATGCTTTTTCACATGATAAATATGTATGTTCATGACAGTCCATGTAATAATGATTTGTAATGTTTTGGAATACCGCAGTTGATAGTGCAGATTCATAGAATCCTGCGGTTACTTTTCATGGTTTTCCCGAATTACTGCTTAGGGCGAGGTCTTATGGACATAGCAATTTGGCACTATGTCAATCTTTTCTATTCCAAAACTGGCAAGTATTAAGTAGCAATTATATGTGCCACTAATTTTATGCTCTAATCTTTTCCCTTCATCGTAATGATTCCTTTAACCTGACCTAACCCTGCTTCTTATAATGTGAATGAAACAATAGGGGTCTTAATCTCTATCGATTTGACTGAAATCATATCTATAGGCCAGGAGAGCGAAATTCAGTCAATGTATTCATGGGACGTCACCGGAAAAAGTATCGCAGCCATGGTCGGCACGGGGCTGACATTTTTCATAATTAACTTTCTTATTGAGTCGAAACGTTTCGCAAGAACACGGTAGGTTCCAATCCACTTTCAATGTTCATTGTTCCTAACTGTTCTTTGTTCAGTAAATTAATTTTCCTTTGACCCCAGGCGCTACAAAAAGTTTCTCCAGGATGCATCAGTAACGAACAGTTGCACAGACGAAGACGTTCTCAATGAGAAAGCCCGGGTGACTAAAGGACTGGCACGCGAAGACATTCTTCAGGTTGAAAATTTAACAAAAGTCTATCATACGAGAAAAACTGGGACGCATCTTGCCGTTGATCGACTTTGTTTCGGTGTTCCACCGGGGGAATGTGAGAATCGCATCTTTAATTATTTCAGTTATGAGGTTCAGATCAATTTAATACGTTGTCTTTTCATTGATCTAGGTTTCGGATTGCTGGGAGTGAATTCTGCAGGAAAATCAAGCACCTTCAAAATGTTAACGGGAGACACGCCTATAACATTTGGAGATGCTTTCATTAACAATTTTAGCATCAAAACTAATAGCAGGGTAGCTTTAAAATCTATTGGATATTGTCCTCAGGTAATTAAGTTTATGATACATGAAATATAATTCTGTGATAACACCAAGTGCAATGTTTAATTTGATTTTGTTGTCTTTATTGTTAAAGGTCGATGCTTTGCTTGATGAATTAACTGCTCGAGAACATTTACATTTATATGCTAGGTATGCAAAAATGTTAACAATCCTTTCATGTATATCGTCTAGTTTTAGTGTGTTGGTCATATCAAGATAAGCTATGAAAATAAAGGGATCATAACAATTATTATCAATGTAGATTAAGGGGCGTTCCAAGAAAGGAGGTGGACAAAGTGGTGGAATGGGCACTACGAAAACTGGATTTACTCCAAGTCGCAGATCGGCCATGTCGCACATACAGCGGTGGGAACAGGAGGAAAATTTCCACTGCAATCGCTTTAATTGGCAGCCCGTCCCTTATATTTCTAGATGAGCCTAGCACGGCGACGGATCCCCGCAGTAGACGCTTCCTGTGGGACTTGATTCTCTCGCTGGTCAAAGAAGGGCGGTCCATTGTCTTCACTAGTCATAGTAAGCAGATTAGGCCTTTTATGATTTGTTGATATCCAAGGTAGATGAGGTTAACCAACTGTCTCTCTGTAAACTTTTAGGTATGGAGGAATGTGAGATGTTATGCACAAGATTGGCCATTATGGTACAGGGCCAGTTTCGTTGCATTGGGAGCACTCAGCACTTGAAAAACAAGTAAGCAGAGGTCGTTTTTAATTAGCTTTTCGTAATATGCACAGATAACCGATGTTAACTGAATTAATAATAACTTTTCGACAGATTTGGAGATGGCTATTCCTTAACGTTGAGATGCACTCTAGAGAAAGATGTGGGAAAAGTGGAGCGCTACATGAAGAAAGTGTTTTCCTTTGCGGTATTAAAAGTAAGTTGATTTGCACACAAAATTTCTGATTCACGTAAAATTTTAAAGATCACGCTATATTAATGAAAATGAAACACTCACGAAATGAACGAATTATCTAATAGGAAAAACATCACAGCAGCCTTCACTATGAAATAGCGTCTCAGCACGTGTCCTTGGACGACATTTTCCACAAAATGGAAGTAGCCATGAATGACATGCCAATTTTGGACTATTCCGTCTCACAAAACACTTTGGATAATGTGAGTTCCTTCTTGTCTTCTCAACTCAAAAAACTAAACTATGATAATTTGCGTTCTTCAGTAATTAATTAATTTCAAATCTGTTCACAGGTGTTCATTAACTTTGTCAAAAATCATTACCAAAATGTGAACAACGCTGGAGAAACTAGTTCAGCGTCCACAGACACCAAGGAATGCACAAATGTTGATGTCGATAATGCTAACGATAGTAATGTCTAGTACACTTGTGATATTTAAAATAATATTTAACAATGCAAAAAACTGTAGCCGACACTTTGCACGACCACGTAATAAATAATTCCACCACCACCAGCACAAAAAAACTACAAACTGCACCACTGCATAATGTACTTGCTTATAATAAGTAGCTTTAATAAATTCTTTACATTCTTCTTGAACAAAAAATAAAATACTTGTGATTTTGCCGTTCTTTTACTTTCATTTTTTTACGATTATTATCATTATTATTATTATTTAGGCGCTCATAATAATACTAAACATTTGCAAAGAAATGGGGAAGATGCGTGTGAAAAAGGAGAACAATTTATTTATGTCGATTATTAATTGAGGTGCGTTGAAATGTTGTTGAATATTATTTTGGGTCGGCAGAAAAATAAAATTAGTAAGTCGCCTCGAAAGAGAGAGAGAGAGAGAGGAATTGGATTTGCCAATAAAATTGTAACAAAATTTGTTAAATTAGGTTCCTATTAATTTGAAAGTCTTTTTAAACTTTTGGCATGGTATGGGGTAGGGGACCACTAGGCGCACTGTTTGGAAGAAAATCGTCCAGTGATTTTTTGGCCACTGATGAAAGATCGTCTATTGATTTCTTAGCACTATCTGCAATGTCGTCTATCGATTTCTTGGTATGATGAATAAACTCATCCGTGCTTTTCGCTGCGGTATTTGAAAGATCTTTCAACTCTTCGTCGATTTTGTTAATGACCCAATTAATTGCTTGACGTCCCTGAAACAAAAAATAAAAATGTTCCCATTAATAAATTACATTCATGGAGGATCCATACAAAATTACAAGTATAATTATTCTTCTACTACGCACAGTCCCGTCGTCATACCTTGTTAGCGTTTGCGCTTATTGTTGTCGTCAGCAAACTTTCCATATAACTACCTAGTGGAACACCCTTAACTAAAACAACGGCTTCCTGTTTAAGTAACGTTTTCTGAGGATCGTCCGGGTGCGGTGCGTAAACCAAGTGCTCGTCAACGGCAATATTACTACACCAAGTTATCTGCAAAGAAAGAAATAAAAAAACACATAAACTTCCGTACCGTTAAGTACCTACTTGAAAAATAATCGATAATACAAATAAAACAATAAACAATGGCACATATTTCTTTTTCTGCGGTATAGCCCGGAGTTCAAAGAACCTGTGCTCCACTTACATTCCTAGATTTAAGAACCATAGTTTTATTATTAGGGTCTACTTCAGACTGCTCGTTAGCGTACATTATACTAGGAGATCCCATAATCTGCAGTAAAAAGAACATTTAGTGAGCATATGTAATTTTTGATGCGAAGTTTGATGATGATTAAATCAACAAACTCTTGTGATGATCCACTGAGAATTTTCACTTAACGGTAATACCAATACCGCCACATACATTCTGGACCCAGCCAGGAATGCCCCATTTTGAACTTAGGATTCGATGCGTGTGAAGTACCCCCTTATCGTCTACTTTCCTATCTAACACGTCTATCGACGCCACTGCAGGATTCATGGGATTCGGGTACTTTCTCCATGCTGCTTGGACCACTTTGTCCCACGGGTGGCTACACAAAAAAAATAAACACAAAATTTCCCCCATTTTAGAATAAGTCATAATAGCACATTTTTTTTGCAATAAATCGATAATGTGTCCTTCCTGCGCACTTACTTGAACGTATACTCCGAGGTCCAGAACTTCATATTTAAATGCGGATTTTTTATTTTCAACTGGTCATCAATACTACCTGTGTGAACAATTAAAAAACCGCACCCAACGTTAACTTTAAGGAAAACTTGCACATGCTAAAAATAAACTTAATTAATAATTCAGGTTTCTCCTTGAGATAAAAGACGCAATAAAAAAAACTATACACAATAGTAACCAGAATCACAGACTGAGGATGACGCAATTCGTCAATGATCCAGATAAAGTTTAATTACCCACCCAATTAATATGTATACAAATTTGCTCCAATTTGTACGAATTATACGGAAAATTTGGGAAAATTTTTAAATTATTTATATATATAGCAAGTCGGGTGAAAGCAAGAAGCGGTATACACTCCACTTTACTTACACAGTTCCAGACTCTTTGGTGTGCTTGTGCTTGAGCTGCTGCAGTTGGAAATTGATCCTCCGCTCCGGACTCCGGACAAAATGTGAAAGAGCGATTGTTGGACAGGGCACGAGGCCAAGGAGTGCAGTGAATGCGCTACAATCTCTATACTCTCATGTGAGTGGTGCGGTGAGCATGAGGAATTTTTTTTAAAGGAAAGAGAGGTATTGAGTCTGATAAAATAGCATAAACGAGATTCAGAGTATTGCTTATTGCAAGTACAGTCACACGGAAAGTAACTTTGTTGTATTTACGGACGTAGGAACGGAATATTATAAAGATAAGCAAAAAAGAGGTTTATTATAAAAAGCTGAGTTGTTATAATGGAAAATCTCTATTACTCCTCTCTATAACATCCACATAATCACATTCTTCATGTGTGTATCATGTAGAAAATGTGCTATAAAGCGGAGATACACAGCTGCACGCAAATGTAAACCGTAAACGTAACCCTTTTAGTGAGTTGAATCATTCAGAAAAGAGATGCAGAGATGTAATAAGCCCATATCGTATAAATATGTACAAAAAAGAGGTGAATGGAAAGATTACAAAGTTAAAACTGGGTACATATAAGCAGGGCACAAAGTACATTAGCGTGCTAAATTAGTAATACGGTAATACTTGCGCTTATGCTCATCTCATCTCAAAACTCATAATATCGTTCACACAGCCACAATTCCACACTTCATTTTAACATCTCTAATCAAAACCCATGAATTGTTGTACGGTTTGGAGTAAAGTAGCGGCTTTGGCTTTTTCCATGAACTCGTTCACAACGCTCTATAAAATAAGTTTAAAATCGAAAAAAAATCTTTAAAACTGATTAAAAAGTATACGGCAATCATTTGGATTGGTAAATACACGCACTTATAGCACTTATGTTAAATTAAAAGAATGAGGTCAGTAAAACGGCAGTACAGACAGACTATTAGGGTTTTCCTCGTTCGTCCAAGATTTGTCTGCTTTCCACACACTCAGTCTGTTCAAGGTTCACATTCAGGATTCATGATAATAATGAGGAGAACGGCACATGACATACATGATTACCTTACTAATCAAGACCATCACCATTATAAGCTCAATACTACGTAAAGTACAAAGTTCAAAAAGCTTATTACGTATCATTGCATGCTGCGTGCTACAATATATTTTAAGCAGATAAGGGCTAATTGTGTTGCATGTATAGGTATAGAGTTGATGATCTCTAGTTTAGAGAGGAAAAGGATAAAATTCTTGGAATGAAATGAAAATGAATGAATGGTTAATGGTTATGATGGCGAAGAGAAACTTTTTTGCAGGATTATTACTAAACTTTGAAATCTAAAAGTTTACTGCATGCATGATTCTACATCTTCTGTTAGTAAACTGGCCGAAATGCAATAAATATATAATTTGCACATAAATTGCAGTTTTGCTTCTCTGTCCTGGGATTAGAGAGTCTGAGCAACGATGAAGCTTGGAAGGAAGTTCCACGATCAATACTTGCAAAGAAATGTTTCATGTTCCTTTCTACTTTTTTAAACTTTTTTTTCACAGGGAAAGTTTTCGAAAACTAATTTTTGGCAGTGTGACGCTTATCGATGTATGATACTTGCATATTATCTTACATGCACCTTACGTAACATTTTAAAAGTAGGTAGATATTCATCTTCTCTCTATTCGTTCAGCATGTGTGCATAAATTCAAGTTCTAAATTTTTTCGCATTTTCTTTTCTGGCTTGACATTTTGCAGAACAAGTCATCTTGCACATACCCAAATACCTATATTTCAGCTTCTGCCAAAAACCTTCTTGGCGTCGGCTTGTACCTCGTGTCTGTCGGAATGACGTAACAAAACTCTCGGAATCCTTCCAACAGCCTCTACCTAGACAAGTTTTGGAAGTTGGAAAATGAAAGAATATGAAGAATATGCACATGATGGATGGAGGTCAACAGTCAACACTATCAACTATGTATGCAATATTTAGCCATAAATCATTTTACTACTTTAACATCGCAATTTAATTTGCTATAATATACATAAAACCTATGTAGTTTGCATTCAATTCAATTGCATAACAGAACGAAGGAAGGAAGTGCTCCCAAAAAAGAGGACTGCCAATTTTTATAGCATAGCCGCTTAGGCGCTGTACTTTAATGACGTCACCCAAAAAAAACCGATTTTTCGGACCACCCACCCACCCCTGTCACCCAATTTTAACATTACAGGATAGGGCGTAATACATAGAGCGTCATCCTAACCCATGACCCACCCCTCCATCCCAAAAAGTGGCATCATTAAAGTACAGCGCCTTATTGTGCTTGTTAGTTGTTAGAGTCTCTGGTACTTTGTCCTTCGGTGGCGGTGAAGGTCCTTCACTTCTCTCTTGTCAACTATTTCAAGGTCACTTCTGTTGAGAGATATGGCTGTGATATCTAATGGCTGTATTGCATGCTATGCTGGACATTGCACCTGGGCAGGAAGCACCGAATGGACCACTTTGTCTCAACAAAGGAGTGTGTATGAGTTCGCGTTGCGTAAGTCACTTTATCCCAGAGCTCTTTGAATGGCGAAGCGCGTGAACAAAGAAATTGGAGGGTTCTCGCGCTCCAGAGAGATCCCATCCCTCGTCTCGTTTCATGACATATGATTTTGTTGACGGAGAGAAGGGCTGGGAATGTTGGCGAGAAAAAGGTCCAACAATGAAAACATTGTTCATTGTTTGTGTGTACAAATTTTTTATAGCACTTACACCACACTGATTAAATCAGTTTAATTAGCACGAGTTTTATTATTAATATCCTACTTTGTTTTTATTTATGACCGCTATGAATGTGTGATAAATAGTCAAGCCTTTCAATTGTTGAAACTACAGTCATAATATTTATAAATGTTATTTTTAGTTAGGTAAATTTGTTTTAGTGTTGAATTGACTGGAAATGTCTGGTGTAAATTTGTGAATTAGTCATCATCAGTGCAGTCAGGTATTTTGCAAGTTACCGTATTTATTTTTTAAGTAAGATGGATCGGGAGAAACGGAAGATTGAGCAACTTCGCGTAAAGCATGAGCAGTTGAAGAAGAAGATTAAGGACTGGGAGGTTGCCATCTATAAGACTGAGGGCAGACAACCTGATAAGGTACAAAATGACAAATTTAATTAAGTATTGCAAGTATTTAAGTACTTTATGTTCAAAGCAAAGCATGAAGCAAATTAAAATGTGTTTTTTGCTTGTATTGCTTTTAGAATGATATGAAAACAGCTCCTACGCACGTCCAGGAGTCTTATCGAGAGCTAGTGAAAATTCGAAAGTACCTGGAGGAAAGCTTATCTAAGTCAACAAGGAAGGCTGAGGCTGCTTTGACACCTGGGAAAATCTTTTTGGGAGGGAAGCACCGGCGCCAGCTGCAACGCACAGATCATGCTTATCTAACTCGGACTCCTGTGAAAACGTTGCATAAGTCAAAGGCTCCACAGAGGCAGTTAAAAGAGTCGCCCAAGAATCCTACCCTGGGTTTACGAAGTACAGTTAGCGCATCGTCTTCATCCGATAAGAAGGCTGAGTCCCCAGCTGGTCCCTCAAACTTCCCGTTTAAGAAGTTGTTTAGCAAATTGTCTGCAAATGTTGAGCCTGTTGCCAGTAAATCGTTGGACAAGACGAAACAGAATGCCAGCACCACCCCCGCTGCCTCAGAACCTTCCAAGGGCACTCCCAAAACAATTCCTGTACAGAATACGGCACTCCGGGCCAGTCCTACTTTCAGCACGTTGCAGGATAATGTGAAATTCTTACTGGATTCTGACGATCACTGGAGCGATTTGGAAGAAAATATGGTGGACGGGGAAGTTTCCAAGAGTTCTCCCGAAAAAATGCCTCCGGAGAAGGAGTTCAGGTGTTTTACTCATACTCCCTTCAACACACTACAAAATGGTGTGAGGCCCTTAAGGTTCTCTGAGAACCGCTGGTGTGTGCGGGAAGATGCTGCAGATTTGGAGCCCTCCAAAAGTATTTACGAAAAGCCACAGCAAGATTCGGGCTTTGGCCCTGGTTTCCCTTTCAACAAACAACAGGATTCGGAGAACCTTCCCAGCATTCCAGAGGACTTTGGAGATGTTGAACCTTCTAAGAATACTCCAGAAGTCATGGAACAGGACACGGACTCCAGAACATGTACTCTCGTTCTTGTCGACACTTTGCTAGAAAGGATAAGGCCAGTGCTGGATTCTGAGAACAGCTCCAGCGTTCCAGAAGATTTTGGAAGCATGCAGAGCGCCAGTAGTCCCAAGGAGGAAAATTCCAGCTCGTTCCAGGGAAGCGATGACTCTGAGGGGAGTAGAAAGCGTCCATTCAGTTTTGCATTTTCACCAAGTCCAGAAAAGCCAAAGCAGACGAGGAAATTTTTCAAAAGCTCCAGAGGAGAACGTGCAAAGCCATTGTACTCCGTGGGATCCTACAAACCTCCAAGTCCAAAGAAGAAATTTAAGAATACGCCAGAACCCAGTCCAAGCTTTACGAAAACCAGGAGGAGTGCTAGAGTCAACGCCAACAGTGCTCAAGATGTGGGTGATTCCAAAGAGTTGTCCAGCCTCCAGTCCTCCGACACAAACGCTGCAGATAAAAGTTTGGAATTGGAGGAATCAGAGAAAGTCATTTCCAAAGCGAAGGTGGATACCAAGAAAAGATCTGCTCGTTCCAAAAAGAAGGTCAGTTATGAGGAACCTGAAGAGGATGTCAATGAAGCTCCGCCAACAAAGAAGTCTCAGGTGGTTGATATATTTGATGAAGTTTCTCAACCTGTTCGCACCATCAGGAAGAAAGGGAGACGATTTAATGCAAGAAATCAGACTTTGGAAAGGTACTTTTTTGTTTTAAATGAAACACTTAATATTAATATAGTGTCATCCGAATTAGGTAACGGTTTTCATGAAAAATAAATTTTTATATTGTTTTCAGCAAAATTTCATCTGGGAAATTGGAGGACAATTATGTACGTATCGACACGACCAAGAAAGTTTTTGTACGCGGCCATAAAAAGATATCAGCAGTTAAAATGAAGCGTTTGGACTGGAAGCACAGAAAGTCTGCTCAAGGCAAGGAATCAGTGCAAAAGTCATTCACGTGTCATAAGTGTGGAGAGAAGGGGCACTTTGCCAAATTCTGTGGCAAAGACGCCGTATCAACTGAGGAGGCCCCTGGAGAAGAAGATAATAGCCCATTTCCAACGCTCGAAGAAGCTGCCAGGATGGTGTATAAGAATCCCTCCAATAATCCACGAGTCAACATGTACATGTCACAGTCGGAGCCAATAACGCCAAATACAGATGATGCTGGAGGTGAAGCCCCCATGGAGGACAGCATGAATGATACCATGTCGTTTGAGCAACCAGCCGTGGATTCGAGTCCTAAACTGCTGGAATTTGTGGAGCCGTTCTTTGGCAGTGAAGATGATCCAGACGAAGACCAAGTGATGAAGGAAGGGATGCAGGCGTTTGGTTACGACAGCTTCAGGCCTGGTCAAAGGGAAGCAATCCAAAGAGTTTTAAAGGGTCTATCCACCTTGCTAATTTTATCTACGGGATCTGGAAAAAGTTTATGCTACCAGCTTCCTGCTTATCTCTATCAAAAAAAGTACCCAGGGGCCATGACTTTGTGCGTGTCACCGTTAGTAAGCTTAATGGAGGATCAGGTAAGTCCTTATTAAACTATGTATTTAATTAGTTGTCATTTATGTAGTCCTTATGAGTAATTCATCTTTATTTTTGCGTACTTCCAGGTGCAAGGCATCCCTCCTTTCCTAAAGGCGGCGTGTTTACACGGCGGCATGACCGCAAAGCAGAAATCTGTTGTGCTGGATAAAATCAAGTCCAAGAACTTAAACATTCTCCTCGTATCTCCAGAAGCAGTTTGCGGAGGCCTCTTCGGACTATTTAGGGGCAACACTGATAATCTACCTAAAATCAGCTTTGCTTGTATCGACGAGGTTCATTGTGTTTCCCAATGGTCACATAACTTCAGGCCCAGTTATTTGCAATTATGCAAGGTAATAAAAATATGCTTACTTACTTATAAAATATACTTTTAAAATGGACAGTTTTCATAATTTGACTGAATTTTGAAATGTTACAGATTTTACGTGAGAAACTGAACGTGAAGACAATTCTTGGTCTAACAGCTACCGCGACAGAAACCACTGCACGAAGCATTTGCGAGCATTTGAACATTGACCCCAAAACAACGATCCGTGGGGAATTGATCCCTAGAAATCTTCAGCTGAGTGCATCCAGAGATGTGTACAAGGATGAGGCGTTACTGAACCTGCTTCGTGGAGACAGGTTTCGCGACTGCGATTCCATCATTGTGTATTGCACAAGGAGGGAAGAGTGTGAACGAATTGCTTCACTTTTGAGGACAAAGATGCAGGTTAGCAGTTGACCGTGTTCACAATTATAGAAGTTTTTAACTTAATGTAAATGTATATTGTCAGCTAATTGTCCGCTTAATGTTGAATAGGAAATATCCACCCGCAAAGTTATCAAGTCAAAAACTGGAGCTCGCCTGTCCGGAAGCTGTGAAGCGTATCATGCTGGAATGACACCTCGTAGGCGAAAAAATGTGCAAGAAGGATTCATGTCAGGGAACATTCGGATTGTAGTCGCCACCGTAGCATTTGGAATGGGTATCGACAAGTCAGATATTCGAGCCGTGATTCATTACAACATGCCAAGTGCCTTTGAGTCTTATGTTCAGGAAATTGGTCGTGCGGGAAGAGATGGTCTTCCAGCTCATTGTCACTTGTTTCTGGATAATTCTCGGGTACGCTATAAATTATTAAAGGCAAAGTGTTTGCATGCATAAGTGTTAATTATTTTTATCTAATGAACAATGTAAATGTTTTTCATCTGCAGCGAAATGATTTGTGCGAATTAAAACGGCACGTGTACGCCAATTCAGTTGACAGGCCCACAATCCGGA
Organism: Sinella curviseta; assembly: GCA_004115045.4. Taxonomy (NCBI): domain Eukaryota; kingdom Metazoa; phylum Arthropoda; class Collembola; order Entomobryomorpha; family Entomobryidae; genus Sinella; species Sinella curviseta. The sequence goes on from CM023201.3 coordinate 57,501,416, forward strand.
AGCTACTACGAAAAGTTTTTCAGCCATGCAAATGCAAAAAGATAGAAGCTCTGAAGGGGAATACTGAAGCTGCGTCGAGTAATAGTGCGATCGAATGTCCTGGACATGAAGTGTCATTTTCAATTGAAAAAATTGTAAATGAGTTGGACCTGCCCAAGGAAAATATAACAACCCTTTTATGTTATTTGGAGTTGGGTGAAAAGAAGTGGATCGAAATCCTGCCTCTCACTTACGAAATGTGCACAATTCAGTCATACGTTGGAGCTAAGCAGTTGAAAGTCGCTGCCGCGAAGGTAGAATTTTTTATTTAATATTTTGAAACATTTAATTTAATTTTTACATTTACGAGAATAGACATTGATAATTGATTAAAATGCTTTCAATTTCTAGTGTCCTCCATTGGCGGTAGCAATTGCTTTAGAAAAAGAAAAGAATACGTTTCGCGAGACAGATGCGTTCGTGAAATTCAACATAATTGAAGCGGCCGCAACGGTTGGATGGAATAGCAGTGTGGTGAAGAAAGAGCTTAAAAACCTGGAATGGACAGGATCCCAATATGATGCGAGTGGCAATGCCACAAGATTTCGCAAATCTGGTCTCCTTGTCGAGTTTTCAGAACTGGCGTACCGTCTAAAATCCCCTGGCAGCTTGTCTGACGATGAAGCTGATGAAGTATTAAATTCGTTACATGGGCGAAATGTTAAACAAGAGCAGACGGAGTTGTATCAGCTTCAGCGGGTTTATCAGGCCCTTCTAAGGTATGTAAATACTGTACAAGCCCAAATTATACTCTTTACTTTTTTCGCAACGAGGGATAAGATTAGAAATGAAAATTAATTAAATAATATTATACATTTGTTCAACTTTCTAGTATCTCGTTGCCAAACGTAAATAATTTGTGCGACACATTCGACGAAGAAAAGAGCGAGCAGCTGAAGAAGTTCATTTACGAGTACTTCAGTGAAACCTGTGAGGCCATTCAAACTGGAACGGATGCAGTACATTCTTTGGAGGTAATCATATGAGTTACATCATTCATGATTGGTACAATGTTAATTGCAAATTAAAAATAAATGTTTTGCTAATGTTTAGGCCCAAACACAACTGGAGCCTGGAAAGGAAGAAGAGCTACGTCGCACCGTACGTAGATTAATTGATAGCAATCGAGATATCAATTTCACAACACGCTCCATCGCAAGGATTTTCCAGGGAATTTCCAGTCCCTGTTTTCCAGCAGACGTTTGGTACAGAAATAGGGACTTTTGGCGACGTTTTCTGGACGTTGATTTTCATGTGATATGTAAGATCGCAGCTCAAGAACTGTAAAAATTATATGCATTTTCCTTTATTTAACTATTTAACAATCATACGACTATTGTAAATATTTCTATTTTAAAGTTTTTTTTGTATATTGTTATTATTTTATTGATGCAATTTTAATCGTTTTTCCTATTTAATATTTTATTCCGTAATGAAGAATGAATGCTTGTTTCACGTTGAGTTTTTGTGCAATTTTATAATTTACTTTTCGAATGCGCCTGAATGTTTTAATGATAAGAAAATCTCTTATATTTTGTACATAATATTTATTATAATAATACTTTGGAATGTGGAACAATTTGCAACATTTTTATAAACGTAAATACAGACAAAATAAATATCCTTTAAACCTTATTTTAATTTGGTGCAGTGCAAAAACAAAGTTGAATAGCCTCATTGTTTCGTATTAAAATACCATAAATTGGGACAATGGAAGGATAATGTTTCTGTTCAAGAACACTTTGTTCATTTTTTGTGCACAGGATTTTTTTGCATAGTGTACCCGCATGGGTACAAGGTAGCAGTGACGCGCTACTTTTTCGCGATATTATCTCTGCATCCCCATCATTTCGGAGAATACACGTTGGATGGACCGGAAGTGGGATATTAGTCAATAATTATCGTCTCCATTGGCCGTAACGATTTTTGTACCATTTCATCCCACATCATTGCATATATTTTAGACATAAATATCATCATTGCAAGCAGACTAAAAAAGCAGAGGAAATGGTTTTTATGTGTACTCGATCACTATCACTCGATATTCGTGCTGCGGATTATAGTAAAGGAGAATAGCGTAGAAAGTAGGTGATGGATGATATAATATGAGGAGTGAAGAATATGAGCCTTTTTTAGTGTGCTGGAATCTCTCGGAGAGAAAGTTTTTGTGTTGTTTCTCCTCACATGTGTTACAGTGTATTTGCGGTATGCACTGGTTTTCGCATCGGTTTTTGGAAAGCACATTGGATTGTCAATTTGCATTCTCGTTGATTTGGTCCCGTCAAAATTTGCAATAATTTTGTAACAAAATTTACGGCGTCTGTGCAAAAAAGCCAGGTTTACTATAACTGTTGTAGTGTATAGTTTTATAAGCAAGGTTTCAATTTATTTACACACAAGTTAGCGTTAATATGGGAGACGCAACAGAGATGCAGTCTGCTCAGCAATCGGAATCATTTCCGGTCTACCTGGATTACAATGCGACCACTCCTTTGGACGAGCAAGTGGTGGACGAGGTGTCAAAAAGTTTAAAGGTGCACTGGGGAAATCCCAGCTCATCCCATGTATTCGGCGAGCAAGCGAAAGCTGCGATTGAACAAAGTCGAGTGGCTGTCGCTAGAATGTTAAATGCAAATCCTGAAGACGTCATCTTCACCTCTGGTGGAACCGAGGTAGGTAAACTGAAAGAAATACCGTTAAACTTCCAAAACTGCTTTTAACTGACTAGTTGGGATTTTATGGCATGTATTTCTTACAACCACTTTAATTTAATTTCTTTTACTCTCATAGGCAAACAATTATGCGCTATTGTCGCTCATTAAATCGGCTCAGATTGGATATCCACACATGACACCTCATGTGCTTACTAGCAACGTGGAACATGATTCAGTTGCTCGTGTTTTGAGAGAGCAAGAAAAATTGGGGCAGATTGGTAATATGGTTAATTATTAATAGGTAATAGCAATTTTTATGATTTAATTAATGATTTTAATTTGGTCGTATGGGTTTGTCTTTGCAGAACTGACGCTTGTTGAGGTGGACCAAAATGGCCAATTGCACGCTGAAGATGTCTTGTCACTTATCAAAGAAAATACGTGTGCGATTTCCATTATGCACGCGAACAATGAGACGGGAATTATCATGCCCATCGAAGAGATAAGCAGTCAACTGGAGAAAGTAAATTTGACGAGGAGGACGACCGGAAAGCCTCGAATTTACTTTCACTGTGATGCAGCGCAAACTATTGGGAAGATATTAGTGGATGTCACAAGGTTGGGAGTAGATTTGTTGACAGTTGTTGGTCATAAGGTATTGCATTCAATTGTGCAACTTTCCCTTTTTTTATAAAATTGCTTTACTCATATTAATCGTTTTTAATGTGTCGATTATTTTTAACAGTTCTATGCGCCCAGGATTGGAGCCCTCTACTGCAAAAATTTGCTGCAGAACCCTTCCCTGCTTCACCATCCCTTCCAAGGAGGATGTCAGGAAAGGGAGTTTCGGCCAGGTACTGAAAATACGCCAATGATTGTTGGACTGGGGAAAGCTGCGGAATTGGTGCACACTAATTTGAACAGATACACGGAGACAATGACAGAATTAGCGAGCTCATTAATGCTCCAACTTCAGGTACATGCATTTTAAACTCTGAATGTTAAAATTGGTTAACGGAAATTAAAAGTTATGACTTTATTTTAATGTGGTGTTATTTTATGTATGCATTTAGAACAGTATACAAGGGCTGAAGATTAACTTTTCCAACGTGCGAGAGCGCCTTCCAAACACAGTCAGCGTCTGCTTACCACCCGGATTGCAGGCGGCATTCATTCTTAAATATAAGTGCAAGGGCCGGCTTCTGGCAAGTCTTGGTGCCGCTTGCCATTCAAATGTGGAGAAACCATCAGGTAAAGGTCTTCGGTAAAAGGGTAACATTTTTTCGGCTTCCGTCTTCAAAGGCTGATCGTTGTCTTATTCATTGCATTGCAAAATGTAGAAATTCTCCTGGCGTCTGGACTTTCTTCGTCAGAAGCGTCCCGTACAATTCGACTCAGCGTTGGAAGAACAACGACAAGCAAGGAAATTGCCGACGCAGTTAAAATTCTGAATGAGGCATGCATGGAAGTGGAAATGTGATTGATGCTTAACATTAACAAACATGCTTATCATTATCAATAAAATGTCAGTAACAGGCCATAACGATATTAAAAGTAAAAGTACAAAATTGAGCTACTGATGGCAATCTTTTATTGTTCCTTTTCTAATTATCACATTAATTAAACCGCACACCATATTGCAATTAGTGAGGTCAAGGTTGAAACTCAAGGTGTTTCTTTCTTTTCTCTTGCTCGCGTCTGAACAAACAACAAACACCTCGACACAAAAACAAGCCATTTGCATCCGTCCGTCGTCTTGCTGTTTGTTGCATTTTTTTGCTGCAAAGTCTTCTGCAATCCAAAAAATCCATCAACTGCACCAGCAGCAGCGCAGCGCGTCGCATGCAACCTATCTATCTTGTTGTACTCGTGGATCATATGTTCGTACGAGTCAAGTGAGACGTATCACTTTCATTCATATCATCAGGCACAATTCACACTTCAATTCACACTGCGCTACTTACTTGACCACCTCCTCCACCACAAAAACAAGAAAGATGAGAAAAGTGTAGGATTTTCATTTTAATCAAGGTTCCTCCTCTCTGCTTTTTTCAATTCAATCAAACTTAAAAGTCTGCTTTTATTAATGTTTAGTTAACTTTGGATCCATTAGTTATGTATAGTTAATAAAAGTAACTATACAGTCCAAATTGACCAAAAAATATTTGACGCTAGAGTATGGTCAATTTAAAAAGAAAGATGGATTGGTTTCATTAAATTTTTATGATAATGCGCTACTTGTCACAAAGTCGGATAATAAAAATTATATAATTGTTTAATAAGTATGTATTAATATGCGATATCAAATTAAAGAGTATGAGTGTTGTGATTAAATTTTTGAAGTCGTTGTTGTCGTCGGTCGTGCTCTCATATTGTAGTTAACTGTGGGGTGGAGTAGTAAGTCATGTTGGTTAGTTAGTGGCTTAGTGCTCTTTTTATTACTGTTTTTTGCATAATATATTACACAGTTTTATGCATTTGAAAGACGCACGGTACAAAATAAAGTACTAAGAAGGGTTTTTTGCGCAATGGAGGAAGCCACTATAAAAACCCGGGACCTTATTCGGTCATCATTTAGTTCCAAAGTGGCTGTCCTGAGCTCGGCCTCGGCGGATTCACTGATAAGACAATATAACTTGAGTTTCACTCAGCTAGCTCAGCCTTTCTCCAGATTAACCTGCGAAGGTAAATGTTTAAAAATGGCTGTAATGGCCTTGAAATTGATTTGCTGGAGATTATTCGTGAAAAGAATAGAATGCTTATCCTTTTTTGTGCATTTTCTTCATTCAGCATCCTGGCAGGACCCTAACGGACAACTTATTCTAGTTAAGGATTTACACCTGACGTTAGAGAATATTGGGGAGTGGAAGAAGCCTGAAGTTGATGCGCAAAAAAGTCGACGCCTCCTGACAAACGTGGTTACTCAGACCCCGCCCCCATTAGCGCCAGCAACGGATTCGCCAGAGTTCAAAACGGTGACTTTGGATGGAAAGAGTTCAAATTATGAGGTGCGACTTCCCAAGCGAACATTTTGGTTTGAGACGTGGAGGAAGTCCTTTCTCAAGCTCCAGTCAGACATTTACGGGAGTCAGCATGAGTTTCTTAACCACTTTGTCGCTTGTGTGCTGGTCATATCGTCGTCGGAAGTGAAGAACTCGGAGGATGTTGCGAACGTTGTGGGAAAACTTAGCAAGGTCCAGCAGCAGCATCAATATGACCATCCCAACACGTGGGTTCTGCCGTCCGTTCTAAAATACTACTTAATTTTGCAGGACAATCAAGCAAATGATGAAGAGTAAGCTAATAATGTTGCCGTTACATTAAACATTATTTTCTTGAATCCCTACATACACTGCAAGTTTGTCTAAACGTGTATTTATGAATTTACAAATTTTCAGGGCGGAACAAGTGTACCAAAATTTTCGTACAATGTACGGCGGTAATTTCTGTAATTTACTAAAGCTACGGGTGGAAAAGGAAGTTCCTGAGTCAGAGGTGCTAGTTCCAAATCCTTGGCATTATCTCGCAGAGCAAGAAGCGACAATGGTACGGAACTGTAAAGTGCACTGCATATTAATTGATCATTTGTATGTACAGTTAGGTTATGGTTTTGTGTAATAACAAAATATTGCTCTCTATTATAACAGGTTGCGACCAATAATGTGAATGACAATGAAGATAAAATGCCAGACGAAGGCTTGGAAAACATTGTACAATCGGATTTACTTCATCCCCTCAGTCCGGACTGCGAAAAACCTCCTTCGATCATATCTCAAAATGGCGAAATACCCAACGGGGTGAAAAACGTGATAAAGCAGGAATATGGTGAAGCCCTGACGTATCAGGACGTTCGAAGAATTCAGCTAGTTTTCAACGAATTCATATCGAAAGCCCTGCTGCCATACATGGAAAGACAATGCAGAAATCTTAACGACTCGGTGAGATGGTTGTCCTTTAAGTGTTTCGCCATAAACATAATGTTTTGCGTTGGCTGTTAAATATTTAAAATATCATTTTACAATTTTTGTTATTCTGGCTTGTTTTAGATAATGAACCGAAGAGGGATGAGCAAATCCTTTTTCAGCGCTACAAAGCGTCTCTTTGGTACATCAAGTAAAAGCACTCCATCAATTGTGTAAGATTTTTGAGCTTTGATTTCGTTAATAAAATGTTGCTTTGATGAGCTTAGCGCTATAATAATCTTAATGGTTACTTTTTATTTTTTAGATATGCATCGGAGTCAGTGGAAATCCTAAGTCGGAAGCTGGGAGACATTTACTTTCTGTTTGGCCATTACGGAGGAGCTTATCAGTTGTATCACCAACTGAAAAAAGATTTTTACGGAGATGCAGCATGGCTATATTACTCATCCGCGCTGGAACTAGCTGCTATATCTCACTTTATGATGTCTCAATCGGAGCCTCCGTTGGCGGTGGCGAGAGCTTTTCCTGTTCATTACGTTAACGATGCCATAGGGCATTTTATAGACCAGTGCAGGTAAATTTATTGAAAGTGAAATTGTTGTTACTGAAAAAATAAGTTTGCGAGTGTTTGTGTGGGTGGAGAAATATGTATAACAAGCTAATGTGATTTTTCTCTTCTAGAATGTTGGATGCTGCCACCAGATGTGCTATAATATGTGCTGAGTGTCTGAAGCAATTAGATAATTATGCGGAAGCTGCAGCAATATTCATTAGAATGACTTCTGAAGACTGTGATTTGCGATCTGCCTTAATGCTTGAACAAGCAGCTTACTGCTTTCTAGAGTTGAATTCGCCCAGGAAGTATGCCTTACACTGTGTTTTGGCTGGTACGTGGACTTTCGTCTTCGTCACATATTTTTTATTTATTCTCTTGGTTTTGGAAGGAGAAATAAAAAATATCTTTAAAACTTTAATAGGGTATAGATATGCCAAGGCTGGGCTAAAGAGTCATTCATTGAATTGCTATCGCCAAAGCTATCAAATTTACAATGGGAGGGGCTGGCGATGTGCTGAAGACAATGTTAATTTCACAATTGCTAGGCTTCAAAACATGCTCCAAATCCCGGAAGGAGTGACCAAGCATTTAATGTCTACGCTCGTTTCTCCCTCTCCACAGCCTTCACATCAAATACAGACCTTTTATAAAGAGTTCTTGTCTACAATGACGGTAATTATACGAAAATTATTTCTTTAAATTAAATATTACATATTGTAATTCAATTAAAATTGAAATCCTACATTAAATGTTATTGATTATTTTGCAGACAATTAAATCAATCACCAACCCTTTTGAGTTTTTCATACCGACAATAAAGTTTTCTGACATGAAAATTAGAATAGCAGTTACTGAACTGGACACTGGTGAATTTGACGATGCTACGAGTGATGAAGAAAATCTCTCCGTTACAAAGTATGTTTGCTATTGTTATTTCATTATAGGCAAAAAGTTTGAATTTTGTTAATAATTTTGAGCGAATTTGTTATTTCTTTAGTTGGGATAGTTTAGAGGAACAAGTTGTTCGGGAGTGTATCCGCAGTTCTGTGAAAGCGTTCAAACCATCGCGACTTTTGTTTTCCCGTTTTCTAGATAACACAGTCAATCCTACCGTGCCTTGTGATGGTAAATATATTACTTCATGTTATGTGCATATCTAGATAGTTTGATTTGTTAATTAATGAAGCATGTTAAAGGACCTTTTTCTCATATTTTACAGAGCAATTTTTTATTGAGCTGCCCTTTTTCAATCCACTAAAAATTCCCTTGTCGTTACGAAACGTTACATTAAAGTTTGACCAAGAGAAGTTGGTTGACGTTAATACTGTTGCCGAGTTGGAATTGGAATCAGAGGATTTAAAAAATGTAAGACTTTAAACTCAAAATTAAAGCCATAAACAGGTATCAATTATAATGGATTAAATCTATAAAACGCTATTTGTTTCTGCAGCTAAGGTTTGTCGTAACGTGTCACAATGAGGGTCTGGCAACGCTGGAAGCTGTTCACTACGAACTGGAACTGGCTGGTAACCGCGTACGCTTCCAGCAGCGAGTCATTTTGAAGGGCCCAAGACTAAATGTAACCAAAGCTGAAAGATGTGGGAAAATATACGGGAAGGATTTTAGGAATAAGATCCGCGTGACAGATAGGTTGCCTTTGTTTCAGGTATGTCCTTATGCAAAAATTTAAATACATAGTTCACATTTCTGGCTGCTTTCAAGACGATATGTATTTAAATCCATTCTAGGCTAGTGTCACCGGTCTACCAGAGACGTTTTTCCATGCTCAGGCTGCAAATTTCGAGATCGTCCTCGAAGAAAAATCAAACTACACCACCAATAACGCTATGACCTTGTCTAAAATCATTGTTGCTGCAGAAAACATGGAGAATACTATTCAAGTCCTTCCGACCCACGAAGACGGAACCAACAGCAGTTTCGACATTACTTCATCAGGGAAAAAATTTACTCAACTCGTTTGCAAAAACTATGATTCAAAACTGAAAATACCGTGCATTTTCAAAGCTCCGCAAAGTGGAGAGTTTACAGTGCTGGATATCCTAATCCTGTATGAAATTTTAATCAAGTCATCATCATCATCACCTGAAAAAAGAACTCATCGTGTAGTAAGGGTGTCTGTTAAATTGCCATTAACTCCGGCGGTGCATGTGGAGTACAGCTCCTTGAAAATGTTGGACTGTGTTACATACCTGGGACTCTTGAGATTATACAATTTGACTGTAGTAAGTAGCAATGTTCATGTTTAAAAAGAAACCTTTTGAGTTACAATATAATATAACCAAATGGAAGTCTAAATGAGATTGTTTTCCTAATTCCCTAATAGGATTACAACGTGCTGGTAAACAAAATCTACTTTACTCCACCCGACGTAAATGTGATTGATCTATGCTCCATGTCATCCAAGAGAAAAGAGGCCGAGTCCGGCGCTGCCGATGATACGGACGCAGTCATTAAAATGAACAAGAACGAGTCAAGGAATATCGTGTTGAGATTTCAGGATGCGAGACAAGTTGCCAAACTTCCAAAAAGTGATATTAGCATCAACGTCCAGTGGGGAATAAAAAAGTCTGACAATGAGACGTTGGCCGTAGGCAATAGTCAGATGAAAATTCAGGAAGCGATCACATCTATAGAGAGCTCATTTGTATTTCAAGTGAAACATCCGAACAGTATATTCGGCGACTTTTCGGCATCTTCCGTACACTTATGCAGCATTGATTTAAAAATACATTCCAGGACTAGTGGAAACTTTACCATACAGTTAGAAAGTAACCCTCCTAAAGATGAGTGAGTCAAAGAAAAACAATTAAAACAATGTTTGCTTAAAAGTAGGAGCAGTTGTTGTTTTAGTATGTAGGAGTGCTTTAATCTGAAAGAAAAAGGTTAATTTTAACCTGTTGTTTTTTTGGGTTTTTTATTTTATTTTATGCAGTATTACATCCACTGGTCCTTCTTTACGTGCATCAGGAGATATATTCTTGACGGGGAAGACTAGTTGGAAGTTACAGCTGAACGCACAGGAAACAGAAACGGTGACCTACAGTGTGGGAGTCGCCTGGCCTGGTGTTTATAACGCTGCACCTTTTATAACCGTAACGGATACCGATAGAGGTGTGCAAGAGACGTACTCGTTGCACAGCCCGATAATTGTTGCTCAGTCATTGTCGTGCTAGTGTATTTGCAAATTACTAATATTTATACTTTAAAATAAACAAAATCAGAAAAAAAATCTATCTATAGTTCGCCTGAGATTGGATATCATTATTATTATTATTGTTCTTCATTCAATTTCATTCGGGCCATTATAGGAAATATTCACAATTTTCAATGTACAATCTCATCCTCATTTTATATGGTTTTTGTACCGTCTCAACAAGTGGTGGGGGCTTTGCCGTTGCAGTGTAAGTCTGTGTTTATAGTGGTGCTGTATGTTATGGTGTCTTTCTCTCCTTCATATCCATAAATTCTATTATCGTATTATACCATGTAATTAATTTCATGATTGTTTGCTCACGTTACTTTTTTATGTTGCGTTTCTGACTGTTCTCCCTACACAGTTGTTTTGTGATTTATACCATGTTTTAAAAAATCTAATGAAAAATGCCCTTAAAATATCACCGTCCAGGATTATCAGCCTAGTAATGGCAATAAGTCATTTACCTAATTTTGTTGTATCAAGTAGCCCCATGATTCTTGAAACGTAATGAAGTTCTCTAGTTTTAGTACAGAAAGCAGTGAATACTTTTGTTCAAATATCAAAATTTGCTTCTGCCAACTTTCAAGACAAATCGAAGAAGGGAAAAGATTATGGCGTTTTTAGATCAAATTAGTTTTTAAGGAAAGGAGAGTGTTAGACCATGTGGACAAAGTTGATTGGTATATAGCTGCAAATTGAGAAGCTAACACAACCAATTTTGGCGTTAACAGGGTTAAAATTCATAAGGCTTCATAGAAATATTTTGCTTGCAAGTGCATATATCATATATATCATAGATAGTTTTGCTCTGAAAGAGTCACAGTGTTTGCCATTGTTTGCAATTGCGAACGTCTCTGAATGATACATTATTTTTCCAAGAAGTGCTTTTATGATGATGATTCATGAGTTATGTTCCAACAGTTCGGAGGATGAACATGAACAGAAACAAGCACAAAAATGTAACACTCAATTGATTTTTATTTTTAACTGAATGCATTCGTAAAAAACTTTACATACATTCGCGACATGAGGCAATTGAAGCATTCAAGTTTTTTTAATGCAACGAGATATGGAAAGAACAACTACCATGAAGATATGGTATATTGAAGGCAGCCACAGAAGTAATACCAATGCCACCGAAGAACAAGTACATTATTACAAGCTGTCAAATTGTAATTGGACGTTTTATGGAACGTGGAAATTGAAGACGGGATTTAATATGTCACTCATTTCATTGTAATCATATCTCATATTACGTGGGCTTTCCGACAAAATGTATGAAAGGAGCGGAAGCACTTAGGTTGCATAATATCATAGTGGGAAAAATTGGGAATAAGTACCACAATGTGACAAAATTATAGTTTTACTTGTAAAATGCATGCAATAACGGTTTTTTCTTTAAAACGCGTTACTTTAGGGTATTGGGATAGGTAAAGATTCCCTTAAACCGGTCATTTAAAAAATCATAGCTAGCATAGCAGTGTTTCGTCACAGAAATGGAAAGTATATATGATTTATTTTCTTATACAAACTTTGCTATTTCTTTCGTGTGCGTAATGTGACCATGCAAAAATCATAAATGACAAATCATTCACTTCAAATTTGACGTAGTTTACCCACAAGATATTATATCCGTAACCCGTTCTCAGGTAAAACGAACTTTCGCGGAGATATGGAAGCTTCACTTCACACCGGTATGCGGTAGACAGACAGTCCTTTAAACAAATGACTATAAAAGTAATTCAGAGGCTTCATGTTACTGTCCCTTAAAATAATCCCATTTAACAAGCGCATAAAAACCTAATTTTTTCTACCTTGTTTGCTCAGCACCGGGTAGAATAGGCCATAGATTCTTCGGTGTTCATGTTCATTCATTCATATTATTACAATTGTGCATAGCTTTTTTTGCAAGCTAGCGATAGCGAAGGGCATTGGAATTTTATGGAATGGATAGTCTACTAAATATCTAAATGCAAATACAAACACAGAGTAAGAGAAAGAGATAACTAAAAAATGTATTTTTTTCTGCTACTCATTCATACATGCATACTTAAACATATTTTTATACTCTCACTCCGACTCACACTCTCAATAAAAATGAAACAAGACCTTTTTTATATTCGCTACATATTCGTCTCCTCCTCGTCACCTATAAAACTATGCATGCATCGTCATCATCGCCACCAAATCCCCAGTAAAGTTGGTTTGTGTGTGTGTAGGTATTACACGTATTACACATATCTTCCCAATAATAAATTGGAGACAGTTGAAATTGGAAACAATTTAGTTACACATTCCAACAAACATACTAATACGTGGAGTTGGTTAAAAAAAGATGCGTAATTTGCGTTCAACCAAATTGTCCAATTGAGGAGAGAAATATACACACGCAAAAATTTATTTTGATAAACCTAAACCGATACATAACATAACAGAGAACGCAACAAACAACGTTGAGTGAAGCGTCTTTTTTCTCAATCTCGTTTAATTTTACCCCAATATATCCACTCATCTCATCAGCTTGTTAAAAATCAACGGACGCCACCTCATTTGTTTGACGCCACCTGCATGGGACCCACCCACCTCCAAAGAATGGGCGCAGGCCACACATCTCCCACCATTTCCCACCTTGCCGGGAAATGATTCCTCCGGCGATTCTGACATGATTGGGGAATGTGACCTCGTCTTTTGTGGATGACCCCAAGCATCATCATCCCAACAGCATCATAGTTTGTTGTTGGCGATGGAAAGGAGAATCCTTTTGATTTTACGTGAAACTCTGCTCCAACATTACAACAAGCCACGACGCTACTACGCTCACACACATCACCAACTCATAACAAGCAATCATACAACAACAGCTCGTCCGAAGAATCCGTAAGTACACCACCGAAACACCTCTAATATACAAAATATATATATATGCATATTATATATATTTTTTTACAAAAACTATTTTAATATCAAGCGTACTTACATTACTTACAACAGCAACTTTTACAAGAACTTGTACATACAAAAGCCAGCCATGACCATACATACATCGCTTTTCTTACCAGCACACCACCGTGTGCCGTGCTATAAAAGCTATGCTTGTTCTAATGCTTAAAAATCCCGATATTCCGGCGGTGCCATCATCATCAACATCACAGAAAAATGATCAAAGAAAAAAGAACTGACTGTACGAGAGACACGGCGTTTAAGACTATAAAAATGTATGTACTTATTACACATCATCAAGTCAAGCCATAGCAGAAGAGAAAAATGTGAGCGAGAATATGGGATTATAAATACAATGTAGTCGAGATACAGCTCCGGTTAGCATGGTCAGGTTAGGGTGAAAATATATATTTTAAAGTCTTTTACAAAATACGGGGACTATTTTATTTAAGTAAGGTTGACTTTTCTGGATTTTGTTTTTTATAAGGGTTTTAGAATTGAGAATACATCATCGGCTGTTAAAAGCGTTATCTAGTATAAAATGTTGGCCAAATCATAGCTTCGTTTTAGGTAGTATTCGAGTTTCAGCTTAAGCATATTATTTAGTGGTAATGTAATGATGAATGGTTAATGATAGGTTCTTCCGGTTAAGAATCTTAACCATTATTGCATAATTATTCATTAACTATTGCAGTATACAATTTGTGGAACAATCAAGTGATTTTATTATGCATGCTCTACTTCAAATTAACTAACTGCAACTCATCCCATGCGTTCAACTCAAACGACAAAAACTTTTTTGAACTTGAAATCCTCTCGACAAATTTTAGTCGCCCAACTTATGAGACAGTCTTTATCTATCTCTACTCCGTCCTATCCTCTATCTACTAATAAAACGCAATCCATTCCATCTATCTCACAAAAACAGCTCTCTACTCTGCGTGTGTATTGTCATCATTGCACTTGGTTTTTTGGTGTTGCTGACGACGACGAAGACGGGACGGCACACGGCAAGCTATAAGCGAAGGCCGACATGTACAACAACAATGTAGACGAGGAGCAGCAGCAGCAGCAGAGTGGCTGGCTATTAGTGCAGAATTCTACAACTACAGCTTCATCTTCCAACACACAGCAATCCTTTATACTCGCCACATCTACTACTTCTACCCTCTCATACTACTTAACTATCTTTTGCTTTTTTGGTGAACTATCCTCACTCCTCTGACCACTTCGTCTCTCACAGTCTTGTTCACACATTTAGTTTTTATTATATTAGTTTTTTATACATTTTTTTATTTCCCCAAAAATAAAATATCAAATCATTAGTAAATTATTTTTTAAAAATATATTATTAAACTCCGCCACATTAACTACATATTTTTTAATAAAAGCGTGTTGTATTTGAGAGTAGTCTTCCGCTGTGGCATCCAAAAAATAACACGAAACCATGCTACAGTTGAAGCTCGATAATATAGCCGAGTACACACACATGCAATAAGAAGAGCTTCATCATCATCCTTTTTTCATCCTCCTCACATCTCTCTCTCACTCACATCATCTCACTACTTTATTAAGAGGTCTAGAGAGAGAGAGAGAGGGAATGTCCAAGAAGTCCAGCATTTTTCGTTTTTAGTGAGGCTTATCATCATTGCCTTTTTTTAAAAAATCAGCAAGGTGATAAGTAGCTTGTCTTTTTTGGGGTGTGACGCCACACGCCACGCAATTCGGCGTTAATTAGAAAGAAAGCGGTTTGTGGTGATAAACGGGTAGAAATTTTAGTGTGAAAATATATCTATAATAGCCGGAGAGAGAGAGAGAGGAGGGATATATTTTTTGGCGTTTTTTTCGGATAGGCGTCGTAATAAAAGGTGTGATTAGGAGACAAGTTAGGAGGTGGGATAACTAATAACCGGGTTTGGTTAGGTTAAAGGGCCTTACGGGAGAGATAGTTGGTTATTTTTTCGGGGTGGTGTGTGGTGCACAAGGACAGCTGTTGGCTGTGTGACGGTTAGAAGAGATATTTTATAAATATAAAAAACAAAAACTAACTCATCTTGCTTTTGTTTCTCTCGTGTGTGGTTTTATAAATAATTGTCTTATATATCGAGCTTCAACGGTAATATGGAAGTGTGATAAGTTTTGAATAAAGTTTATCTTGCCCCCAGAAAGAACAGTAATAAGAAGATTTACACCACGGCTGGGAAAATGCCTTTGCCTAGTAGGGCTCGAGTTTATGCAGAGGTCAACTCTCATAAACCTCGGGACTACTGGGATTACGAGTCTTACGTCGTTGAGTGGGGGTAAGTCGGTTAACAATAATAATTGGTGTTGTTTGTTTAAGGTGGTTTTATTTTGGGGAAGGAGGTTGATGAGTTATTAATTTTTGCTTTTGTTTCTTTTTTTTTGTGGTACAGGCAGCAAGATGACTACCAGTTGGTGCGGAAGCTAGGCCGGGGAAAATATAGTGAAGTGTTCGAAGCGATCAACATTACCAATAACGAGAAATGTGTTGTAAAAATTTTAAAGCCGGTAAAGAAGAAGAAAATAAAAAGAGAGATCAAGATTCTAGAGAACCTGAGGGGTGGAACAAATATAATAACTCTCGAGGCGGTAGTCAAAGATCCAGTGTCAAGGACGCCAGCTCTTATTTTCGAACATGTGAATAATACCGACTTCAAGCAGCTATATCAGACGCTAACAGATGGAGATATTCGGTTTTACTTATATGAGCTCCTGAAGGTAATCATCTCACCTCTAATTCATTCTTTATAGTAGAAAGAAAAGGTCTCTAAGAGTGTTCAGCGTCGGTAAATGGTAAACTGAACAGGTAATGGTAATGTAGTACTTTTACTGTAGGCGAAAGAACCCAATGCGTTCTCCTGGCTTTGAAAGTTGGTAGTTAGTGTAGGAATGCGTCGGTCGAAATCTCGGAAAGTTAGTTTTTATCAAAATTGTAGTGCTTTTTGTTGAGGGTGGATCAAATTTAGTGACTACTGATGCGGTATGGGTGGAGTTAGTGAGAAAAATGCTACCTACTTTCCTTTCTTCATCTTCATTTTCCTTTGAATATTTGTGACACACTGTAAAACATGTTATTATGTTGGTATTTGTAGTGTAGTAGGTCTTTTTTTGGTAAAATGAATGTAATTCAGTTTATAAGGATATAAGTTTCATAAGTTTGTCTTTTGAAACCTAAAATAGGTTACCGACTAAAATTCTCTAGACCAAGCTTCCAAAGTCTGTACCTATTGTTATAGTTTTATACGAAATTGGAGATTGCGGTGATTGATGATTTCTACTATTTTCTCTGTGGTCAAAAAGTCCTAAGCTATCTGTTACTGCTTTTAATGCGAATGTAGCCGATGTTAACCGACCTTACCTGCTAAATATTTGGAAATACTCATTTATGTTGTATGATTATCTTTTTGTTTCAGGCGCTCGACTACTGTCACAGTATGGGAATCATGCATCGGGATGTAAAGCCGCACAATGTGATGATTGATCATGAAAACAGGAAACTAAGATTAATCGACTGGGGATTAGCTGAGTTTTACCATCCTGGCCAGGAGTACAATGTTAGGGTTGCATCCCGCTACTTCAAGGGTCCAGAGCTACTCGTAGATTATCAGGTTAGTAAATAAACCCCTCTTCATTCTATGTAATCACTGTGTGTGTACGTGGAGTTCTTCAATTAAAGAGAGAAACTTGAAGTGGAATAAAGCTAATAATTAAACACTTGTATGATTGCAGATGTATGACTACTCTTTGGACATGTGGTCCTTGGGATGCATGCTTGCCAGTATGATTTTCAGGAAAGAGCCCTTCTTTCATGGCCATGATAACTATGATCAACTTGTGCGAATAGCTAAGGTAAGCTATTTGTTTAATGATAATTCATGTTCAGGTTTTGTTAAACCTTTGTTGTGGTGTTAATTAACGTTCGTTTGTATTTGTGACGTTTTGTAGGTTCTAGGTACAGAGGAACTCTACGAATATTTAGACAAATATCAAATCGATTTAGACCCCCGATTCAATGACATCCTAGGAAGGTACAAAGATAGCACTCCTCATTCTACACTTATTATCTTCACTTGTTTTCATTCATTTGTGTGCATTGTTCATAAAACTCACCTTTAATTTTCAGACATTCCCGTAAACGATGGGAGCGATTTGTCCACAGCGAAAACCAACATTTGGTCTCACAAGAAGCACTGGATTTCTTGGATAAACTTCTACGTTACGATCATAAAGAGCGACTTACAGCACGAGAAGCCATGGACCATCCATATTTTTGTAAGTCAGCTATGCAGTCAGCAAATTATAATGAAACCAAACCCAACAAGGAAGACAAAGACTAATCAGCCGAACAATCAAAATTAGCTTTTTGTAAATTTTTGTAATATGATCCACTTTTTCCAGATCCTGTCGTTAAAGATCAAGGAGGAAGCATACAACAGCCCCCACACAATCAAAATTTTGTAATTGGTGACCACTAAGTCATTTTGAATAGGCGGTTAAAGGTATGACTTGTTGAGAACCTTTACGATTTCTAATTAGATATTATTTCAATTTAATATTAAAGGGGTACGCATTCCACTTATTCAATTTTTTGCTGTTATTTTGCACAGCTTTACAAGATACTTGCGGAGGGTTAACAACAAACCCAGATCACTCAAAATATCTTTAACCCGGCTATTGGATAACGTTTTTAGATTTGGAATGAATGAAGTGAAAAGTGTGCACCTGATTTTTAATTACTAAAACACTACGTACTCTACTCTAAATACATATTATTATTATTATATATTAAATTGTAATACCTCTACATAATTGTGTTAAAATATTTGAAAGAATATAGTTTAATGCTACCCTCTCGTGCAGTTGTACGAAATTCTCTTCATTTGTATAGAAAAGCTACAAATAACGATGTTCACTGTCATTGTTTAAAATTACAGTTATTATTATTAAACATTTTGTTTGTGACTGTGTTTAATAGTTTATGTCATTAAAAGCTATACGCTGATTTTGTAGTTATGTTTTTATTTTTAACTTTTATTGCTTTTAGTGGAACGGTCAGTTCACAAAGCAGAACCTCTGCTGCTGCTGGAGAAACCTTTTTGTGGTTTCTGTCTGCGCGCATCCTTTTGGAACTAAAGGTAAAAGAAGCAAACTCTTAAATCTCTCGCATTCCCTTTCCGCATCCCTTGTAGTTTGACTGATGTTACGTTCAACAAGCAGCAATCGTCATAAAGCACCGCCATTTCAAAAACATCGTTACTCACTAGTCGTCTTGATTCAACAATGCCTATAGCGTAATATTTTTTGCTTTCTTATTTACTTAAAATTTAAATATGTAACTGTAAATAGACAAGATAAGCTTTACTGATAGGTAGTTGGTAGGATATAGAAATAACGTGCCTTTTTGTTATTCCAATACCAACGCATCTTCGATTTTTTCATTCTCACTTTTCATTGTCCCATGATGGAATAGATAATATCAGATTCAATAGCTTTTTATTTTTCTGCGTATTTATATATTTTTGTTGTTCTAACTTTGTGGCGTCCGGTGGGAATTAAAAAATCAAAATCGTTCTACGTCGATCCCCTCAGCATTTCATTATATCTAAAGAGGCAATGAAAGAAAACTTGCCGATATTTTGATGATGATGTACCCCACATATCAAGGACTTTTACAATCATAATTCATCATGTAGTTTAAATTTCTAATGAAATGAGAGCAATCAATAAAGGACGTCGAAAAAGTAGTTACATAAATTGGTTGAATATTGCGATCGCTGTCCCTTGGGTTCTAGTGTCATTGTCATTTGTTGAAAACATATATGATACTTTCCATTCAATCAAGACATGCGTCACCCAGTTAATTTTGCAATATTATGGTGGTAATATTTCCACAATAGGAAAACATGCATGTCCAGCTTTCCTTTCATTCCCTCTCGCTTCCGTTCCGTTTCAACATCGAGACTCATCACTTTGGAACTACGAGGGACCATCTCAAGAAAGGTACTGCAACTTCTTTTCTCGGGTATGAGCAAGAGGGATGAATGTCATTCTTACAGTGTGTAGAAATAACGTTCAGAATGACTCAACGACCACCGCTACAAAGACCCATTCATAACCACGCCTTGCATGAACGAACGTATGGAGACTGGAAACCTGGAATACTTCGTGTAAAAAGTAAATCGTTTATGCAGTTTATGCAGTGGGAAGTTCATGTTTCATTTTGTGGTCTATCTAGGCGGACACAAGAAATTAGGCTCATGAGTATACCAAAATACCAACCACTGGTAATTTAAAAAATTAATTCCTTATAGCAGTATCCCGGTCTCTATAATTGTATGGCTGACGATGGGTAAGGCATATGCATACCTATGTCATGTATCTAAAAAATGGATAAGCGTTTGCCTTAATTGCATACTTTGTATTGCCAGTTGGTTATGCCAGTTTGCAAACCGAAAATATTTCTACGTCAGGATATAATGAGAAATGACAATGCATTCTAAGTCCTATAACACGATTTAGTAAAGCAGTAAATTGATCTGAGCAGCAATTTAACATTACAGGAGGTTTTAAAACGTTGAACTAATGTGCTAATTAAATATGCTACCTCAAGATACGGCGAATGATTCAAGGAGAAAAATTATACTAGATTGTCTGGGAAAGCGATTCTTTTGTGCACGTTAGTGAAAGTTTAATGTAAAGGAATGGCTCGAACAATTGACCTATGATGTCATTGTGTGGAGGTGTCATTAATATGCTGTATGTACATTTACAGAGGTTTATGTATCATATTTTTTCAATAATGTGTATTAAAATGAAGTCGCATTTTGTGTTGAGATTTACACAAAATGTTCCGTTTACTCAGGAAGGCCCACTGATGATAATGATGATGGGGTAGTAATTCTTGCTGTGTCTTTTGTTTCTTAAAATTTAGTTTTAGTAGAATACATCTTTAGCAAACACTTCTGGCAATACTCAATGCTTTTTAGTCAGCATAAGTGCATTTTCCGTCATATTGCACGATTTTAAGAGTTACTGTGAAATTGCCATGCATTGACACACATATGTATATGATATGCTCAGCTTTTCACTTTTCCCAAAGCAGCTTTGAGCATTTCTGTTGTATGATGTGTAGGTCAAAGTTGGAACTTGGTACGATTCGAAAATTCGATAGTTTCCTTTGGGAGCAGATAAATTTAGCTCGTTAATTCCAAAGTTCATTAGATCAGGCATCATTTCTTCACACTGTTTAGTTTAACAGGGTCCAGGAACTTTTCAAAAGAATAGTCTTAAGGGATTACATATGTTGGTCGTGGATAGGATGTAATATATTAACATCATTTGCGGTTGAAGTAGGTCAAAACTCGTGATGCGCAATTTTACAATTACCCATGCATGAGTAGTAGGAGTGGATGCACATCTCCGATTCCTTACAAGATTAGAGGAACAAGTGGAACTTTCCCTAAACCGACGCACTTGACTATTATTTGCGTATGGGAGTTGTCCTAATTGCAATTAAATTACTTGTAGGAACTAGTCACTATCCATTATAATGAGAGCCTTGTCCACTTGACTCTTGTTCCTTTTTGCCCAACTTCATTTGAATTTAAATACGTTGTTTAGTGGCCATTCATACACATTCGTGGCTCATTCTGTGCAGTACCAGGCTGGCAAATAATGTACCCTAATTCGACTGCCAAAAGTACCATCAGCGACACAAGAATGATATGGATGGGTTCTTAGGAAAGGTAATAATCGTGGCATTCTTTCACGTTACCCCAAGTTGTATGCAATTATATTGAACGATGCAACTTATAGAAAACCTTATAATATTTTAGATTTTTTTCATGTTAGAGGTTATGAATTCTTCTTTACTATAATAAGTACATAAAGTAGAGAATATTATGTAAATTTATGACTTACTTTTAACTCTAAAACTGACAAACTTGAAAAGGAACAAAAACGAGATGTTTCACATAATACATTTTTGGCGTAGCCAAATCAAAAATGCCACATTTTTGGTACAATTTACTCCACTTCCACCTTTAATATTGTTTACATATATGCAGAAATATATATATATTTTATGCATTTTTCTTTTGTTAAACAGGCAGTTATTCTTCATCGAGCAACAAATGATGCGCATACGAACCATTGCTATTTAATAGTATTTAAGAAGAAGCTAACGATGATGATAAGCAGTAATAACGATGATGACAAGTAAAATGTTACGTTTTCATGCATTTTGCATCCCAAGACGCTGCAAATTGTAAAGCGCAAAGCAAGTGTATAGTCCTAACTAAAAAAATCCTCAAAAAATTCAAGTCCAAGCGAACGAAACGAGACCTGTGCTGCAGTAGTTGTGTACAACAAAGTTAGTAACTACTTTCTTAGCAGCAGCACAGCTACAGCAAAAATAATATAACCTACCAACAACTAACTTTAACCACACTTTAGTAACGCTTTAACGTAACGCTCGTCATAGCCCATAGCTCCTTCCACGAGTAAACATTGCTCAGTGCTCATCATATAATATACTGCTTTACCATTTACAATCGACACAGAACTCTTGTGTTCTTGTGTGAGTCAGCCAGAGAGCCAGACAACATTTTGTGGATTAAAGCAAGTTTAGTTTTTACGGTATAGCAGCATAAGTACAAAGTGAGGGATAATAAGTTTATAGAGAATAGAGAGGTGTCGTGTTTTGGACTACTAGCTCAAGCTCAAGTGGTGGTGGAGTTTCTAGTTGGACCGATTCAACTTTGTGCAAAGACTCCAGTCTGCAAGGGAGTCTCAGTCGTGGAGCATCTCTCTCGCTTGCTACTTGCTACATACAGCTCAGTAAAGTTGTTCTTTTTACTAGAGCATTTTTCTCACACACATTTTTGTCTGCTGAACTTTACATGAACACACATCTAAACACATACAAGGTTTTTTGGAGCATCCGGCACTTTTTAACATTGAAAAAAAGCAACAGAGTTTTTCCTTCCGAATAAAAAAACACGTGTGATTTTATGATCCGCATTCATCCTTACAAAAATTATATGTACTACACATATATACTAGAAACTTCTTCTGTATACTTACTGCTACCTAAGTAAACATTCTTCGCTAATTAAATTATAATCTCGTATTGTACGTACATGTGCGAGAAACTGCTCGTTTGTGTCTTTGGGACTTGTTCACGGAATTGTTTTGTAAGTACTCAAGATCAAGATCAAAATAGTCTTGACATGTAAATCAGTTATCTATGTACGAACGCTGGAACCCAAAATCAATTCTCCAGGATTTTCCCCTGCATATATGCACAGGGAAAAGCAAACAGGAAATATATCCACGAAGGTGAACTGCTTTCTTGTGAGAAACTTACTATGAAACGTTGGTGTTTTATCCAGGTTATTATGCATGTTATGTTGTGATTGACATGACACTATACATTGTTGACACTGTGTGTCTCTGGAAAACATATAAGTGATGAACCAAGTGATTTGTGACTATAGATAGTTTTGTGACTGGCAGTTTTGTGCACTGAAAATTATTACATGGAAAAGTTGGAAAAGCACAAGTCCAGGTAAAGCACATATACATATATAGCCAATTTGATGTGCAAAGATAAATTAATGAGCTGAAAACCGAAAAGTGGACAAAACTCTTACTATCTCTTACTCTTCAAAACTCAAGCAACTGCATGCAACTAGTTCATAGTTTATGCATGCATTACTTCATGTATGAGTATGCTTACGAAATACAAAAATGATATACATATAGCTAGGCTCATCATTGAAGAAAGAATACTGGACAATTATTTATGGTTTGTGCACGTGTAAAATAAAGTTAGATTTTCTCTGTTTTTGATGAGTATATATGCATGCATGACTGGAGAAATTTCGTGTGCCTGGACTTCTGGAATAATAAATTCTTCTTGACATTTTCTTATGACTTTACTGTTTTGAAAGATTCCATCCGTAGCACCACGTACCATGTATCCGACGGACCGATAATTTATGCGTTTATTTCATTATCATTACTATAATTAAGCCCACTCTGACTATGTGTTCATCACAAATCACATTCTTGGTTGGTGGCAACTTCTTCTCTAACAATTTTCAAAAAGCTCGCGTATGTGTCTGTTGTATATCTGTCATATACTCTTGCTGATAATAGTATGATGATATAATGATGTATGCAAATGTGATTATCATGTTGTGTAGCATATCATGTTATATGATGACTCTCTTTATTGTTGCAGTAATATCATTACTACTATTTTGTGCTTATATGGTGGTAGGTAAGGTTAGGTGACAATGTGGCAAAGGAAAAAGCAGTTATGCTGAAATCTTTTTTTTTCGTTACCTGACTTGACTTGACTTTGAACATTATTGCAAATGTTACCTGTTGTTGCATACAACTTTTGACTTTGACTGACTCTGAATACATTTTTTTCTTCATTTTGCATCTCTCAAGTGCCCTGCAAACAAGTAGTTAATTCATTCATTATTATATCATTTTTCAAATTTTATCTGTAGGCAAGCAAATTAGGTATTTTGTAGTGGCAATGTGGTAGCGATTATCAGTAGTAGGTAACATTATTGGTTAAAAAATGTGCATGTTTTTTTCTGGTTAAAGCAACTTGGCTTTTCTTGTAGTACGAAACAACCACCACAAAACGAAACGACTAACACAGCATCACAGAAATAACAATATTTTATGATGATGATCATGATGACTATATAGTCAATATAGAGTTTACTCTTTAACAGACTCGCTTTTTTTGGGACTTCACATGTGACATGTGAATATTTACATTGACCTCTGCGCGTCTGTGGCAAAAAGATGTTTTCGATTGGGTAATCTTTATGAAATCTTTGTTGCTTTTCAGATTTGTGACTATCATCGTACGTTATGCACACTTCAAACAAATGAGGGGAATAAGATACTAAATTTATTGCGACACGTTACACGTCTCTTTTCTACACATACGCCAAACCAAACCAACAAAGGTTTTCTGTTCTTATAAGAGCCGAGCCGCCTCTGTTGTTGTTGTGTATGCCTTACCTTCGTCGTCTATTGTCGCCAAACACAAAAAATATTATAAAACAGCTTCAGCAGCAAACGTGTCACCCTTAACACCTCTTAACGGATTTGTGAAAACGACAAAATCTTGGCCTAAATTTTGTGATGGTGTATGCAAAAGTACAATTATAAGTTGTTAGTAGCCCCCAACAAGGACTTGTTAACTACTTTTAACTTTTGAGCTCTGTTAAAGTTGGCAAATTAAAAACTTTACTGGCCACAGACTAATTACATATGAACTTATTAAGCGTCGACCAAGAAAGAACATGAATTGGTAGAGAGACGATCACTCTCCACTCTCGGATGAATTCGGATGTCTAGATGATGACCACTATATTATATGGCCATGAAATGAACTCTAACTAACCTCAAGTCTCTCTCAAGAAGAGAACTGATAAAATTGTGAACCTTTAATCGAAATTAATTTATAAAACGTCAAAATGGTTATTCCGCCAATTACTGCTACCTCATCTATGATGATGGACAACTCTGACAACTCCTTGGATTCTGTCGTCTTTGGGTCTCAGCTCATTTCCAAGACGTCGTCGACCCCATATTCAGATGCTACTCAGGTGAGAAAAGTCTCCCTTTTCGCATTTGATATCATAAAATATGCGTTGTTGATGTGCTCTCAACTTTGTAGCTGTTGAACAATTTAGCAATTTCCATAAGGTTATCGAAATTGAAAGCGTTTGTGTCTCTTTTTTTTAAATAAAAATAAAAGTCGCCGTATTATCCTGTAGCCACTTCTACAGACGACCAATGGCTTAGTCAGATGAAACATTTTACCGAGTAAACACTTTGTTTTGTTCTTTTTTTGTTTTTCCAACAAATATTAACGGGCAAATATAACAATGGCTTAATTTTGTAACCTACATTTTGGATAGCATACTTTATGAAAAAGCATGGTTTATAATGGCTTGTATATTTGCAGGCCCTGAACTCTGAAATTCCGTATTCAAAATCATAAATCATAATATAGCATACACACATATTTTACTACAACTTAACGTCATAGAATAGTCGACACACTAATAATGTTGAATGTTGCATTAAATTAGGAATAAGGAAGTTGGTGCTCTCTCTCTCTCTCTGGCGTGTTTGATTTTTGATAAGTTGATAACCATGTACGCAGCAGCGCTAATGCATACCTTCAAGTAGCACAAATAATCGTGTAAACAGTAAACGACCCGTGGCGAGGTAACATGGATTACTTGTAAAATAACAATTCATAGGAAATATTCTGACATTTTGCCTGGAATATCTATATGACTTGTCTCACGTAAACCTTTTTTATAGTAAAAAGACCTATTCATGTGCGCGATGCAAATTGTATTTCCAATAAATTGCCATTAATTGCCAACAACTTAACATCAGACTAGGTATTATAATATTCAGCGACAAAATGCCAGAGAGTTTAATAAGAGATAGTTCTCTATAAACTGCATTTTATTATTCGGTCGGAAGCAGCAAGTATGCGTGCACATAAGAGATGTTGATGGATATGGCATGACATGACGTTGTGTGCGGTGGTGTCAGGATTTAATATCATTCTTATCATCTTTTAATCATAATACAACAGCAGCCACTATCAGCGTCATCAGCCGCACACAGAGTGCATCGACATTGGGCTTGACGACTTGTTTATTATGTCGCCAATTCATAGGTAGGCAATATTTCTAATTACGCCACATTACGACTCATTCATTGCCAATGACATGACAAATCAAGAGTTGTTACAGGATAATTTGTTCGCTATAAAAACCGTATCTCATCTCTCTCGTATATAAACTTTAAAGTGTCATTATGTATTATTGTGTGTGTGTGAGATTTGAGTTGAAGCTCAGGCAATATTTTCTCTCATCTCATCATCGTCGTCACACAAACAGAGAAATGGTTTAGTATGGATAGTATATTGCACTATAAAGCGAAGCTTATGGAATATGAAAATAATTTGATGCTATATTTATATTTCATGATATTATATGGCATGGCTGTTTAGTAATCTGCTTTTACTTGTCAGATAGAAAGACTTACATAAAAAGCCTCGCTTTATGCAAAGGCAAAAGCAGAACAACGGAGAGAATAAGAAGAGTGGTTGCATCACATATGAAGTGGTTTGAGTTGAGGTGTCGAGTTTTGGGTTCAATGCATCGAAACCATCATCATCTCATCATCACCACCGTCCAAACGAACAGCATGAATGTCAAACAGTGAACATGACTGGAATGGAAAAAAATGGAGCAGTCAGTTTTTAAGTACAAGAAAAAAATAGCAGTAGCAGTTATAAATGCCATATTTATCCATTCCATGAACTTAAAACGCAATACGCGACGTAAATAGCTTCTTGTAGGTATTTGTTAACCCATTCGCAATATAAATTCCAAAATTGCCATTTAAAATCGTTTTGCGCCGGGTTTGACCTATGAGGAAATTCAATATATTTGTAAACGATGGTGGATTTAAGTTTCCAAGTCAAGTGGTTTATTTCGACAGTTTAGAAAAGTAAATATTTTGAGCAGTAGGACGTTTTGCCTATGTCAATACACTGCCAAAACCGTTTCCTATGAATTACTAATGAATTATAGCTCTAGTACATACATGGCTTTATATTATGCGACAAGAGCGACATGTACGTAAAAAGTGCAACAGAAGAAAAAACATCGCAACAACGGCCAACAAGGAGCAGCTGCAGTAGAATTACCGGATGGACAACGTAGGTAAAAAAATATTCCCTTCCCTAACCGCTTGCTAAGCTACTGGCCAGTAGCTGAATACGGATGAATATTATTCTCGTGATGATGGCGATGATGATGACATGACTGATGACGCTTGAGTGGTTGGAAAGCGGAACAAGAAAATGTTTGTCTGTTAGAAAGTGAATGGAAAGTCGTAAAAACAGAAAACATGAAATATATAGTTTCTAGTTTCTAGCATACCATCACAATCATCAGTATCAGTACTAGCTTCTTCACCAAACAAGTCAAACTTGATACATGGCTGCCCATAACTAACTGTAACTGTTTTTGTATGCGCTCGATATATTATATTTGGACTTGCATGGAAAATAATTATGGGAATAATCTGAAAATGTTTCAGAAATAATTATTGCAATTTTGTTTACTCGTACTATAACTATGTATGAGAGAAATCCCGTAAAAAGTGTAGTTATAGCTTAAAGGAAAAAATGTTAAAGCCATAGCTATGTATATTGTATATCTGCAGGCACTTGTCTCGGACGGTTACATATGCGGATACGGACATACCGTTTAGCAGGTTTTTAGTCGGGAAGTATAATAACTAACATTACTGCACACACATACATACAGAAGCCAATGACTTATTTAATGGTTCATTGGTTGTTGTTTTGTTACATATTGTATTGCTATTATTTTCCAAGCCTTCAACTCTAAATTGATATTTTGAGAAGTTCAATCCTTCTTCCTTCCTTCACCGTTTTACACAAAACTTTAACTACAATATATAATGTGAATACCTACATCATTGTGGTTGATTGAGCTCCTATCATATCATGCGTACACGTTACGGAATAAATGAGCGCGGGTGGTTGCCCTAAATTGTTAAATGATGGTATATAATACAATGCGTAGTTCTGCAAAACGGAGAAGTTTGTAAGTTGTTGTTGTTTTGTAGCGTGTCTCGATTCTCAATTCCCGATGCCTCCCACCACACCGTCATAGTGAATATAGTTGGTTGAAATTTTTGTCGGTTTCGTTTTTCATGGTTTTGATGTGCTGATAATGAACGCTGATGATTTTACTTGGTAGTTAGTAGGATTACGAATGCGATATCAAGCCAACATAACATGCAAGAAGTGTACTTAATTTTTTTGTAAATGCAAATATGGTATATGAGTAATGCTCTTCTTATCGTACCTGTTGATTGCTACCTTATAATCTAAACTGCCTCGTATGCTTTTTTATACTATAATATCTGGTTGGGTGCTTGGTGGGTAGTTTTTGTGTTGCCAGCTGCCTGTTTAGTCGGAAAGTAGTTCTAAAACGTAGAACGTCGTATGTAACGTACTACCTATGAAATAGTGCATACAACAGAAGCTTCCGTTTTCATAGTCCTCCTCCAAACGGTAGACGAAAGATGAGTCATTGTAACCATTATATTAGTGCTAACTTGCAATAATCTGTTCTGCCGTCTATAAAGCAAAACACACTTTTAATAGCGTTTTCATCACATTTATACGCTGACTAAGAACATTTTAATTATGCAACCATATGAGGCAACTGGTTCCAATACACCAACTATTTTTTCAATTAATATGATGAGATCATATATAAAAACTCCGAAATTGAGTGAGTTCTACTTTTGCGGCTCTGGCGCTGAGACAGGGTTTTCGAAATGTATAAAGTGCATGGTGCACGCACGAAACGGTGATTCACGCACAACAAAAGAGCTGCCATTTCCATACCTTCACTCTAGCCATTCTTCAAAATTATTACTAATAATAATGACTAGTAGACTAGAGACTATTTTATATGTGACCTGTTTTGATTCGTCACCTTTTTTGCTTTCAATGTAAATGCCTCAAGGTTTGCTTGCTGCTGCTGGTGTTGTTTGTTTATGACAGTTGGTTAGTGGTCGATCGGAAATGGCTATTAAATATAATGCCAGCAGTGTGTGGAGGAAAGAATGAGATTTTGCGATTTTATGGACTGCAGTCGCTTTTGTGCACGCATATATCGAAAATAACTGTCTCGTCAAATCCCGGCCCTGGCTGGCCCGTCGACAATATGGTGTCTGTAGTTGTGGGACGGGGACGCGACGCTTAAAACGCTTTCCCTTCTTCTTATTGAGTCATCATCATTCCGCACCAGTCAACAACTCAACTCACTCTCACAAACTGACATGATGATGATGATCATGATCTTGTAATATAATTACGTTTTAGGTTAGATCACCAACATCATTTTTCGCTGGCTTCGTTGTAACTCGTTATCCCCCCGTCTGTCTTGTTGGCGGTTGGTTGGTTGTCGTCAAAGCGTTTTTTGGCCTTTTTTCTTCTTCAATTAAGCACTGTTGTAGTTTGTGTGGAGTCCTCTGACTCCTGAATGGCAGTCGCGTTTCCCAAATTACAGGAATTTTACTTAGGACGACGATGATGACAATATGCCCCATATTAAACATTATTACTCCTTACTTACCCAGCTATTATCATAATATGATTAGTGGGGCGTTTCGTAACTCGATAGCAAAGTCTAAAACTTATTGCTTGTGTAAAAATGTCTGTTGTACATTGTAATGGCAAATGTGCTTGTAAACCTTGATGTTATCTTCATCTTCCAAATTGCAGGCATGGCAGGAAAAATGTAAAGGAAAAGTCGGTAGCGCAGCAAGCAGACCATCATTTTTGACTTTGAGATCATCAATTTCCACGTACTTTGTCGGTGGCAAATTTTGCAAGAAAAAGTGTGGCATGATGCGTGCGGCGATGTTCTCTGGGTTGATGACTTGTGTGCATAAACTCTTCTGGTTACAAGTTTAAAGTACGAAAGATCATCAGGATGATGATGTGTTGCATAAGTTACTTCACATTTTTTTCTTATCAAACAAGTCCTCTATTCATCCTTTCCGTTTTTTGACAAAAGTCACTTTCTTTGGAAAACGTTTGCTCAAATATGGAAAAGGGGTATTGCACCAAGTTACTTTACATTTTAAAAATATGTCCTTGTTATGTAAATCACATATATTCTCTGTAGTAAAAAACATGCAGCTAAAATTGCAATCAATTTTTTCGTCATTAAAAATCATAACATGATATTCTTATATGACTCGCGATAGGGCATGTTTTCTGCTATTTGCGGATGATGATGAAGTTGTGGTGGTGGTTATCAAGCAAGGTGATCCTCGGTCATCCTGATAGTAGATACAATGTTTAATGACTGATAACACAGGGAAATACATAGTACGTCTGTTTTGAAGATTATAGCCGTTTTTAGCATGATGCAAGAAACATTACATTATTAATCAATGTAAATAAAGAAGGTCATACAAGAGAGAGATTTGATTTTTTACGATGTCGGGCTTATAAATAGGTAAATGTTGATAAAAAGGACAGAGTATTACATATATTTATTATGCTGCTGCTGTATAGTTGAATGGCTTCTCAATGAATGTTATCTGTTTAAATTTTGCTGGAGTCTGTTTCTGTAAATACACACAACAGGCAAAAGATACATGCAGGCTTGGATTTTGGTCGATAGGGTGGAGGAGGAAAAAATCGGAAAAACTAGACTGATGATGCATAATAAATATTTATGTAGGGTGACACGATGATGGGTGTAGTTGTAGTTGCTGTTTTGTAATGAGTGAAATTGAAACATTATTATTATTATGCAGAATGGCTTATTTATTTTGGAGTGCTTGATAATAATAATAAAGGGATATGGCGTAGTCAAGTTTCTTTTATCCGTTCATTATTGAGTAGAGACCCATATCCCAGAGATATATGCGATACGTAAAATAGAGTCTGCTTATTGTATTACGGGTAAATACGATAGCAACAGATAATAATGATTATATCCGAAACATCTTATCGTACAAGCGTTTCAACTGTTTATATTTATACTCGTGTGTATTGACTTGTGGTGTGCCGCCGCTCATGCCATGCCATGCCTGCGCCGTCAACATCGTCATTATTACGGAACATACTTTTATAGTTAGTTTTGTGTGTAGGTTTAAGGATTATCAGCTAATAGCTTTAAAAAAAAGTCAGATCAACTCTTGTCAACTTTCGTTTGGCCTGACTCAAGAAACGACAACCGACACAGGAAAATGCAGCGTAATTGCTCTTTGCATATTTCTTGTCACTAAAATTCTTTTAGTTGAGCAATGCAATTGGTCATGTAGTAGGTACACATAATAATTTGTACAAATATTATAAGCTGTAAGAAAAATGCCAGTAATGCATACGTCATTCTCGAAAATTCTCTTCCCGTTCAAACACGCTTACACGACAGCTCCCACCAATCATAAAACGCAAAAGAGCTATGCAGTACAGAGATTTCTTATAAAAGCTTATTAATTTTTTTCTTTTGATAGGAAGTGCTCACTTACATTTTTGTGAGCGATATGATAACGAATGTAATGGTGTTGCTCGTTAGTGGAATCGGTGATTCCAGAGAATGATACCTAAAAAAACTAAACTGCAACTAATCTAACATTGTTTTGATGAGGGCAGGATTACTGAAAGTTGTCCAGATATATTTCTGCAGAAACCTTGGTGTACGGTGGGAGGTTTTGGTAGACTGTTAGCGCGTTACAAAGAATCGGCATCATCGCAAAAACTGACAGGACAATCATTACTGCCTGACGCCGGCTCTCCTCCACATCGAGTGGTTTGCTTTGACTTGGCATGTCCGTCCTGTGTACATACTTGTGAAATGTGAACCCATCCATCGTATTTCGATGGGATCATGCACAAACACACAGGTACATAATATTCTACTCTGACGTATCAAACGACTAAGCCGTTTTTTATGTATGCTGTAATTTTTATGCACTCATTCTGTCTCCCCGTGTCCTGAGAGAGTTCAGTCTGAGCCGCACACAAAATTCGCAGTTAGTCTCCAAATACATTTTTCCTGGATCTCTCGCTCACATCACACACAAATCCTTCAAATAACAAACGCTGTTGCTGGGCGGTCCAAGCGTTTTTTTATAAGAAGTTTGTATGTATGTATTTTCGCTGAAAGGAAAGTGGTTTCATAATAATGTTTACATCTCTTTCGTCCGTCCGTAGAAATATTAAAAATATCTTGGTAATAACTGGGCTGGTGTTTTGGCAATTTGTGCAGGTCATAATTAAGTCCTATGATATATCTTTTTATAGGAAAAAAATATCAGACAAGTTGATTCTCATCTTTTATAACGTCATATTTATAGTAATGCTGCACAGACCATAATCCATAAGCCTAACATCATCCATCCTTTTCCACACACGAACAGAGTGCACAAAGAGAAGCTTTGTAAATTGCCTCCACTCAAATCCATCTCATCACTTTATTTGCAAATCTTTTGGTGCAGAAATAAGCAGCTCGTTTTTTATCTGCTACTAAAGTAGATATTTCTGCCTATTTGATAAACTCTAAACTCAAGTGCTGCTATATACATACGTTCGTATATAGAATCGAGAAACTTTTTATTCGTTAATTATATAGAGAGAGAGAGAATATGGCTGGTTTGTACGGATTCTTTGCTAAAATGCATAAAAGATGATGATGAGTGAGTGAACCATTGAAATTTTCCTTGAAATTTCACGGGAATTAAGCGTTGACTTCAGGAGAAATCACGAACGAGTTGCCCATTCCTATTAAAACCAGCAACCTGTAAAAAAATACGTCTGTATGTGTTGTTACGTTCAATATGCATCTCATTTTCTCCATCATGTTGATAACATTCGCGGCAAAGAGAGGAGGATAAGGTCGGGTTCATGAGAAGTTTCTACATTTAATTTCTCATGGTTAATATCAGTATGTCATGTTTTTAATATAAAACAAAAAATTCGTGTAATTGAAATTGTGAAACGCACATGATCATCAGGATGATACGTGTGGTGGTGATGTGCCCAGACAGATTGCATTTTACCCGAGAGAAGAGCTTCTCAGAAATAAAGAATTCGAACAATATTATTATTATTATGTGTTTTACTGCAGTAGGAATGAGAAGCAGCAAAATAGACAACTTGTCTGATATTTTTTGCCATAAACTTTTATCACATACAATGGCAGTCAGCTATAAAAAAAGCTATTTCAGTTTCATCAGAAAAAGAGACAAAAATTCAGTGCTAAGTACATGTGACGCTCATTATTCAGCTCTTAAATACATTTTTTTTGCTGTGATTCAGTAAAAAACTGCGTTACTTTTTTGGGGCTCCAAAAAGCAGAAGAAGAAACAAAAAAATGCACACATATTGTGCTAAATGCGTAAAATGAGAACCGTGAATAATTTGTCATGTTACTACCATGCGCTTTTTTAGTCACCAATATAATTATTTTTAGGGAATGATTACATATCCAAAGAATTCAAGCTACATTATGAGAGACCTACTCTCTGCAAATATATAACGCAACTTATCTTGTAGACTTGGATGGCCAACAATATTGAATAATTAATTAATGTAAGGTAGCGTGGCACTGTTTGTACTTATTTGAAAACTTTTATCATCAAATTGACTGCAAACTAACTTATTCTATTATTCCGCTTATGACGACGATGACGATGATTGAAACGTGAGCGATATAATAGAGGGAAATGTGTGCACAACAGTTTACTGCACTGCGTATAATAATATACTTACCTATATGCATGTATTTTTACGTGGACTTAATTACTAGGAACTTGTGCCGATGATCATGCATGAGTAATGTGAATTTGCAAGCTGCTATAATGCAGAGGAGGTGAACAGTAGTAGTAAATCAAGTTTTTTTTTGTGAATTCGGGAAATGTAGGATTCTTGAGAATCCAGTAGGCAAAAATATACACAGAAGCAGAAAAGTGTTTGCTGATCGTGATGATGGTATTATAGATTGTGGTAGTGCGGACGGACAGTTGTTTTCTGTGTCAAATGATATACACGTAAAGTATGCTGTTAGTGTTGCCAACTGGTTCAGCTTCAGCTGCTACTACTCCGGGGCTGTTATTAATTAATGAAATAATAAGATAGCTTTTAGTAGAGTTTCAACTTGCTTTTCTCCTTTTTTCCTATACTATTTTTCTGTAGAACTGCATGCAAAAGTAATTAGAAAAGGTGGCTAGAGGAATTATAAAAAATTATAAGCTTCTGTACTCTCCGTCTGCAAAAAAAGGCCACCATCCGGGGTGACCTTTTAATAATGTGGTTGGGTGTTTTTTTGCACATAAGCTCATACCCGCGTCATCTGTAAAACCATCATAATAATAATATGACGTGTGCATATGTGGAAAGAAAATTGTCATTGGTTTTTGTAGATAAAAAAATAAGAAATCCGTGTTTCTTAAGGCTTGATATATTTGTAACTTGTATAGCTTCGCATACAAGCTGTGTAGCAGCTTAATTATTTTCTAATGAAATGAAGAGCAAACCAATTTGTTAATTTGTTGCGGATTGATTATCCAAATTAGCTGCCTACTCAATTTATATCTATTTATAAATTTATCGTATAATATGCGCATGTATTGTCGACATAATGTTTTTCCTCCTCCTTCCATCACACCACCACATAGTTTTTTTATACAGTTAACACGTAGACAAGATTAGTGTTATGAATATAATTAATTTTTAATGGCTTAATTACCCAGAATATTCCATTTGTAGAGACTACAGACATAGCAGAGTTGTAGTAGTTCAACAATTTATTAAAAATGCGATCTTTTACTTTCCGCTTCCTAAGTAAACAGCTTTTGCTCTCAGCAGCAGCAAAAAAGGGAATGCTCCATGTAGCAAAACTACTGCTTTTGCAAAACCAAACAACGACCACTTTCCATTTCTATTCATATCATCATTCATCATTCATTAGTAGACTGACTCGAGTTCACATTACTTGCATGATGATGAGATGAGGAGCATAATGTGGTTTAGTGGTTTTGCTTCCGTTAAAAAATCTCTGGAAACCCACTCCACATGGCAGGAATAAAAATGGCGATGATAAACGTCTCCTGTTCCTTCTCGCGCTCAGAAAAGAGCTCACAACCAGTGATGGAAAAATAGGAAGCGTATATTCTTCTCCTGGATGAAGAATTGCCTGTGTGATGATGTTGCTGAGTGAGAAGTGGATTGATGAGAATCTTGTATTCCGGTATAATTAGTCACCACCAACCAACACAAGCTTTTGCTTGCCATCATCAACTCAACATGCATGCATGCATTAGGGCCATATGTATTTTTTGCAAATATGGTTGAAAAAAATGCGTAGTGTGCATT
Source organism: Sinella curviseta (assembly GCA_004115045.4). NCBI lineage: Eukaryota > Metazoa > Arthropoda > Collembola > Entomobryomorpha > Entomobryidae > Sinella > Sinella curviseta. The sequence continues at coordinate 57,536,769 of CM023201.3, forward strand.
ATTATCTGGATATGCGTGTGTATGCCATCACCACACAGTTTCTGTGCTCACCAACTTTTGGATCATCTTTTTTTTACCCAAATATATTTTTTTGCACCAAACTGGAAATCTAGTTTTCTACTCCTCGTAAAATACAAGCGACTAAAAGTTTGTTAAATACATTATCATCCTTTTTCAGTCGATACACACACAACAGAACATCAGACAAATTTGAATATTTATATTAGAGGAATTGATGAGAGGGTGATATAAAAGTAATATAAAAACATATATAGAGATGAGAGTAGGTAAATAGCAAAACTGTTTTACTTTTTACTATTATTGTTATTATCATTATTCCTTCACGAAAGACATGATTTGCTCCTTTCATAGCAGCCGAAGCCAACAAGCCAGGAAAAAAAAGATGAGCAGTAGTTTTTTGAGGTCCCAAGAGCTCAAGGTTAACGTCTGCTTAAGCTGATGATATGCATATAATAACAAACTGCAGTAAAGATAATATAATATACATTTAGGTAGTAATATTTATATATATATACTATATGGACGCAAACTTAGCACTCGCACATGATGTATATAGGACTCATGGGAGTTTTTGGTTTGTTGTGATGATGTTATATGTTGTGTTGACTCGTTCGCTCTCATCTCAACTCACTCCACAACTCTCCACGGCACAACAACTTCACATCATCATCAACGTCTGTTGTGTGTAAAATTGGTGATAATCTCTAGATATGTGGAACTATATATATTATTATTATATGGCATGGCAAAAGTCTTTTTGCAAAATTGCAAACATTGTTTGTTACTTACAGCTCCAAGCAAAACCAACTTTAGGAAGGGCAGTTATATTATCATTTAAAATTATTATTACCAGCACCACCACCACCGCTTCAACAACGACGACGACTACTACACAAACGCTATTTTTTGCCCATTTAGTAAAAAAACAGGTAATAAGGTATGATATTGGCATGTAGGGATCGTTGCTTATTACTTCCTTCTTTACTCGCGCGCTACTCGCTGAAATATATTGTCTGCGCCTTCTCTCCTCTCTGCAAATCTCACAAACGTCGACTCTCTTGGGTTTTTAGAAGATTTTTTTTGGAGAGCTCTTGCATGATATGATGGATCTCGTATCAAATCAGCATGTTTTTTTTTCGTGAACATGATCTGTGTTAGCACTTTTTACTGGTATGGTGTGCTGGTGCTGATATAAATAGTAATAATATTGGTTGGCTTTTTAAGGGAAAAACTTAATGAGTTATACATATATTATTATAATATGCATAAATAAATATAAACATGTTGCGTTGCTTGTCGTGTATGTGGTGGTGGTGTGGTGTGTAGGATGGCTTCATCAAATAGAAGACAGCCATAATGCTAATCAGCAGGGAGGAGATAAGTTGGTTGCATTTTGATTGTAAATTTAAGTTGATTTAATGCTTGATGAAATTTGAATTAAGGAATGATACGATATGATATGATGAGAGAGAAGAGTTTTTATACAGTTTTTTTCTCAGTTTGTATTCCTAAATCAGTATTGAGTACGGGAGTTGGGTACACACGCTACTCACGCATCAAATCTCGTTTTTTTTCTATCCCTCACGGTATTAGTGACGCAATTTGTACAAAAGCTAGAAATAATATTTCCATCTATAAAAAAATAAATGGGTTTGGTAGACAAAATTTCGCACATAAATAGACACATGTATCCGCTCAACTGGAAAAAAATTGCGGAAGACACGTATATAGTATAATATTTGACATGTGAAAAGCACGCATATCTTTTATAGATTGAGTCGAACAAAAATTTAAATTATTTGGAAAGGGAAAAGATCAGATCAGATGTGTGGAGTATGAGATTTTTGCTTCGGTGATGATGATGTGTGTGCTTCATATGAAATCATGTAATTATGATAGACGATGAGTGATCCCCTCACTCGGCTCATCATAATGTCTCTTGAGGCTGCTGAGGTTGAAAGCTGAACTGAAATAGGGTGAGGATATATAATATAGCATCATCATAATAATATTAGATTATATCTTTCTTCGTATCTCTACTTGTTTGAGAAATATTACTCACGTATTTATGTATACGTACCAAAAGTTGACCAAGAATTGGGGATGACTGTGTATTATAGAAGCATTCTGGGAAAAATATTCTCACGAGCCCGACGAGCCGAAAGATGAGAGAGGGCGAGAGAATATGAGAGCATGAAACAGCCTAATATGAATTTGAAGACGATTATTTGGTCTCTGAATACAATCCATTTCCACTTCCCTTATAGCTCCTTTCCTCGAATTTGTGTATATATGCCTAAAGCTCTATTACTATAAGTATAAATCCAAGCTCCAAACACACAAATGCATTTCAAATTTGTAGCAGGTAATGGACCGGAAATAGTCATTTGAAAAATGAGGCAGTTTCGCATGAATGAAAGGTGGCCGATGATGTTGATGATGAAGAAAAGAAGAGAAGACCGAATGACATGTACAAAAGGCGACGGTCGCACCGCACCGTAATGAATCTTTAGGTACAAGGAATACTAAGGAATACGTTGTGCCATTGAATGGGTTTACACTTGAAATGAGTACCTCACTATATACCAGCTATATATAATACGGAGATTTTTTTGTGTGAAAAACAATCAACCTTCGCATTCGGGTGGCACTCAATTGAAATGAGTTATGCTGTAGAGAAGATTCGACTGGCATTTTGCTGATAGAAACAAAAATAATGTATTGAGATAGATATCCATCTTGAGTTACATGTTACACTATGATTATGGTGTCAGTTGGTTAATAAACTTGTCTTTTTTGTGTGTGCAAAAACATATCACCGTACATATTGCCATGTGGCATATGAAACAGAATCAGAATAGGAATCGTGCTAAATTGATCTCGGCCCAACTTGTTGTGTATTTCTGCCTCCATCTTTTTTTTCAAAAATGGTTTCCAAGAACTGTGTGAACAATGAAGGAGAGCATTATAATCATCATCACCATAATGTATCCTAATCATCTCGAACGTAATCATTTCAAAGGGGACAAAATGATCATGCCATGAAAACCACATAATATGTGGGTCTCTGTCTACATTGCATTGTATGATATGCATTATTGAACTGATTGCTTTACATTTGTTTTTTGTAAAAAATATTATGTACTCAAAGCACGTTTCGGTCAGCTTTGCCCTCTAAAATTATCTTTTGAATATTTTTGGTGACCAAACGAAGCTCGCCAATTTGAGATTATTAAGGCAATTAGGTACATACCTGTGTGTGTGATCTATGGAACCATCCTATTTTTTCTTTGCAATTTCGCATAAACTGTTGTATTTATTCATTTGATTGCGTGAGATAGTTCAATCAGGTAAGTGTATTTGATATGATTTTGTTCGGCGTTTATTGTTTCAAACTATAGCTACATGAATGAGAATGTCTTAAATTGGTATATTTTAAACAACAATCATGTTTCATGTCCCTTGCCCCTGCAACTATATCCTAATGGGTTTGCGGAAAGATTTTTATTGTTGGGAAATGGGAAGTCTGTGTTTAGTTGGACTTTACGTTGTTGCTTCTTGCTTATCGATATACGTAGCAATTAACAAAACAAATTATTAGGAAAGGTATTGTGAAAGATATAGCAATTTCAGGTACATACACAATATATATGGCTTCTTCTCGGTACACGTTTTTACTCCTACCATTTTTGTGCGGTTTCGCTTCTTAATTAAAACTGGGCTGAACTTTTGGATTAATTGGAACATGTGACCATGTGAAAACGTATAAATTAGCATGATTTGCAACTTTACAGAATCGTAAATAGGAAAAACGATAACATTTTTGATTTTCACAAAAAAAACAGAGAGATTCAGCCTGAATCGCTGTTCTCTCTGCGTGGCCATAAAATAACTATGTGGTATTTTGTGGTGGTGGTCTCTGGTGGGGTTAGCATTAGCAATCATCCATTGTATAAATGGAACATAACTGATTACATGCCCAGTTTTTCATACGCTCCAATGGATCATCATATCATTACGGACTTATCCACTCTATAGACCAGTAGCTTGCTATATTCCAGCTGCATGTAATTAAACATTATATCGTGTTAATGAAGTAATTATGCTGACGAATAGGAAAAAAACAAGGTACACACATCTTAGTAGCAGACAACAAACTGGGATTCAAAATCTAGAAAGCAAATTTATGTTGTGCATCATCATGCTCATGACGGGTAACCTTCCGAGCGTGTTGTACGTACAATCATGATCATCATCACCGCTTTTAAGTTCGAAAGCAGCTGCTCACACTACCACCACTCTGCTTGTTTTTCCTACGTTTGATGTGTAACCGATTTTTCTGATTGTAGTACAAGTTTCGAGAGCATTTTATCCACAAGTTCACTACAAGTGCTGTGATACCGAATACCGACCTTATCCTTTCATATGAGAATTCATTATAGACTTCAAATTTCAATCCGCTTCTCTTCTTCTGCTGTTGTGCTACTACTACTCCTTGCTCCAACTGAAGCGAGCTATTTTTAATTCCGTGAACTTGAATAGTACGCAAAACTACATTTATATCAAAAGAGGTTGAGGTTGTTGAGCACGGTATGGTAGTGGCATCCAATGAACACATTTCAGAGCTTTTGAGCACATTTTACAAATACTTTCCTGCCCTTTTTTCGTACTTGTTTGAAAATTTAAAAGCTCGTATAATAAATACTTGTATGATGATGATGATGAAAATGAATGATGGTGAGCAGAGAGAGAGAGAGGAGGACTCGATCGTTGTAGTAATAGTGGCAGGAGATTAATAATAAAAAGATATGTTTGGAGTAATGAAAATGTTTGCATAGCCAATAATAGTGTTGTCTCGTAAGAAAAAGTAATACAAGTACTTAAGCAAAAAAAAGTTTTTGTACATATTTTAAACTCGAGATTTTTTGGAGAATGGGAGTGTGAGATTTTGGATTTGGTTCAGCTCCTTCTCAAGGATACTCGTGAGCTATTTTTCTTATGCTGGTTTATTCTCAGAATTTCAACCGTAAATTACCCACCCATTATAAAAAGATCTCTCTCTGTGTGCAATGCAAGCTCTTTTGCATTTAATATCATGTTCATAAAACATGATGTGAATCCACTAACATGATCACTGATGATATTATGTACTTTGCTGCGACTGCTGCTACTAAATATATTACTGCGACGACAACGACACCGACACTACATGCGGTTGGTGCGATGTGGTCTATATAGGCATACCAAAAATAACATAATAATTTGTGTATAGGCAATAACAATATTAGCGCAAATAGATATTGTAACTTTTTCAATGAGCAAGATGAGGTGTAGTGTAAGTTGTAATTTTATAGTTGTTTTACCATTTATTTTACCAATCTCATGAGCTATTGATGATGATTGTAGGAGAATTTTACTTTTTACTAAACTTGAGAATGCATATAAGAATTGAGTTGGCTGCTGCTGCTTAGTTGTTGTTGTTATTATTATTGTGTATTGAATCTACTTATCTCTATCTGGGAGATTTAATGCATGGTTTTGAAAAAAAAAATTGTGTGTGCTAGAGGAGCTTTTCGTATGGATTTTCTTGGCAGGATCAACTAAAAATCAGCCGTGGCGGCTGCATCGTGGCAATGGAATTACATATACGTGTTTGAATCGCAGCTGCTGCCACTCTTACAAAATGATTACCGTGCCGTGGTGGTTTGTTATGGTAAATGGTGATGATGATGACGATTTTCATTTTGACGGACCTTATTGCAAGGAAAAAGGTTTCTCGATAAAAGTATTTCAAAGGCAATGCCTTGACAGTAGCACAACATGGTACATGGTGTGTAGGGCTGGTCTCCCTCAGCTCCTCTCACAGACTTTTTTTTGTTCATTCTCACCATGAGGATCATGATGTATATAGGCTCTCGGTATTATAATATGGATGGATGTGGATGAGTGTTTACCTACAATTCACGGTCGATTGTGTGAGTGAACTTGATACTGATTATTGCTGGTTCGGCACAAAAAGTGGAAATTTAAAAGATCATATAGGAGACAGACAGAGAACCCATATCACAAGATATTGTATTTAGAGGATGGAAAGAAATTTATCGTTTTCGGTATTCCGGCACAAGTTTTCATGCCAGGGTACAATATAATCCCATCATGAATGAGGGTATATCTCTCTCTCTGCTTTCTGAAAATAATAACTTTCCTTGTACAAGCTGTCAGGCTACTAGCACAACAATGATCAACTGCGATAATAATGCATCTTTTTTGGTTATTGTTGTGGAATAATTTTTTAGTCTGAGAAACAAGACTGTTTTCTTCCAGATAGTCAGAGCTTGAAATATTATTGTGGATGTAGCTTGTGTGCTTATTATTATGCATTGTAATTTTAATGGCTCCTGCTCACGATTCTTTGACGCAGATGCAAGGAGACAAGACACACTTTCCATAATATAGCTTTAAATCACATCTTAAATGCTGGATGAATTATGAGCGTGTACATATGTGTAAGCAGTTGGATTGACATTGTAAGGATGTACCTAAGTAGTTGGTTAAACATGCTTAGAAGAAACTGTATTTGAAAACGTTTCAAAGTTAAAGTCATTGCCAGGTCAGGTAATGTTATATATGGATCATAATAATAATACCGACGACGACCACGTCGAGTTTCTCCTTTCTTGAAGACCGTCTTGAGAGTCTTGTGTAATCTTCGTCATAATAGTCATGCGGTCTGAGTGAAATGCTGAAAATAGGAACATTTATATCAAATCAAAGGGGAACTCTGACCAACAAAAAAATAATAATTAAATGAAACGCGACGACGACGGTAAAGTTCCATTGAGATAATGTATGTATGTACTCGACTTCATCATTTTCCTGAAATAGGACCGTTTACTTTACTACTCACAGCTCTGATAAGAATATGCTTATAAATATGTGTAATGTTATAGGAAAAGGGGGCATTTCTTTTTCGTTGTCCGTTACAAAGTTGTATGCTCGATGTATAAGCCGAACATACAACTTTGTAACGGACAACGAAAAAGAAATGCCCCCTTTTCCTATAACATTACACATATATATATCTGCTTGTCTTGAAGCTTATCAAGTTAAACACGATGTTTTATTACTGTTTGTACTGTAGCTTGATACTGCGGGCGCAGCGCACACAGACGTTGTGTCTGTGTGTCACGTAATTTTATTTTATTCCATTAGCTTGACATGTGGACGATAAAAGGCTGGTTTGATTATTTTGACTTACGTAAGCTGTAAAATGTACACAATTTTCTTGTATAAATCATAACTAACGTGATCATTTGAAACGTTTCGAGTATTAGCATTTGACTGCACAGGTCGACGGTGCGGTGGTGATGATGGTGGTAGGTGGAAAAAAGGCTTAAAGTAAAAACGCAAACGTCAGCAATTCTCGTGCCATGTTGTGTACTGCTACAGTGAGTATAATTTTTTTTTCTTCAAGACAGCTTGAGAGAGATAGATATATCCAAAAAATTAAGAAGGAAGTTATATGTTTTGTGTCAATAGTGCCAGCAGCAGTAACGCCAACAGAGTAGTAAAATATATTATATGAATCCTATGAATTACATGGCGGAATAAACATCACTTTGATTTGAGTCAATAAATAGGTAATGTAGCATGCTAAGCATTCATCTTGCAGCGCAAAAGAAGATAAATCTTTAGAGAGTTTTTTCTTATGGGGTGGAAAGCGCTGGTGTGTTGTGAACACAAGAAATAAGGACAAATAATAATAAGAGTTTTGTTTGATGAAGGGATTTGTCATCATCTGAAAAGCATAAATAAAATGAATTTAAAGCTGTTGTGTGTGTAAAAAAACGGCTGTGTGAAGCTGCTAAAAGCCATCCGCCATCATACTGCCATATGCCATGCAATGCCCCTGGGTGTTCTTACTGTCAGCAGGGTGTAGTACCAAAAGCAAAAAAAGGAAAGATTCTTAAGAGTTACACAATTTCACTGTTTCGCTTCTTTTGCTTCTGCTGCTGGAGTCTGGAACTCTAAAGGAACCAAAAGCCATGAGAAGAAGGGGATGATGATGATCTGTTAGACAATTTCAGGTGTGCTCTTTTGTAGCTGTATACGGTATCGTAAAATCTGGACTTTTACACACTGGAGCAGTTTGATGCGACTCTGACTACTATGCAGTTTGCACAGTGATAATTTTAAATTGGTTTAACAGCAGCCTTCTGCTCTGCTGTACCAGATTTCCATGTAACAGCATGTTTTATTATATGACAAGGGATATACCTATATTCACAAGTTTTAGTATGAAATGGCAAGAAAAAATAAAATGAGAATTTGAATCCTCAGTGTATTGTGTACTTAATGCAGAGCACAGGGCAAAAAAAGGACAAAAACCGAATTTTATACAACACACACCCATATTATATATTTTATGGAACTTGAAAAAATATATACTGCTTTTTTCAAGTGCACAGAATTCCGTGCTGGTAGTTGTAGTTTTGTGCATGAAAACTTTATATACTATAACTACCTTGTTGTATGTATATTGTATATATTTGTGTTATAAGCAACAAGGAGACACACAAAAAATTGTGAAGCAAGGCAAAACGTAAACGAAATTGTAAAATAAAATATGGTCACTCCCGACACGGCTCTCTTGCTGTATGCCTCCATATACTATTCATATGGAATATAGAGTAGTAGTTTGGACTGTTTCATTTCTCTTATTCGTTTCTTTTACTATTTATTTTATACCCTTGAACTTTTCTTCTTGAACAACTTTTGCCAAGGCTAATAACGATTTTCCCTTACTCCACAATAAATTGTTTGGTGTGTGTATAAGAATTTTTTTTTCGTTCTGCTGGGCTTTTTCTTCTCGTGCATACCAACCTATATGAGAGTAGAGAAGAGGATGGGGATGGCTATTGAGCATTGAGCTCATGATATGAACAAGAAGTAAGAAAACAATGATGACTTTTTGGAAATGTCATGCTTTTCGGTGACTGCACAACAGCGTGTGTGATGATGAAAAGGACGGAAACTTGCTGTTTGTTTGAGTAATTAACATAATATAATCAGGCCTATATGCTGCTTCAAAAAAAAATCCAACAAAACTTTGAATTGCCTTTTTTACCCACCTAAATACATTGTTGTATTATTTATATTCCAGGGTCAGCAAATGCAAAACTGTACCACATAACTAATAGTACAAATTCATAACCCTTTTTAGCACATCAAACAATTTGCAATCATTGTAATAAAGTTAATTTGCCATTTTGCCATCAGTCTTGTTGATGTGTGCAAACATTGTTAATTAATCAACTTTTAGTGGAAGGAAGCATTTTTTATGAATAATCAACAGGACACAGGAGAGTAGTGTGTGCAGTACTTGTCCGTAGGTACAACACGCGGCTTATCAGTCCAAAAGTCGATTTGGATTATAAATGCCCATATTACATTTTTATTTATTCGCGATTTACTTCCACTACCGCTTTATGCAAATGAGTAATAATTATGGTAAACTAGCATGCGATGATCCATAAAGTGTCACAGCAGCGTCTCAAAAACGTGGGTGGATATGCAGCAATCATTTTTTTACCGCTTTTTTGAGCGCTTATATGGCGCTCACAGTTGTTCCTCTCTCTAATGAGCAGTGACATTATAAGTACTGGTGTTAATGTATCATGTGCTGCGAGATGTGAAAAGGTGAATATTATGTCTAAGAGGTTCCAAATCTTTTTGAGAAATGAATTATTATTATGACGATGATAAATACTCAGCAATATTTTTTTCTCTCCTTATGATGATGTATGTGCATGGCACTCTTGGATATTTTACAGCTATATGCATGTGCGTTATCTTATTTTTTGTGTACAAAACCAAGCGAGAGCGTAGTAGGAAGCGTTTGTCTTTTTTCTTTGGCAGCTTATAAATGTCCATTTGGTATTTATTGAATTACTCTTTGAAGCGTACATATTATAAATATGTGTGTGTACTTACATTACTCATTACAGTCATAAAATTATGCAGACTCAGACTGAAACAAGATTTTTTTTTGTATCTGTTGTGCACACACATACACACTAACTGCCACCAGTTTAATAGCTGGTTATAGATTAGGTACACAAAAAAACATACAAACAAGCGCGCATGGACTAAAGTTTCTTTCCTGCTTCAGTTAGGAATTCACATCCGTCAGCCGCAAAGAATTCATGAATACTTTAGCATGAGATCACATACACAACCACCACCACACCAGGCAATTGTTGAACACCATTTTAGCGGTAGTATTGAGACAGGTATGCATACATGCAAGTAATAATATGTAATGTAAACGCTACACTTCACATAATGTTTCAACTATTATAATATATTTTTTATTATGCAGTACAGTGCAAGAAAATGTGTTTTGTGCGCTCGATAAGTAATCCAAGCGTGCATGAATTGCATGCACACGTTCTTGTAATATTGTATTATGCCTCTCCTCCTGTATCATTGCCATATTTGTTCTTTCAATCGGTGTAATATTGTGCGCTGGTATCACATGAACTTATAAGTTAAGTAGTGTGGCAGCAAGTGTGTTTTTGGAAGTTGCTTGAGGAAAGCATGAACATGAATAAAATAAATGTTGACTGATCTTGAACGTGAATCAGTAGGAACGAACGACGACGACGTGATTATTAAAAATGTGTACGACCTTGACTGACTTCGCGCCAAATGAACACAACCAGCAACTATATAAGGAGCAGTGTAGCAGTCGTGTCGTTATAATCAGCTATATATTCTGTAATACCATAAGGAATTGGTAGTATAATCAGTATATTCACTAGTAAAAAAGCTCTCTTTTGACAGAGCGAAAGCATTCCGCGGCACAACATGTACATGAACGTATAAGCAGCGAATATAGGTATATATTATGTACTTTGTTGGTTTTTTACAAATGACGCTGCTGCTGCTCTCTGTCTTATATGAACTTGTGGAGTGCACTATACTCTACGACGACGACCACCACAACACGACGACGATCTGTTATAAGAACATCCGCAAAGTTTGCGGCTTGGAAATTATCTACTAATAATAAATGCAATGAAACAGTGTAAGGAGCGCTGCTGCACCTCTCTAAATACTAGAATGTTAAGCTGATAGGTATATCAAAAAAAAAAGTATTGTTGTGTGTGGGGAAGGATTTCACGCTGGATGAAAAGCTGAAGCCTGGTGGAAAAAATTTTCCATGCTTTTTTAAATAGTATTTTTTTCGTTTTCGTATACTGACTGCCAACTGTGAATAATATGATTGTAGCTGATGAGATGAATAGATGTGAATGCACAAAAATGCTTTGAAAACTAGTCGCAATATATGAGCAACAAGAGCGTGCAAAGGAAATTCCCTGTACGCTGGATTCATTGCACTGATTTTGTTAGAAAACGAGATCCACACAAAATCGTGACTGCGAGCCAGATTGATCTTGAACTGTTTCATCGCCCTCTCCTCACTCACCGCCATGCCACCAAAAAACCAAAAGCAACCATCATCGTCATAAAAGTCATTTTTTTCGTTTCTCGATGTAATGACAATAGCTGCTAAAAGCATGCGTTTTGTAACGCTGCTGCTGCCAATGATGCCGATACAATAAATAATATCAACATTTTTATCAATGATTCATTAAATTATAATAAGATTGAAACTTGAACTTTTTTTTGCAAAAGCAACTTGGACAAAAAAGTTGGTAAAATTGAGGGAGAGAGAGAGATAGAGAATGATTAGGCAGAAAAAAAATTGTCCAAGGTGGTCGCCGCGCTTGGTACAACTTGGCGATGTATTCAATCTGGTTGGCTGGTGGCTCTCTGGTGGACGTCAATTTTTCGTGGTTTCACTTTGCTGTGGTGTCCAAAGTCTCTTTTTTGATATCACTAGTATGCATATGATATGGCCATTTCTTAAGTGAAAACATATTACATATATCATGTTTCTTATATTATGCATTTTTGTGTAATTGGCAATGGTTAGTGGCTACTTTTAAAAGTTTTTTAGCCACAAAATTTCATTTTCTATCATGCGGTATCCAAGAAAAAATCACATGATACATACGTGGAAAACTGTCGGTTTGTTATGTAGTCATTAATAATAATAATTTAGATAATGTATTATGAAGAATTGTAGTTTTCATGTGGCACTTTACATTGACCCTTTTTTCATCATAATACATGTCTACAATACGACGATGATGATGAGTAAGCCCGGCATACGCCGTTTTTTCCAGACCCGATACATTAGAACATCCTACGCAAATAATTATTTGCCGTGCTAGACGCAAGATACAGGTACATATGGGCAGTTTTAAATTCATTTGTATTGATTTACAACAACAATTTTTTTATTGAGCTTCCAGTAGATCAACGTAAAAATTACGAGTGTATTGAACCGTGTAATTGATTGGCCAACTGTTGCCATTCATTTTCTACTAATGCGCAACTTAAAAAGTGCGGATTTGAAAATACAAAATCAATACTTAATTGCGGTACATATGTATAGGTTATGTTATATATTTATCTAGTCGGGCTATGTTATTTTTTTCGACTTTGCGGCTTTCTTGGTGTCTGCTGCTGACGATGAAATCATTTAGTTTTTTTATGGCGGTGGTGGGTAGGTAGCTGATAAAATGCATAGCACCCATAGAATAGGTATATAATATGTGTATATACTATACTTGCTGGATGGATGGAGCTTAATGATTTCGTACTTATTTATGCTACGGCTTATTTTTACCGACGTCGGTTTTAATGCATTTTCCACTTTTTTCTCCATGTACATGAAGTAAAGTGATGTAAGCGGAGCAGCGTGGTGTGGAAGTTTCAAGTAAAAGATTAAGACGCTGGCAGTGCTGATCACGATGATGATGCCAGTCGCTAGCTAAAGTTACTGACTCGGTTACCTTGATCGTCCGCTTTTCTGCTGGTGGTGGTGGTGATGGCAATAGTATTGTCTGTTGCTGCTGCTGTGGTACTCCTTTCCATTCTCTCTGTTATTCAGTTGTTCCAAAAATTGTTGATCTCTTGTGGTTGGTCGGAAACATCACATCGTCGTAGTCGTCACCGCCGTCATCATCATCATATCCTTTCCTACAATGCTTTTCAACCATGTTATAAATGTGATTCAGCATATTTTATACAAACACTTATTATTTTGCTACTATAAATTTTACTGACGATTCTTCTTCTTCTGGGTAGCAAGCAAAGAAGAGTACAACAGAGCTTTTATTTGTTTTGGTTATCGTGGTGGTGGTGTTTTGGCTATAAAGAATAATCTTAATGCTGCGTATTTTTCTATCTTTACTTTACAATATATTACACTACTAATGCCTTCTTCTTCTTGCATATTGTATAATAGGTAATGTTGACGTCGTCGTGCTGCCTGTCGGGGAGTTTATCCTTGTTTTTCCTTCTCATATCATCTTTTTTTTTCTTGACTGCTCAAAAGTTCATGGTAGTACAAGTTGAGTTGAGAAACTTGTACTGTACCTAACAATATCTTCCAAACCATCATACGCATTACAACTCTTGTAAGCAGAATGGATGGACGAATTGACTTTTTTTACTTGATAATTTATGTAATGTAATAATGTAACAATGAAATGAATATAATTCAAGACCTTCTATTATAATGCATGCACCTAATTTAATATTCTTAAAATATTTTTTTTATTTGGTCTACTTATGCTCTATTCACAACAGCAAACAGATAGGGATTTTTTTGTTTGCGGTTCATCAATCGTCATCAAGTTTGAGAAAAAATGATGATAATAAATACTTGAATTCAATGCACCATATAACATCACAACAGAGAGTCGTGTCGATTATTAGTGGAAAAGCTGCAGCGAAGTTTTTATGAACGTTATACACCTGGAAAATCCAATGCTAACAACAGATAATGTACCTCTATCGTCTTGTCGCTGGCAGTGAAAATGTTTGAAATTATACGCAGCTGCCGCATGCCGACCCGAGTAATAAAAACCATCGCGCATCGGTATGACACGCAGTAGTAGTAGTAGAAAAGGTGCAAAAGCGGAAATCACTTTTTGTAGAAATATAATTCGTGGCAGTTGTACTGATGACGACGATGATGATGATCGTGAGTGTATTGCATTTTTGCAGCTTTTGTTCATTTCGAAAGGGTAGAAAAAAAATGTATTGGTTGCATTGTTGAAGGTGACGCTTGTACGGAGGAAAAAAGGTGGCTTGCCACGCGAAAATAAATACATACTAATAAACTCGTGAATCAGTTGGAAGGAAGGGACAGGAGGAGTCAGGAATTGAAGGGCTTTCGAGGCAGAAAACGTTTACCTGAGTACAAACGTTTATGAGAGAGAGCGTATTATACGAGCTGAGCTGTTTTTTTTACTTCTGGCCAACGGCAGCAGCTGCTTGGAGTTGATAATGAAAATGAACTATAATAATGAATTATCTTTTTATTTGTGCGAAACTAAACGAGTATTTGTGTGTGCTCCTCACACAGCCTTTATGTACCTTAATAAGCTTGTTTGCCATTTGTTCCTGCAAAGGTACGTGTGTACAATGGATCATAACGATGATGATGATGATGATAATATGCGGGTCTAGAGCTAGAGTTTAATGTGAATAACATCTGCAATGTTTCATTTCATTAAGAATTCAGATGAGTATTTGATTTTTGCCTGCTGCTAGCTGCCATGCAAAAGGTAACTTCTCCCAGGATGACGAACTGATATAATATATAACCTAGGTATAATCTAGAAAGTCATTGTGAAATACAGACATAAGTTAAAGTAAAAAACGTATACGTTTTTCATTACGTTTTTTTACTATATTTTACTACGTATATATGCTCTCTAATTTAATGAAACATCAACCCCGAAAAGCTGACGAAACACTTGAGTACTTGTACTAGCGCTACTGGACATTTAGCATTACAATCAACTTATAATTATCCCTCGTAAGACGACGACGTGTGTGTGGATGTGTATTATAAAAATATATAATGGGAGAAATGAACTGTATTTTTTTATAAATAGCGAGAAGAAAACGTGTAGTTGTGTAAACGCAACACATATAACATATCGCCATTTGCCATTTGCTCTTACGGCAAAAAGCATGCTGTGGCCAGATGCTGCTATTTCTTCTGCAAACTTGCTCTATTTGTTCTTCTAAAAAACTATCCAATAAAAGTGTAGACAGAATGTAGTAGTACACAAGCACATGATGCTGCACACAATATTGGACATGTGTTGGGTCTTTGTGTGTGAATATCCCATTTTTACATTTTTAACAAGCAGTACTAGCGCCAAGCCTGAGGCAAACTTTTCTGGATTTATGCTATAAATTGCTGATAAAATGGAAGAATAGCTTAAATGTATACAGGCAGAGTGAAATGAAAAACTCTTTCGAGAAAGCCATGCAAAAGGGCACGTTCGTTTTTATCATACGTATTTATGTGTGTGCAATGCAGCAATATATTCCTTAAGAAAAAAAGAGTACGGTTCTGCTGCTGCCATACAGAAGCAGTTGGCTCATGAATATTATGTCCACACAATCTGTAATCTAAACTGGTTTGCATCTCTGCATCTGCCGCAAGTATTGAATATTATGAATTTGATCGAAATGTTCTGAAGTTTCTTCTTCTTCAGATGATGATGATAATGATTATAAAAAATGGTGATCGTGGTAGCGGTGGTGGTGGAACATCTTTGCCAGCTGACGCTTAATTTCCAGTAAAAATGAGCCCCACACACTATATACATTTGTGTGAAGCAATAGCTGTACAATAACCTCAATCGGCATTAAGAGAGAGTCCATTATTCACGCAAGAAAAACAGAGGAAATGATATGTGGTTTTTTGTCAATTTTATCCGCTCGACTTTTGTACTGTCCATCTGATGGACCGCTCGGCTCTGTCTGTCTGGTTCTAGTTCTAGTAGTTGTAATAGATTTCGCAGAGCTTAAAAAAATACACCAAAATGGTATGCTGGTGTCCAATCTGAAGAAGAAGCACGCGTTAAAATAACAGGAAATCAATACCTTGTATCCCTGCACGGTCAAATTGCTATGCATGCTACATATATGTACGTATATACATGTGTGCATGCTCAATCTATTTTTTACCAGAAGCAGCAAAAAAATGAGTTTTTTGATGGCGAAAGGTATTAAGAATTAAGCTCGCCTTGCCACTCAGCAACAAACTCTCTGAAAACTTGTATGAGGACATGCCAAAAAAACTTTGTGTTTGCTAAAGTCCACCTTATGTCCATGCGTATTAGCCATCCCGTGCGCACACAAAAAATAGTGTTTTACCTATTCATCATCATGATCATTCATGATTTAAAAGCTTCAAATGTGGCAGGATTTTTTTTCTTTGCCCCATGAGCTAGCTGAAGCTGAACTAAGAAGAAAATAAAAAAACTCCAATCGTGTCGTCGTCATAAATATATCTATGTATGCTTCTGTTCAAAAGATTAAATTTCAATTGGACAGTGGGTGGTTCAGAAAATGGCGTTTTTTCTATCTAGTTCATTCCTCTATCAGCATTAGCAATCCGCACTGACTGAAAAATTGATTGTACACAAATTATATAAAAGTCAAGTACAACAATATATCGTGTGAATGGTTTTGTAAGCAAGAAGTAAAAGAATGATGATGGTGATGATGACTGTTAATTATCAAGTGCAAGGTTAAACTCAGCAGGAATAATCGTGTGTGTGTGTATGCTTGCTTGCGCGCTTTAGTTTTGCGTTTTATTCTGATGATCATCTCATGATCATGTCCTCAATATAGATAGCTTGACAAAGAATTTCAAAAAAAGTTGTTGTTCTCATCTGTTCTCTCTGCAATTATCTTTAAATGTCTTGATTTCGCATCAGCAATAATCAGCACACTGTGTTACATAAGCCATGCAAAAAGGTCCATCATCGTGTAACAAATTCATACATAATGAAACATTTTTGAAGATAATTTTTTTTATTGAGCACAACGCAACATTGAAAACTAATGTATTTTGATAGTTCATAGTCATATATATATATAAATGATGATGATGATGATCACAAAGGTATGAAAAAATAATTTGTTAATTTTTTTTTCTTCTTTTTTGATTTTGATTTACAGACAAAAAAGCATCCCCCAAACCATATCAAGAGACCCATGAATGCGTTCATGGTCTGGTCGCAGATTGAGAGAAGAAAGATTTGTGAAAAAAATCCGGATATCCACAACGCAGAGATCTCAAAGCGGCTTGGTCGACAATGGAAACTGCTCTCTGAGGAGGAACGAAAGCCTTACATTGACGAGGCCGAGCGACTCCGCGTGTTGCACTCTATGGAGTATCCAGATTACAAATACAGACCCAAGAAGCGCTCAAAAAATGGGTCAGAGTGTCAGTCAGAGCAGCAGCAAGCAACTCCAACAAAAATTCCAAGAAAATCGACATCATCGTCAGCGTCTTCTTCTGCGGCATCTTCCCCTGCATCGTCAGCAGGTTCTCCTACAGAGGGCTCAACAAACATGACCCCAAGAAAGCAAAAAATATCTCGCAAGACATCTCCGGCCACGGCCACCTCTGCATCAGCATTAGCGTCAATGATTTGTCAGTCACCAGGAATGTCAACGAATTCATACGAGACTCCTACGAAACAAATGATATCCTCACATCATCATCATCTTCACCAACAGCAGCAGCAGCAGCATCACAGAAATAACATCTTTAGTCAGACGTCAAGTATCAGCTCACCTGGATCTCCCCCATGTAATCGGATTCACATTGTCACGTCCACGATCAAGACTCCGCCCGATCAATCTCGCTTCAACTGTCGTCTCACAATTGATAAAAAGTTCAAAGACAGCATCAAGCAGAATGGAGACAACGGCATGATCACCTCGTTGACTCCGCCGCTGGCGAAAGTTCCCTCGTCTCCGTCGTCGTCTCCAGACTCGCCCGAGAGCGCCTCAATGTATGAAGAGGACTCCATTTCCTCCACTACTGGACATTATCAGATCATGAAGCTTCCTAAAATCTCAGGAACGGAAACTTCACGTCGTAGCTTACATGCAGGTAAAGTTACACACGTCAATCGACCACCGCTGTTTTCCTAATGCGATTAAATGCTATTTTACTTTCATCATCATTTTATTATATTGACATCCCACGCATATTTGCTTTTATTCTTACACAAGCTTACTTAATAAGAAATGCATCATCATAATATTTCATATCACTTTTGCTTCCTATTATAGCTTTGGAAGCTGTGCCAGCTATGCCGCATATTACCACAATTCCTGTACCAAATATATCTCCACCCATGACCATGTTACCCATGAAATCGGAACCAATGACTGTGACGCATCATCATCACGTGGAGCCAGCCACCTCTTCATTTGACGAGCTCCTGGCCGGCTTCACCCCATCACCTGCAACTTACAACGTGAACATGAATGATGAGCTGAATGACCTCTTGGAACTCGCCGCAGAGGAGTTCAAAATCGAGAGCGTTCCCTCTGAGGAGGGAATGGACGATCCCATTGTCGTCGAGGATCCTATGGATCCCTGGAACTCTGTCAATTCAGTATGGGAACAACCGCTCACTTCAGTTGGAATGGATTTCAACTTTGACTCGACGAATAATCCTCCAATGCCGGTGGTGGATCCCACACTATTCATGTGAACTTGAACTTCTTCTTCCTCCTCTGGAAAATAGGATAGAAAATTACCTGCGCGTAGAGTAACTGTGAAAGAATGAAAGGTATATATATCTTTTTAACAAAAAAAATATACAAAACTTCCTTCCGATATATTATCATCATATTATAAATTACCATAAGATTTTAGCCGCGTTTATCGTCTTCTCTCTTTTGCATGCAAATACCTACTATAATATATCAATGGAACCATATACAAAAAAATCACACTGATAAAAAATGTACCTATACACCACCTACCATTTATAAGATTAATGATTATAATAATAATACGCATCAGAGTTACTGCATCATCATAACCACAACTCTATAATAGCATTATTACGTCTTATTACTTCCATAAAATAAAAAGTGTGTAATGCCCAGAGTTAATTTATCTCATTCCGCTCGGCTCGTTTTTTAGCATACAACAAGAAAAAATACAAAATATTATATCGGGAACAACATTCGTCTTTCTGAGTACATGAGTTTTGCATACAAAAAATATATACATAATTACTGTTATCCAAACCAACTTCAAACGTAGTACTTACAAAAAAAAGTATAAAAATATTTTATTTATTAGAACCGTTACAAGTACTTTGGAGGGAAATGCGAAAGGATAGATAGAGGCATACATCCAGCACGTATATATCTTGAATCATCATCAATCAAACCAGATATAACTGGAGTTGAGGAACAAAACCTCTCAAATGAAATTTCATCTTCAAAAACAGAAACTTCAACTTTGCTCAGTTTAGTACTACTAATGTACTCCTCATGCATGTAAATTTTTTTTTGCAAAGCTTGTTAAAATAACATTTTTTTTCGCGCAATGAGATTGGCAACATTATATTTTTGTATTTATTCAAGTGGTGATTTTATGCATGATTGTGCATTTGTGCACCTTTCAAGTTTTCCAGTAATGTTATAATAAGCATGCGAGCAAGCGTGTGTGCAAAATACCTATTCGTTTTTTTCTTCCTTTTTCATATATATTATTATCATTGAATGATCACATCATCATCAGACATATCCGCCGTCCTCTGTACTTGAGTTTTTGAGTTCATCGTCCGCCCTTAGTAAACTGCACATGGTGAATGATGCTTGTTGTGTGTGTGTACATCTTATATAAGTGATATTTTTGCCATTCATTGTCAGTGTAAAAAAACTCCACAATCATATAGAAAATTATATATATTTTATAAGAGAGATTCTGCCAACATAAGCGTTTTTATATCAAGTACGAAAAAACCACCACCACCACGATGGATTGGAGATATCCATGATGAGTGTGAGGAGTCCATGAATTTCCATTTCTTCAATAGGTTCCGTCGTGGTGGTAGTTCCATAAAAATTAAGTGTACACACAGTCTGTCTGCATTAAAATGTAGTGTATTGCGAGATATGCCTGAGAAATATAATGTGTGTACTCAGAGTTTTCATACGGCAGAAATGGACTCTCTCCATCTACGTTGCACTATAATCCTTATAATAATTTTTTATCAGTCAAATGTTTCACAATAATCTGGTTAAAAAATAATGATATCAATATATGCTGTTGGTGATGATGATGATGATGACTTTTTTATGTACAAGTGCGATAAACCAATGTACATTACTTTTCCCGACCTGAAAAAAAATAATTCGTAAACGTAAGCATATTTTCTCTCTGTCTGAAAAGGTCATTTGCTTATTGCTTGTTTACCTGGTGGTGTTGTTGCTGCAGATTAGCTGTGTGAGTGTATGCATTCTAGTATATCCATCCATTTGTATGCAATTCGTTTTTTTTAAAGCAAAAGGTGTCCGTCGAAATAGATTAGTGATGATAATGGCTCACGAATGAATGAAATGTTAATGCTCCAAAAAAAATCCCACTTGAGCTTTTAGCTTCAATTTTTGAAAGACGTCAATGATTGTACAGTTAGCTACAAATTATTACTGTTTTATATGCACACATACAGCAGCAGTTTTTTTTGTAATGATAATCTAGCGGGACCTGATTTTGATCCCATCCATCCATCCATAGACCATTAATTCAAACTTCAAAATTATTAATGCAGTTCAACTGCAGAAACCAGGAATATGAAAAAAAGGTTGCGCAAAAGAACATTTTTTTTGTAATAGAGAGAGAGAGAGAGCATGATTCATCATCATAAAAGTATACCTACTTAGTAAATGCAGCGTGTGTTAGCATCGAGAGAGGAGAAATATTCCATGTCAGCATTTTCTGGAAAGTAGGCTAAATCGTATTGTATTTTTGCCGACTTGCATTTCACAAGCTCAAGTTCTTGGATCGGTTCAAGAGTAAAAGTGAAAAAAAAGAGTTTTTACAGTCGTAAGTCATGAAAAGTTAGTTTTTTTTGTATGTAGGTAGGTAGTAACAGTAGGTATCATTGTGCAATGAGCCATTCTACTCAAACTGGAAGTTTAGACATTTAGGTGGCAATAATATTTTGTCGTCGTGTTGCAAGAAGATGGGATCTCTACCTATTTACATCATCCAGTTACATAGTCAAAACACCAACATTTTTTGAGAATCACAAATAATGAGCTCTGCTGCTGCTGTTGCTCTCCTTTTTTTTCTTTTCTCCAAAAAAAATTGTCGTCCCCATTTCTTCCTGTTTTTGGCTCTTTCAATACAAAACCTTTTGAAAAAAGCTATTTGATTCTTGCTCACCTTTTTTTCTCTCGTTGAATAGGCCCAAGTGTACGACAAATAAATGTTAATTACATTAGTATTGGTAAATAGGAAGAAAAAAAGTAGGGTATATGATTTCAAGTTGAACGGGAACGTTGAAATGTAGTAGTAGTGCTTTTTATTTGAAGTGTCCCTTTTTACTACAAAAACTGTCTAGGAAAACGGGAATTGAGTTGATGAAATTAAAAACTACCATAATAATATATTTCCCTATTTATGTGCCTGTTTCGTAACGCAATCCATATAGTCATCCACAACAAAAAGCATCCATCCTCCTCAAGCATTTCTAAAAAGTTTCCTGTTATTTGCTCAGCTAGTAAAATATCTTTACTATACAACATGCTTTATGCATGTGCCTCGTCGCTGTTATAACAAAAACATATGAACTCATATAGCAAAAAAAAAAGGAACTGAACTGACAAACTGTGCATCATCATGAGTGAGTGAGAGAGAACAAATAAATACTTTTTTTCCAAAATGAATATACATTTTTGTTGAATATAACAAGTGAACCATCAAATGTGCTACTACGACGTGAATGGTTATTGACGTTATTTTTGAGTAGCACAAGAGAGCAATGTTTAAAGAGAGGACATGAACCTCGGAAAAGAGAATCGTGTATGTAGTAGTGGTAGTAGTAATAATAATAATAGGTAATGCTAGTTTTTCCCTTCTTCTTTCCATCACGGGCATTTCAAGTACAAGTAAATACCACTCTCTCTTTCTCTCTGTTCGTTGTTGCTTTTGTAGCTATTTACCTTCCATCAACGTATCATACGGTTCCAAACTAACCAAACCAATAGTGTACCCATATACAGTACAATAAGACATGTCCAACTTTTTAGTTAGCTTTCACGTTCGTTTATATATGGACTCTGGACTAACTTTTTTTTAGGCATGCATACTTACATGTCGTTTCAAGCGTTTATAATATTTGATAATATGCTGCGTTTACTTTTCTCTATTGGCACTGCTATTTACATAAAAGATAAATCATATAATTTTCACTGTTGACTGTTTAACACTTTTTGTTATGTCATATAGGCAATCACGTAATTTATGAATTGCTGTGCTGCTGCTGCCTGGCTATATAATAAGCATTAAGTATAATTCCCACTCACAAAACTCACCTTTGGGAATCCAGCAGCAGTTTATTTACCCATGCATTCATCACGATCAGATTATTATCATGATTTTATAATCCAAACTTGTGGAATGTGGGTATAGATATAATTTGTACACAAACAAGTCAACCAAGACGTAGCTAAATTTAGAATTTCACGGAAAATTTATGTTTACCTTCCTCCCTCTCCTCCTCCTGTAATTATGTACGTTCTTATAACCTCGCCACGTATTAATTTGTGAAAATAAGAGCACATTTATTTTCATATATTATGTGCACATCTGTTACCGTGTATTTGCTTTTCCTAACCTTTTAAATAGTTTCCATTTGGGTGAAATTGGATAAAATGTTAGATGGGTACGTTTGTACGACTTCATTTTCCTGGAATCGGTTGTATGTATTTATGTGTTGATCATGGAGCTCGTCCTTGTACTCCGGATCGCTGACTTTCTTTGGCAAAAATGCAATTTGGTTCGCTTTAGCTCGTATGATATTCGAAACCTGATTACTGCCACGTGGAAGATGGTACAAATCTCATGGGAAATGAAACGGTGCTCAGATAAGTTGCAATGATGATGATGATGAGAAGAAGAGAAAAAAGTGTTTCATCTGTGTGTGTGGAGTAAAAACGTCTGGTCGTGCTATAAAATAATTATCATTGAAGCATTAAACGTGCAAGGTAGTTTTTTCGTTCACGATTCTACTTTTTGGAAAAATGTTACTCACCCAACAAAACTTTTGACCATGAGATTTGTATCGTCTCCCGTTTCCATCATCATTTTCCCGATGATGTTTAATATTAGACATGTTCTCTCTCACTCAACATTACATCAAATACTACCACATAACATCATCTCAAACAAGTCATTCACATAAACGCGAACAGAGACGATGATGGTGAAAAATTTCACGTGTTACTTTATCCAGAAGACTGGTGGTGTTGGTGTGTGTGTGTGGTTGTTGAGCTAACATTTTTGGCTGGGCTGTTTTGGTTGTGAAATGAAGCTCGTAGTTTGTATAGTAGCATGGTAATGTATGTATGTAGAATGCAGAAAGAAGCAAAAGGCTGAAGTGGAAATGGAGAATAAATAGAATGAACAGGATAATGAATAGCAACTAATTTCGTTTCACTCACTCTCAGTCAGACAAACAGATTTAACACATCAAGCAAGCAAGTTGACCATTTCGCATGTACATATTGAATTGCAGCAGCACCAAGTCGTTGACATTTGGGTCACCTTGAATCAAGCTAGTATTTATTCTTCTTCTTCTTCTTTATTTTGTTAGAAACTGAACAAGATGTTGTTGAATGATGCATTTGCTTGCGCTCATAAGTTCGTGGCATGGCACGGCCAAACTAACTTCTTCTGGAGCATGAACAAAAACGAAGGAAAAGGGATGAGGAGGAAAAATACAAAATTGCATTATGCATAGAGAAGTGGAGCATACGGAAAGAAAGTTTTTTGAGAGTTGGAAAGAAGGAAAGGAAGGAAGGTTGGTAGTTAGTTGTGTGTAGCCCATGCAAATTTATATTTATATGGTACATAATCAAAAGCCTATCTGTCTGTGTACCTAAAAATCTTGCTCCTACTTGCTAGATGGATTTTTCTTGGCATGTTTATTTGCGAAAGCTAAAATGCTCAACAAAAATTTGCACTTCTCTCTCTCTCGCGTTCCTCTTGTAAAAAGACCCATGTGCTTTGTTGGGTGATGTACGTTGCCGAGCTTGCATTGATGTAGTGAACCATGTTATCATTTATACGTTTTCCGTCTTCATTCCCTCCTTGAACATTTTTCTAAGAAACCATTCTCTGTGCCATAATCTCTAATCGTTCTTGGCTCAATAGTCTATTTCCAACTCTGTCGATACACTTTACCTGACTAAACTCAATTTTTTTATTATTGGGACGTGGAATTGGTAGGAGCAAGAAGGAGACGGCTTCAAAAACGAAATGTTGTTCACGTGCTTCCTCAAAAACTTGTTTTGAGTCAAACTCCAAAAAAAAAACTCCAGAAGAAAACGTGTGGGTACGACACAAGTACAAGTACAGCATTATAAGAAATTGACGACTTACAAGTTACAACAGCAGCGTACATTCATGCATTGCATTCATTTTGGTGATTTGATTAGCACAAAGTATTTTGCGTTGCGTGCTCTCCTCTGGGCTCTGCAAAAAAACGTGCAAAACATTTTACTAGCAAACATTTACCATTTACATTGGCCTGTACATACAAAAATTTTGTGCGGAAAATAGTCTATAAATATTTAAATTTTTTGACAACAAATTTCCTTTTTTCAATTGGCTCAATAAAATTGTTTATGATGAAAAATGTCAAATCTACTGTTATTCTCTTTTTAGTCCTCCCATACAAGCTGGTTCGTAAATTTCATGAAGTAGAATTTAGAATTTGCTAAACCATTCGAATCAAGTTTGCAGTTTAAGATGCTCATTTCAAGATTTTCGTTTAATTGATTTTTTGAAGCTTAATATTTGACTTGCCACTTATCGCACAACATATTTTGTCTTTATAGGTAATGCGACGACTGGTGAAACGATTAGTCATAACTTTAATGGCACTTCATGGGTCATTTTCATATTGAGCGAATAAAATGCATAGCTAAAAAGCGACATAGGTAATAATAATATGAGAGCTGTCCAGGAAGTTAAAAATGTGCTGTTGTGCACGATATGAGCTCCTGTCCACCACCACCACCAAGTATAGGTACCATCTAACAAAACAACACGCCAAATGACGATATGAAAAAGGTTTTGGGTGTTCCCGTTACCAGTATAATAATAATCATATAAGTAGCCAACTAACCACCGTCGTCACACTACACAACACACAAGAACACTGTTAAGAAAAGATGCTGATTATGTCTACATACATGAGTAGTAGTGGCTGTACTACACAATGCAAGTCTTGTCTTATTCACAATAATTCACAAGTCATTCAATTATGTTGTCGCGTGCAATTTGCGTTTTTGCTAATCTCACAAAAACGACACACAACATCACCAGCAGCAGAGTAACAGCGCGCAAAGCGCAGCAGCGCAACTTATTTACTTGATCATGATCATCATCAACATCATCAATAACAGCACTTTTTACACAATTTTTTTTGGACAAGCCAAGAGGGAAGAATTTATTAATTTTTTTTTGCTGTAGTTAGCGTTTTATGAGAGTACCAATTTTGAAGCAAGGGTAATACCTATAAAAAATAGCGTCATCGTAAAGTTAAACAATTGACAGGATATCAAAAGATAAGCTCTGATGGTGTTGTTATTGCTGAATGTATATATGTTCATGAGTGTAACTTGTATTGATTGTGTCGAGTCGAGATCAAATTACAGTACAGGTCATGCATGAATTTCTATTTAAACTTGAAAGCGCTACTATTATACATCTGGAATGGACATACAAAGTTGTTTTTGTCATATAAAATCATTATCAAACGAGGATATACGTGCGACTGTAACAAAAAAGTATTTTATCCGATTTCGTGAGACTGTATTTAAGAGTGGAAAGATCAGACAGACTAGTAGAGAAGACCCATGACATTGGCTGAGAAAAAGTTTTTGGTTCTCAAGAAGAAGGATAGAGAGATAGATAGATTGTCGTTTATCATAAAAGATTTGTTGAGGGGGAGGGCTTCAAATTCAAAGTTTGATGATAAATGGCTTATGCAAAAATATGTGGCACGTTGATACAAAATGTGCAGCAGCAAGTTAGACAAATCAGACCAAAAAACTCAATCTCGTTCGGCTCTCGATGCGACCCAATACCAGAAAAGCAGGAGAGAAATATATCTCTAAACAATAAATATAAATGTCTTGAAGATGATGTTTCAGATGATAATGATATTTATAATATCTTGATCTTTTTTTCCTCCTTGTTGTCATCTTGAGCAGCAAGTACGAAGAATGTAAAATATGAAAATAGGCTCAGTTTTTTTTGTACCTGTACAGATTATACTTTTGCACGCTTACCCAATCATATCTTTTTCAATTAAGTAACTTGTTGTATTATCTTTTTTAGCTTGGTAGAGAGAAGAAGAGTTTTTTTTAGTTTTGCGTTTCGTTGCGTGCTAGAAATGTGTTTCGACGCTGCTACAATGCTATCGATTTTTTAAGATAACTTGTCTTTTTTTGTGTGTCTTGTTATTATGGTTGAGGTAGGGGAAGGTTCACATTGTCCAATTTGCCTTGATTTATGAGCAAGAGCGGGTTTAGATTTTTTACAGTGAGTATATAATAGGCATTTACTTAATAACACTTACCTTAACATTTTTGCCGTGTACATTTCGTTGTTAAAACTGTTAAACAATAGTTTATTCATTTGATGGACGCACACACACACATCTCTTTAATTGTTAAGCGTTTTACAATAGCTTACGTCGTAGGTCTTGACAAAAAAATGTATTCAACTTGTTGTTTTACACGAAGGGGTATCCTTATGCTTATCCATGCGTATCATATTATTTATGCTGATGATAGAGTAGGTATCATCCTTAGTTAATGATTAGCGTAGTAATCAATAGTACTATTAAATGATAGCTGTTGCGCGAGTGAGTGAGGTAGAGTGCATCTCTTCATAATGTCGTGACTATGCCGTGTGGTTCCTCATAAATAGTATTGGCAAAAATTAACACGTTGTTGTTGTTGTTGTCGATGCGTTGCTTCCTTTCGCACTTTGTTTTCTCACATGTTATTATTACATTTATATGCGACATTTTAATTGCAATTTTTTGGTGATTGAAGGCTAATTACTTTGTTATCGCTATATAAAAAAGATCGTCATCGTTTACTTACTTACCATTGTCGTCAACAGCCGGAAATCATTCAAAATGTACTGAAGCATGCACTCTCAATAACATTTATTATTATTATTATATATTTTTGGACATTTTTAAAACGGTATTTAATTTTCAGGGAAAGCACACTATATATTCGTGTATGGTGTGTGACACATTTTTTATATACAAACATAAAAAAAATATATATACAAGTACCTGCAAACAAAAAATGGAGACACAAATCCATTGAAATTTTATTTTCTGTATCGAAATTGTTGACGTTCGACATTAATTAACTACTAAACTGACTTTATATTCGATAATGCATCAACAACGAAAGAAAATGGGTATTTTTTGTAGTGTGTTTGATGATGATGAAGATAAAAGTACTAATTATTTGTTTTCTTCGCGCGCAACTTGTTATTAAGCATTATATATGGATTTTGTAGATGACATCATAAATAATATCCAATCCACAACACAAAGCAAACAAATATATTATTATTGTAGAAATTAACCAAAAATGTTGGGTACGCGTCTAGGTATTAATTTAGGTTATGTTACGTTGTTATTTTGGTACACGTACGAACACACACACACAAAAATATTATGCCAGTTTATTTTGGTCTGGATTTTGTTGGCAAAAACTGTTGTTTTTGCTGTTGTTAGTTAGTTTAGTTAAATAGTTGAAAAGATATTATAGTCCTTGGTCATATATATGTATAGTTTACATATTTATCTGATACGCTTATATATTTTATTAATTTTCGGATTTTATTGATTGATTAGGTTTTTAGCTTTTATGTCAGAGTATTTACTTACATGTAGCTCTTAAGGATACATACCAGTTACATAAATATTTAGATAATTATTATGACACACGACACGCTCTATGTAGAATAGATGCCTACATGCATCCATATCATGATAGAGTCCAGACAAAATGCATTTAAAAGCCACTCGTGGAGACATTACCCTGCAATTTCCTCTGAAAAACGAAATTCGGTTTTTTCTCTTTCAGAGTGAGTTCTGTATAATAGTATGTTTTAAGGGTCTTTATTATTACTGTTACATATTTAGCTGGTATTGTACTCTAATTACGGTTAGTAAATAAATGATTAGCAATGTTTTTTGTGTAGGAATGCATAAAAAAAGAAACCAAACTCGAGCGAGCGAATGAGTATTACATTATTTTTTTCTTGCTGTTTTACTGTCAGCTGAAAAAAAATTACAATTATAGATTTTTAGTCCACCTATAAATACCTAGTTTAGTTGCAATTGCAGGAAAAAAATTAATATCACTCCCTATGCACAATTATTTTAGCTCTGATGCATACAAAATACTTACTTACGTACATATATAAACTATAACGGTTTTCATTGAGTAAGACTACTTACTTTTAAATACGCTGAAATATTATGGGCAGGATGTTTGGGTGCTTGTTGTGAATTTGGTTGCCAAATATTTTTTTGTAAAAAAAATTAATAATGAAACATTTATGTTTTCATTTTTGCATTATTCGTGACGAATCCGGTTAAAATTTTTTCATTAATTTGTTTAAGTTTAATAATCTTTTTATGTAGTATTATAATTATAATCACTACTACTACTTATGCGTTTATATTCTGTTGTGTAGCATTACTAAGATTTTTTTACCTCTTTATCCCGTTTTTACAGATCGAGAATATTCAATAAGGTGTAGTTTATATCTCTCTCTCTTCTTGCTTGTGTTGAGTGTGTTCCCTCTTCTTCTTGATCTAAAACTCGCCTCCTGGCATCCCAGTCATTTGAAAAAACAAGCAGCGTCAATTAAAGCTTCATTCCAGTGAACAGTGAAGTTTACCCATCCCTTCTTCGTCTTCTTTCACACGATTACCACCACTACTTGGGATGTTTTGGGAGTTGGTGGGATATTAAATGAAGTAAGTGGAAAAAAATGACTGGATGTTGATCACATTTTATTTTAAAATCAACTTTTTAACCTTTTTTTATAAATGAAATTGGAACCTGGTATACATTTAAAAAATGGAAATGTAGGAGATGATTGTACATCTTCGAAGAATAAGGTGCTTCGCTACAAAGAATGAACGTTCACAGTCTGTTTTTTGGAAACTTTTTTTTAAATATCCCATTGTTGTGCATTTTTTTAATGGTAGGAGTATATACCTAGCTTATAAATATCGAATCGTTGTTTATTTCATTCAGGGAGTAGCTGTTACAATTTATCATAATAACAATATTAATAGAGAAAATAATAATAATTTGTAGAATTGTATTTGCATTTGCTACACGTAATCCTTTACAAGTGAGCGCGTGCGTATATGAATTAGTATAACTGATTGAAAGTGGAAACTTTGAATGCTATGAAAAATCTCTCGGCACACAGAGAGACTTTCTTTTGAATGTTTTGTTTGAAAATGTGAACATTATTATTACATGAAGTATCAAAACCCTTCTAAGTCATGAAAGTTTGTATATATAAAAAAATGAATATTTCAAGAAGAAAAAAAACCTACAAAAGTACATTATATACAATACATACATATAGCCGATATAAAAAAAACAGCTACATTTTTACAAAAATAAAAAGTGTAGAAAAAAGGAAGCGCAGAATTTTTTTGTATTATATACATACTATTTTGTAAGTTATAACTTGTACAGATTTTTTATACAAATACCTATAAAACATATATATAGTTTGATCTTACCCTATCTATTCTTTATCCCAGTGCGTACACATATAGTCGTCGTATATATATTATAATTAGTAATTAGGTAAATTAGAATTATACTGAGAACCCGTATAGCGTTAACATAATTTCTGAATTTCATTCACCATGAAATCTGAAAACACATAAAAACAATATGGCTCATTACTGAATATATACTGATGTAACAGTACTTAAGTAAACGTTTGCACAAATATATAAAAAAGTATATAACTGTAGGTTAGGCTAGATAAATATTTTTACGTAATGCATAATTATAGTTATATAAAATACTAAATTGTTTGTGAAGATGATGGCAAAAGCACATTAAAATCGTACACAGATTTTTTTTTAAACCAACCATATTTACGCTTCCTTTCTCATTACATATTACAAATAGATTTCGTCCTAAGTATACCGAATGGCTTCTTGATAGAGATTTTTATTTTACATTTAGGTAGCTTGTTTGTTTGTTTGCAAACTTGTTAAATTAATAATTATTACATAAGTTATCAATTAGCTGCTACTGCAACTTGAGCGGTTTTTCTTAAATCGAAGAAATGCTGATTGAAAGTTTAGCTGAATTTACGCCTAATATATTTTCAACAAAAATGTAATCGGGGTGAAAGTGGATATTTTTAGGAAAGAGAATGAACGAATCTTCTCTTCTGGAGACGTGTGCTCGCTATATTTAAATTAAACGTATTTTTTTGAGGCTACTGCAGACGACGAGTAAGTCAGTAGAACTCAAAAAAATAATAGTAGTAACAATTTACCCACTTTATAAGCGCTATAATAAATGTTGGGTGAGTATTCTATTCTCGATTATTGATTTAGTAGATTTTAGAGCTATTTAGGAAGCGTCTTGTTGTGTAAATATTGTTTTTTTACTCGGATTTCCGTACACACAAAATGGAAATATATATTTACATTTAAACACTATACTGTTTTGTTATACACGTTACATCACATCTTATTTAATCATTTTAATGCAACTGCACTCTTGTGCGCGCGCAGAGAGAAAAGTGAAAGCTGCGAGAAATCTTTTATACTATTTAATATACATGTTTAAAAAAATGGAAATTATCACATTTGAAACTTTTAAGTATTGAAAAAAAAACTATATATGTAGGTATGCGTAAATATGTATATGTTGTTTGGAAGAGCGCACGGTTTTTTTTGTTTAATATGTCATCAATTAAATTAAGTACATTTGTTGATGAGAGAGGAGGAAAATAACTGAATGTTAAACTATGCTGGGGAATAAAAAAGGGGAAACATTTTTTATATGGAAGAATGTCGTTCTGTGCTGTCTTATGGAAAATCTAAAAAAATGTGCTATATAAAATACTACGAAATGCTATTACAATATATTTTATTGCGATATATCCTGTATTAATCGATAGATATACTAAAGTAAAAAAATTGGAGGGTGAATGATGAAAGTGATCGATCGGTATAAAAACAACATCATCTTGTAACAATAATATATGCATATATTTAAGTTAACTGTAATTGTAACCTTAATCTTATTATAATTATACTTATTATATTATTATTATTATCATTATTATTAAATATAATATATCCTTATCCACAATTTACTATAAAACATTTTTTTGTAAGTCGTTGATTTATTTGAGTCAATAAATTCCATACAAATGTTTATGAAAGATTTATGTATGCTCGTCTGTCTGTGTACTGTTCTGCTGGAATCGAATTTCACTTCAATCATAAAAAAGCACATCATGATTCATCATGAAAAGTGATACGATTCTATTTTTGAGAGAGAAAGAGTAAAGCATTTTTTCGTATGAGATCATCAGCACGTTAATAGGGATTTTGCTGGATGGCCTACATTTCATTTATTTTGTACGTATTTCGGGATGAACGGAAACGGAACGCGAAAAGGACTGACTAAACTACCTTCGCATCGTATGATATATATCAATGAAATGAATGTGACGGATTGAACCACGACGGCCTTGCAGCCATATTTAAATTGGAATGGTAAGTAAATAAG
Organism: Sinella curviseta; assembly: GCA_004115045.4. Taxonomy (NCBI): domain Eukaryota; kingdom Metazoa; phylum Arthropoda; class Collembola; order Entomobryomorpha; family Entomobryidae; genus Sinella; species Sinella curviseta. Next base: position 57,568,836 of record CM023201.3, read on the forward strand.
TGGAACTTATCCAACCAACGTATTGATTACATTTTCGTCCTTGACTGGAGAATTTTCCCCAAATAGTGAATAAGGTTGCAGTTGGATGGAGGAGACAGAGCCGGGAGGAGGCCGCCAAGTAAAGTTTTTAGCATGTAGCATGAAAATCAATGTCACAACAAGAAGCTTTAAAGTGAAGTGTATGTTTTCGTATGCACCCTACACAACAAACAACAAGCTCACATTATACACCAAGTTCTTCTTGTTTTTCGTTTCTTACTGAAAATGTTGTAGTCGAGCCTGGTAGACAGAATTAATTTGACTTTTTACTTGTCGAGTTTGAGATGTGGAAAAAACCAATCATGGATTGTGCATTAAAATTTAACGTCAAATTGGAGTAGGTGTGTTTTAATGCCCAAACTGTATTCATTAGTCATGACTTCCTTCCAAGAGGAACGAGTAAAATTAATCAACAAGACGAATGAAATGACAAAAATGATATATGGAATTTGGTAATGCGGAAAAAGCATAACTCTCGCCGGACTGATGCATACTACCCTGAATATTTCTAAATAAATAAACAAACTTCCATATAAAAAATATTCCCACTAAATACATTTTGCACTTCTTCTTTTCTCAATTAAGAGTACAGCATTCACATTCTCTTCTAGTTTCGTGTCAGACAGACACGATAGATGTAAAGCTTCAAATTAATACTTTTTATTTATTTTTCAATAAATTTCAATTTAAGAACGGCCATGAACTCTTTATTGGCATTTGGCATACCTTTTTATTTTCCTATTTTTGTTTCTCTCTCGTATAAATTATGCGTGAAGCAAGTCTCGTTCTTTAGCCATGTACATACTCACGCCACCGTCATATTTGCACCTTTTAAATTTATTACAATTTATTTTTGAATTTTGAGGATCTCTCTAGCTTGTAGTAGGTACGCAATTTCTCGAAAGATTGTTGTTCATGAACCGAGTTATTCAACTGATCAAGTATTTCTCAATATGTGACATTGTACAAATCATGGTTTTGTCATGTTAAAATGTAAAAGAAAATCTATGCGTCAGACAGGCATAGTCACATGGTGTGTTCATTGATTTCATAAATAACAGCAGCAAAAGAAAATGGCCTTGGATGACAATTTTCCAATCAACCTGCCTGCCAGCTTATCTAGTTGATTGACTAAAAACATCGAATATTATGAAAACTTTTACCTGGTTTTCCACGAGAACTAAATACCTACAAATGTATAAATTATATAAGTTTTTTGGAGTAAATACTTTAGTTGGATGATGATGCTGTTGCGCTGCTCGCTCTCCTCTCTCTTGTGTGTGTATTTTCTCTCATTTGGAACGAAAAGGTGACTTTCCACCAGTGTTGCTCGTAAAATTGCTTTAGCCTTCACATTTTCTATGTTTGTCTGCGTCGGGAAGACATAACTTGTGAATTTGCATAAAATTATTTTTATTAGCTCTATATTTATACCACAACCATCAACCACACTACCATATATACACCATTAGAGAAATGAATTTTCGAATTTCGCAATCATTTTCTCAGAGTCATGAAAACTACATGTTTATTATTACGTGTGTGAAAAATGTCATCAAGGAATGTTTGGCTTGGGCTAAAAAACTGCCGCTAGCTCTCCACTACTCGAACAACTAGTACAAAAGCGAGTACAGCACTGAAACAACGCTTTCTCTTTGACAGATTCCATCCACCACATGAAAATTTAGCGTTACTTGTGCTCTATACGTTCTTTCTTAACTTACTTCTCTCTCTCTCTGTCTTTATGCTTGCTTTTAGTATATTACTATTTTATGCTGGTTATACAGGAATTGTAATGCTGATATATTTATACAAAGGCACATAACGTTTAGTAAGTAAAACTGTTCAAAATCTTTTACCTTGATAATATAATAATAATATTACTTACTACGTACGGCTCAAGTGGCGGTGTTGTGGAAGCCTACGTAACGTTTTCAAAGCTGTTTTCGCCACGGTTTAATAGGCTGGTTATTGCCTTACATGTTATTTCTACTTTGCCCTTGAGAATAATAAGATTTTTGTGTGATGTTGGACATGTACCTAGTTGCGCTTTCATCTTACACACAAAAACATAAAGTGCATATGTATATAAATCTGCGTGTAGGATGAAAATAATAAGTCTGATAGGAAAAGAAAGGAAATACTTTTGTAACAAGCGACCATATAATATGTATGTATGTGTGTAGTCAATAGATGCTTTTTAAGCGTCACACGTTAGTTTCTTCAGTATAGATTTCTTCATTTTTTTTAAATCTCCTTTTCATTTGGGGAACAAATTTTGTGGAACCTTCTCATTTGAATTATATGAATTTTTATGCACATAAAAAGCATAATACCCGAAACTCATCTACTTTGACAACTATAGCACATCCACAACTTACTAAAAAACTAAATCGTCTGACAAGAGCAAAAATATAAAAAAACGATGATGATAATACTACTAATATTGTTATGTATGGAAAAAAGATGAAAAGAGCATTATCAGAATTTGTTATAGTACTCTATATTATGTCGGTCACAAGCACAGCCGTGGTTTTACTACCGCAGCAAAAGCGTTTTCTGTAGGATTGGGAAATATATTGTATCGCGGCAATAATAATAAGCTGTAGTTTTCAGAGAGAGTGGTGCTTGTTTAACATGGATTATTTGACCGGGCGGCTGTGTCTGTTGTTTGCTTGGATGATGGAGTGTGTGAGGGCCTTGAGACAGACTTTATGATCACTCTTTTTTTCGTTTAGTACTGTTTTGTGTGATGTATGTCGATAGTAGTACTCTAAAAGTCTAGTACAGACTATTATTATTATTATTAAAGGTTCTCAGTCTCGGAAAGGATCGTAATTTTTTTTGTTTTTACCAGAGAGCTCAACGCAGCAGTTACACAGTTAAAATTTTCATCCTGAGCTGAGCTATAGTTGTGTGGAAAACGAAATGAAAGGCTATAGTAGTAGTAAACTAAAATAACAACAAAAATATATATAGTATTGCACTTTATCTTTTGGAGAGTAAATATATCTGAGCCAGCAAAGTAACATCCTTTTTTGAGTATATTGTATGCACGACGGTCATATATAAAATACCTAAAGGAAAAAAATAAATGATTGGATGGGTAGAAAGGAAACAACAACAAAAAGGACAGAGTGAAAAACAAAAAATGTTTATAGTTGCTTAAATGTGAAAACGAAGGGTTACATAAAAGTATTCAAGGCATATATTTATTATATTCGAGTGCATAATATGTATATGCAAGTATGCATAAACGGCATTTGATTGTCTACCTTTACTTAACTTATGTCACGCAAAAAATATATAGATGACACACATTTCTGAAGTGCACATATCAAAAACAGAGTAGGCAGTTGTGAAAACTGTAAATTGAATGAATCCATCCAACAAATAATGTATAATGAGCATTTAGTGCAGGCAGAGGAGAGTGTGTAAAGGAGTCTCAGTAGACTAAGCAATTATTGTCATCAAACTGTTTTGGCAAAACTTGTGAACTGGGAGCTTTTAAGTGGCGGAGAGAGAGAGAGAAATGTTTTTAAGCTATAAACACACAGACGTAAGGAAGATTCTGTTTTGTTTGTTAGTTTGGAGTGTTCGCAAAAAGGAGAGAGGAGGTTACAGTGGAACTGAATGAAATTGTCATAAAAATATATACAGCAGGGCATATAATTAGTTGAGTGATTGTTAAAGCGACTATAAAGAAAGGTAGAAAGGTCCACGTCCTTTTCAATCGAAAACAAGATAATAATGATAGTATAGGTGTATTCCTACAAGGATGTAAAAGCTACATATACATATATACTTACTTGGGAATTACAAATTCATTTGCCAGTCACGCTCCGCAGCTCTTCGGCATGAAAATATTTTGCGCAGAAAACAAAACATGGCATATCGTGTGTCTAAAAAGTTTTGATGTTGCAAGCGCAAACTTCCTGTTTATCAGACTATATAAGTCTTTTAGTACATTCCTTTGAGCAAGTGCTAGAAGCGATAATCCAAGTTACATTTATATCAAATAAATACTTTCATATCATATCATTATGAATTATGAATTTGGTAAAAAAAAAGTTTTGAAGTGGATAGAATAAATTTCTTCAAGTTTCCTGGAATTGCTTGCGCACCACTTCAGCCATTTATAGATTAGAATTTGCAGCAATTGAAAATAATCATAATGTTGATTGTACGTCTTATGAAATATAAAGTCAAAAAGTAGTTCAACAGTTCAACTGAATTTTTTTTTCTCTTCACATGCAACGCAATGTTTATTTGAATAAATGACATCTCTCAGAAAAGTTTAGAGAATAAAAATTGTCCGCGTTTTCAAAACAGAGTCATAAAACACAAATCCGTTACGTAAATGATGTTGTTTTCAACATAAACATAACACTAAAAAAACGTGTCAGCAAAGAAGTTGTAGCCAGCTTAACTGTCACTATTTTAGCCAAGGACCACACGTGTGTCCTGCGCAGCTTTACATGAACTTACTTTGGTAAATATGTGAATTATTGTATCCATGAGGCGGCTTGCAAGTCGATGGTGCATGGTTTTTTGTTCATTTTACTGACTATTAAGTAGGTACACATGAGTTCACACAAGTTTGTACGCGAATCGTTACATAAGTGGAGTTGAGGAAAACAATACTTAATTTCATGTACAATTACAGGAAGTGATTTGCAGAAAGAAGGTGCTGAGGACCTATAATAATTGGTTTGTGTTGATTCTGATGACTTCCATTTTTCAGCACCGTTACATTTACATCGTTCGTTACATTGTTGCAGATTGCAATTGAAGACGCCTCATTCCAAGAGACATTTAAAAGTATTACCTCATTCATACAATAACACATTATATCATTGCAGGAACAATATAAATATAAGTCATACAACTCTACTTATTGTATTGTATCTTCTTGAATCACTGACCTTGCTAAATTGCCTATGCATCTGTATTGCTTGATAATATGTTTGGTAATCCTGGGTGCACTCGAGTAAGTTTTGAAGGAAACTCTGATCATGTAATTGTATCATAAGCATAAATGGTCATCATAATCGTGTCGGCTTTCCTGATTGATGCTCAGGTTTTGTCATGAAAGTATTGAATGTTAAGCATCGTGAACGATGAGACAATTAATTGATGTTCAGGCCTAGGTATTTACGAATAAGTAAAATTTAAACAAGGTGGTTACAATTTACAATCAACGAATTGGGCATTTTAGAAGAGAATCATATGCAATCAGGTTAGTTATAGGTATATGAATTGAGATTTTCCATATTTAAAATATCCTAAGGTCGATGAGTGCAGTTGGTGAGACGAGATTCCACTGTTCCAAATATGTAGGTATTTCGGCCTAACGAACAACAACATTGATTCAAAAGTTATTGAGTGAAGTTGTGAAAAGTATTGAATAATAGAACACGAAATTCATTTAATTTAAAGAAAAAAAATGTTTACGTTCCCTTCAAATTATGTGAGAACATTATAGCATATACATAGCTTGCGCAATTACAGAACTTCACCGGAACGTGTAAATCTAAACTCTTAACTGACTTGTTGCAGCAACACCTGTGACTACACAGTTTAATGAATAGAAAGCGATAAGAAACTGCTAATTGTTCTCGTGCCCACTAGTGCGATTCGCGGTAAACAACACAACAATAATTAACAATAAAACCATCAAGATCTATAATCAGTTTTTCAGCAGACAATACAAAGTATTGATCATTTTTAGCCGTCAGCCTTTTCAGGCACGAGGATTATAGCATAAATTGGCAAGCTGCTGCAAGCTTATTTTAAATTGTATTGGATGTGGTGTCACAGAAGCAATAAGTGGCATTTGTCATCTTTACCTATTGGCCTTTGGAGTTTGGAATACCCTTTTGCGTTTATTAATTCTCATCATCATCATTTAATCTGCAATTTTGGGAATGACTTATGATAAGTAGAGAGTCTGCAAAATGTGATGTATGTGATACACGGATGGATTCACATCTCCGCTTAATTAATATGAGCTACGGTTGATGAGGATGATCTTGAATTTATTCGACACTCAAGTGTATAGGTAAGTAGAGGAAGTGCGTACGCAGAGGTCCTCCTGTCATTAGATAAATTGCTTGAATCATCACTCGAATGCTCTACCTCACTTAACCTAAACCTTGTCTTCCACGACTACAACAACAGACGTACTTTACATGGAGCAATAGGCAATGTAATTGACGATTTGATCGTCATTTGATCGTTAATACCAAAACATTTTATTAATAATATGACGTTTGAAATGAACGTAGTCAAAATATCTATAATAATTCAATACATATTGATGTTCTGGTATGTACGCGACGTACGTACGGTACAATGAACAATGCACTATATGACGTTTCTTTCAGAAGTTTTATAAGCAGAACGCGTATGAGTGTGTTTTAGCAGCATCACTCTAGTCATTAATACAAAAATTTTATAGGTACATGCCTACATGATAGGGTTCAAGTTTAGAAGGAAATATCTCATTAATCAATAATTAACTCTGACAATGGAATGCTCAGATTGTTTAGCTATTACATTATATCTCTTCCCTACGAAAAATGTTAATGGCTCTTCATCATCAACATCATGAGTCTTCATTGAATTGCAATTGAGTGCCAATACATTTTATTTTATTTTATAAGAAATGGATTTTTTCATACTTGAGATGATGACGATGATATAGTTATGGATTAATTGATTATTATGCAGTTTTGAGGTTGCTCATTCCTATTATTCGCAGGCAGTGAACCCAAGTTTTTTTGGGGACTAGCTCAACGTGAAAAAAGAAGAGAATAGAATTAAAAAACTGATTTTTTATTCACACTTACTGGTTCACGTTCAGTCTCAGATTATCGCATAATATCAATATCAACAAAAGTGCTACCGCAAAAAAAATAACATGAAGAGGCTATTAATTCCAAGCACGTAAAAATTCTTCCAAAGGTCAGAGGATATGTAAAGCTGTCTACACACACTACACTTGATTTGATCTCTCGTCTTGTGTGCTGCATGAATAAAAAAGCGCTTTAGGAATGCATATTTTACTACTACACAAGTAATCTGAAAATAGGTACGTAGATACATTATGACTTAATGTGATATAAATTATTATATACGGCAGAAATTTTTCGATAGCATCGTACAATACAAGGCCAAGTCAAGTAAAAAAAATATATATAATCTTTGAAAAAAAAGTTTAGCGTAAACTCTGTATTATGTTATTACTGATTGTGTGCGGTACCTACCTGAAAATGTCTTCATCGATGATGATGATGATGCTGTTAGCTTGATTTTTTTTTGCACACGAATTAAATGCGCCAGCGAACAGAGCCGTGCACGCTTGACTACCTGGCAGATTACCTTACCAGGAAATGATAAATAATATGCTAATTATAGAGGTAATAATGAGCTATTATCGATACATTATACAACACGTATATGCGTTATTCATTATTTTTGGGTAGATACATGTAATTATAATGTGTATCACTAATCATTTTAATACGTTGTAATTTCTCTCTCTCTCCTAGTGAGAGTGTTGGTTTTACTCGCTGAATAATTAGATCTGTATCGTATTGCTTGTGTTTTTATTTTTCAAAATAAATAAACGTGTGCACATAATAATAGTAATATGTAGCTCTTCTCCATCTCATCTCTCTCGCTACGCGTCCCAATTTCCAAGTCAAGTCGGGTGAATAGATCAGTAGAAAATGTGTACTACCCCAAATCAACAGGATGTGGTATGCAAATTCTAGTGGAATAATGTATACTGTATACATTAATAATAACAACAGTAGAAACAGTAAGCATAACTAACTACTCGGCTCTTCATTTTCGTAAAAAAATGTGAAGGCTTTTCCTGAATTTTACACACAAACAACTGAAATCTGAAACAGGGGCGTCCGTAGTGTTTTGGATATATGATTCAATATGAATATATTATTTTAACTTGTAAGCATGTGTGAGAGAGTGAATAAATCATAATGATGCAATACTCAAATCAAACTTCTTAGAATCCTCGTTTTTGTTATTATTATTTGAAATGCAAAGCCTAATAGCGACGAAACAGGGAAGATGATGGAAGATGTGATGGAAAAGAAACACAATCAACACTTTGGTTTATTATGGCAGGAGACAGAGTGTGAATCCACGTGTTCCAATGATAAATTGTAGTAATATTTTCAAGTGTATGCTCATTACTTTGTTCCTCTCTACGCATCCATTTATATATAAGCAATTTGGCAGTGTTTCGAAAATTAGAAATCTATAAATAATAGTAAAAAAGACGGTAGGGCTCAAACATAAATTACCTTATGCATAATGTAACGCAACGAAACGAACGTGTGTACATGAACTTGACCTTATTTTAGTATGTAGAGATGTGTATTAATAGCTAATGTCAAATCCAACCGAGGTTATGTTATGTTGTGAATATATTACACCACCACACCGTTTCAGTTTCCTATTAGATGAGCAGTGTGTACACGGTAAACCATAAATACTTCCTACTCGACATGCTCAATTTTTTTCTCTTTCCTTAATCCGTCCAATTGATGGTTTAATAAAAAAGAGACCCAAATATTTTCATGATTAGATATGTCACATTCTCTCAGTTAGGTTTTCTTTAGATTTAAAAGAAAAATCTCTTGCATCTTTATCTGAATATTTTACCGTGTAATTTAATTTCAATCCTACATGTTCATTTGCTATGCTTCTTGGCTTGAGATCCAAGTAATGCATTTTTTCAGTAGTCCCGTTCTTTTTTAAATGTTTTTTATCTTTAAATTCAGAATCCAGACCACTAGAGTGAGTCTTTCTGTCTGTGCACCTCTGCATTTGATTCATTATAACGAAAATGTTGAGCAACATCAGCAAACGTGATACTACTCTCAAGAAGAGAGAGAAACAGAAAGCAAATGAAGGGAATGAGGTTGATGTCTGATTTTTATGACCGTGATAAAGATGATAATGCAGGTTACTTTCGTTGATTATCATCATCATCCCTTTATCACGACGAAAAAAAGCCACAAAAGGCTCCGTGTGGTAAAACGTTCCTGGAGATGATGATGACGGAGCTGTGCACAGAAAACCTTACCCTCTGAGTTCTCTTTTCTCGACTCTTCCCTTTTCTCTTTCACACTTTTTTTCTCTCTCTTCCCTGGCCTCCATATTAGTGCATATGTACTTACATATATACATACGTCAGTCATTTACGCTTTACTTTCACAGTTCTTCCTTTTCATCTGCGCAACAATGGAAATCAAGAGTGATGGAATATTGTAATGCAACCATTTTGTAGGTAAGTAAGGTAAGGAAATCTTTGGGCTCTCTCTACACGTTTCTGTCACTATACCGCTCTGTTCACTCCTCTCCTTCTTCTTCTTTTGACGTTAACCATTTCACACTCACATTATATTATTTGTGCTACTTCAATCTCCTGAGGACTTTCCATATCTGATAAAAAAGTCTATCTGCCATTGTTTAACTACAACAATAATCATTATTACTACATATACTACATATATTTCCTTGTGTTCATTTTCCACCGTGATCTCAACTTTTTTTTAGACTGTGACCAAGCCGCTGCATGCGTGTATTGTCAGCAATGATAATGATATTTTCAAAACCTCAAAAGTAATGTATCATCATCAACGATGATGGTGGTGGTTGTGGAAGTGGAAAGCATTGGGATTTTATGATGGTAGCAGTATTTCTTTTTGGATGAATTGGTATTGTGCAGGGTCTGGCTTTGCTTTTTGGCTCGGCTTTAGATTGACAGAAGATGTCTCAAATGAAATGAAAAGATGAAAAAAAGGAGACGAAGAGACGATGATATTTTGAATTTTTATGGCTGTACTTGTAATGATGTAGGAGGAGCTCATCCCTATAATAATAACAATGCATTATGCTTTCGTGTATGCACCTACCTTATAGCAGCAGTTCCACATGCATCTGTTCCATAGTTTGGAATTAAATGAAAAGACACTACACGGATTATCCGTATTGAAAGCAAAATCTCTATTGAGAGATCCGCTGACGAAGCAAACAAAATGTAAAGCAATGATTATATGATGAAGAAGCCAATGGAATAATATCCAAATATCCACTCCAAAGAAATGTAGGTATATACAAAAGTGTACCTAATTTTCTCTCTGGAGAATAAAATATTCTTGAATGTCATTACTGTCTAGTTCTTGTTGCTTTTACCCTGTTGCACGCACGTTTTCCTGTTGGCTTCCTTTGGAAAATGAATTTGATTTAAACGTAAGTGTATATAGCGCTGCTGTAGTTGTTGCAATGCGGATAAATAATGTAGGAGCTTATCTTAAACAACACAATGGCTTTCATGATTCATGAATCAGTGTAGCGTTTTTATCACTCTTATTTCCAGCTCAAGTTTCCATTTTTTCTTCTTCTTCAGGAATCATGAGCTTTTTTGATTTCGACATGGATTCAGCATTAGAATATTCTTCATCAGAATTACCACAGAGAGCTATCAATATAGTGGCATACTGAGGAAGCCATGCCTTTTGCCAGTGGCCACTACTGTAGACCAGCAGGAGATTGAAGTAGCATCCAACAACCTAACCGGGACTAGAAAAACTACACCGGCATCCCTATCGCTATCTAGAAAAACTTACAAAACCTTCGTTAGTCAGTTAGCCAGGACTATTAAAAAAAACTTTTTTTTACTTTTTACATCTCATTCGAGACAAACAATACGAAATAATCACGGACAACGGAGGCAGTGCAGTGGCAAGAAATGTAAGCCCTTTTCACTTAGCTTACAAATGTAATTATCGCTGTGTTCGTACACAGACATCTTAAGAGAGAGAAAAAAGTCCAAGGATTTTTCTTACTCGTGTAGTGTGAGTAATTTCTAAAGACGAAATATTTATAAGACTTCGTCATCATCATTTCTTCATTTAATGCCATTCACACACGGATTTTATTTTTTTGCATTTAGTTAAGTCTGCTGGCTGTGATTATGAATTCAATTGAGAAAATGGTTTAGTTTATAACGAGCATCGTAAAAACGTAATGCCCGACATTCAGGAGACGTAACGTCTTATATAATCGTAAAAAGCTTATTTTTTAGTTATGCGATGCATGTATGCACGGGCTAGCAGTAGTAAGGCAGTAGTGAAAGGAGATCTGTAGGTATGTGGGTTTTTATGCTGTGTGCGAGTTTCGGTTGAGAAGTGGTGGTGGTTGGTGGCGGTGGCGAAGCTACTTTGCTTTTTTGCCATTTTATACCTACAACAACGTAAGTAGCTGCGGATAGCGTACCATGTTTTTACTTTTTTTACTACCACACAATCATTGCCAAAGTATTAGAACAATTTATAATGAAGAAAAAGGTAGAAGTGTTGCTGCAGTCATTGATATAAAATCCATGCGTTTTGGAACGCCGATGGCTACAAAAGGTAATAATATTATTAGGTGATATGTTACGCTAGATGCATTATATACTCTACAGATTATAGAACGATAGTATAAACTTCTTTTGAATTTTCCTTTTCATTACTGAAAATGAGTGGCGGAGGAGCTTGCCTGCAATCCGCCTGTTGCTCCAAACCAGTCGTTGTTGAGGCAAGTCATGCATTTTACGCTCATTTATTTCAGCAAAAAGGAAAGCCGAACGAGGCTCAATGATAATCTATCCTTCTCTCCTCGTCGTCGTCGTCGTGATATGGGAGAGCGTATAGATTGGTTGTTGGCATAAGTATTTGCCTTTGGAATAGCACGAAACGAAACCATGAAACCCTTCCTAGCCCAACAACTCTGGCAGTTAGTTGCCAGGCACGTTGCAACGGTACCCGAAGAGAGTCATACCATGGAGCCATCCATCCACATCCCTCAAGTGGTTCTACTATATCATTATTCTGTATCTAAAAGCCTTAAATAAGCACTTTCTGTGAGCTATAACAACTGCTGCTATTGCTGCGGTGGTGGTGCTCACCTCCTCGATCGGTGAAATGAGTCAGTCAGGAGTACCACCACACCAACAAGCAGGACGAGTTCCAACAAGAACCAGCAAAGAAGTTGTGGTAACAATGCAATGCTGATGTTTTTCTGCCTGGTATAAAAAAGGAAACTATATTTCTGTATAGCCCACCCATGGGAAAAATTCCATCACTTACACATCGCCACGACACACATACATGCTTATTGCTTTTCCATGCAAACCTAAAGCCAAAGCTAAGGCATAATATGAAGCTACAACAGCAGCAAACAACATTTCGTTCGTCAGAGAGAGAGAGAGAGAAAATGTGTTCTATTCACAAAAAACAGAGAACAGGAGGAGAGCTGAGCTAACTAACAAAACACGAACGAATACAATAAAAAAGGAGATGAAAATGAAGGGTAACCTGATGATGATGGTGATGGATTGAAAAAGTAAAACTTCAGCTGGGGGAACAACCCGTAAAAAGATGAAACTCCATATATTATTATGTCGTACATGTGTGTATGCAGTGCATGCACGCATCTATTCCAGGCATATCCATCCATTTAGGTCCTGTGACCCACACTTGCTTATTAAGTGTGTGTGTGTATAGCAATGTGTAGTGAGTGAGAGTTCGGTGGTATGTGGCTTATTTTTCAGTAAGTTGAGCTAGGTTCAAGATTTTTTGGCTCAAAGTGGTTTAAGGTACATGAGATCCGAGAATTCTTATGGCATCATGGTAGTATAAAATTTTTCTACCGACAAAAATGATGAGAAGCAAGTTTTGGATCGAATCCTAACAAGTTTGTTGGATGGAGAAGAAGAGATTTACAGTGAAAAGATTCTTTTTGATGGGCTGAGGATGGGATAATATGGGAAATGTGTGTGTGTAATGGGAAGAATCCATGAAGAAATTCTTCGGTGGTGGAATAATAAACAAATGTATTCATCAGTAAAAACAAGAAAAGGCTGTTTAAGAATGGAATCGCAAAAGTATCAAAGTACATGTAACCAACTTGTTAAACGCTGATGATGTTGATGATGATGGCATGCATGCATACATGCATGCCGATGCGATTCCGTTTGGTTTGTACAGCAAACAAAATCCTAAAAAAACCTAACAAGTAAATGGGATGCATAATGTTTCTGATGATGATGAAGCTCATGGTCTTGATGAGTAGCGATGATTTCTCATCATCATCATTAAGTAAGTATAAAAAAGAATGGGCAAAGCTAGCACAAACATTGCATCGCATCTAGCAATAGCAACAGCATCGAGATTTTTGTCCGTCCGTGATCTCTAAAAAAAAGAATCTCTGGAGGTGTATGAATTACCGATGATGATGATTATATGAGGAGATAAATCTTAAAACAGTGCAAGCATAAGGCAATCAGTTTTTGTAAGCTATAGGCAATGCAATGCAAAGGGTAAAAAAGATAAACATTCCCATATTAACGGCGTTCCCCATGATTTTTCTTCTAGATGGAAGGATCCACCAACACCACCACCACATCCAAGAATGTTTATATAATTTTCACGCATAAAACAGTGGTTTCTCTTTCCATCATTGATGATCTCAGCAAAAGCAAACCATAACCTCTAATAACATGTGTGCTCTTCTCGAGGGTAGAGAATACGAAAAGAATAAACAATTCCTATAATCATAATTTTAAGCTTTATGGCTATTTCGTATAGTTTTATACGGTGGTGCTGATGCTCTGTGTGAGAATGCATTCTCTGATGATGACGATGATGAGCTTCATACTTAAATATGATCACGTTGAACTTTGGTGGATTCCATGATCGCGATGATGATGATCCATCCAACCATTCCAAGCAATCTATTCCTGTCCAAATGTACATACAGTGTGTGTGCACTCTGTAAGTATATGTACCTCTCTCTCTGAATGCGGTTTCGGTTTCACTTGAAGGCAGATTGTCTTCTTGATTACTTTCATGTTGGAAAAGGATTATCTTTTTTAAAAATGCTATAAAACGCTTACAAGTTTTGTATAAACAGTCTCCCTATAAGATTTTCATATTTTTTGATATCCCTACCCAAGCTATTTGTTTGCATTAAAGGAAAATAAAAGAATCTAGTCCAGTCAGGTTGATTCCAGTCCAGTCATTCAACAATGAAGATTAAGATTTGTGTGATGATGTCCCTCTAGCAAAAAATATATATGTATAAGAAGTTGATGAGGATGCGATGGCTTGTTATTATTATCATTGATACCTCCGAAGGGGCTACATTGCATTGCATTCTATAATAAGGTATATATTATTTTCCCTGGTTTTTTATTTCCATCTACTGAAACATCAAACTACCACAATAACAACGTGATGTGGCTTCCCTTCGAGAATGGATGAATTTATGTGACTGAAGTGGCACACATATAGGCAGCCATGCCAGCAGTAAAGACTCGTTTCCTTCTCTCAGGCCTGGCCTGACTGAACCGTCGGTTCATTATTGCGGTAGTGTGGAAGAAAGAGCTCTCTACTCTGTTCTGGAGAGAACTTTTTATAACACGAATGAATATTGCCTATTATACAATGAAGAAATAGTAAAATGGAGCTATTCCTATGGCCTATATGACATATAGCTATTATGCAAGAACATTGATCACGCTGGTTCTGCTTACCAGGGAATGCCAAGTTCATAAATTAAAAAACAAAAAGTCACGCATGAATTACAATTTTTTTGGGGTGGAAATGATCACAAGTAAAAGTGAGGAGGAGAAATGAAGCAGGAAACTAAAGTAAAGTTTATAACGATGCATGTCGGCAGTAGTAGTTTTTTGAATGCTTACCTTTCATTTTTTGTTAAATTGGACCGTTTCAAGCCACATCCATGTCATGAAGATGATGATCATCATGACCACTTTGATTATTACATTTGTGCGCTTGATATGTGGACTCTGGACAGATTATATATTTATGTTTACTGAATGGTGATGCTCCAAATTCCTATTTACCTCTTTTGGACATACTTTTTAGTGTAGTGGTAGAGCAAATGTCGGCCGGTCTTGGAGAGAGAGAAGATGTAAAAGTACCTAACTCAATCACGTTTTTCAGGTCAGTCAAGGTCCCCTTTATTAGTTGACTTGTAAATTATCACTGTTATTATCACTTTGATGTAGGGAGGACCAGGATTTCTGGTTACACGATTCCCATACTTTCAATTCAAAAAAGTGGTTTTCTTACATCCTCTTCTAGTACCATCATGCCATTGTTCATTGTTCCCAATCATGGTATTCCAAGGTATTCCAGATTTTATAATAATTTGAATGATCAATTTCGAGTGAAAAAAGTAAATTTACGAATAAATGACTCCAAATTTCAAGAAAGACAAATTGCGAAGGCCACGGTTACTCTTTGGGAGGGTGGTTGGGCAGACAAAGTTGTTCTTAAGGTACTTCACAAAAAAATGGTCATTCAAAATCCAAATTTGCATGCCGGAATTTCATTTATTGGACCAGCCAGATTATCTCATCTTCTTGTGTGTTCAACAAAAATAATCTCACCAATTACAATGTACCTAAAATATATATGAATTTCTTCTCGTTCATTTATGCACACATTGTAAGGGACGGCGGCGGTCATCAATATAAAAAATATATATTATTATTATACAAAGCGCGATGATTAGTGGCCGACCGGATGAAATCAATTTTGAAGACATTTTTATTATTAATGATTTCTTATGGTCACATTATCGTCCTTATTATCATTACCATAATCATCAGCATCAAGGAACAAGATCACGATGAGGATCCTCACAGAATCCGTCGTAATATGCATGCATGCAAGATGTGAACAGGAACACATGGATGAATAAAGTAGCCATGTTGCGCAGGTATGTATCCAGGTACTTACACAAGTAATCATAGTCATCGTAAAAATATTATACCTTTTTTTAATCTCTCCCACATCTCTCATGAGATTCTCATCAAAAGCAGCAGCGTTACTACCAGATTCGGCTTTTCATCAGTGATGTAAAATGCAGATCAAAAAAGCTGGAGAATGGTCAATATATGTATTTTTTATATTCACGTTCACACACAACATGCATGCACATGCCTATGATGAAAGCGTATATATTATTAGTCACAATAACAATTCTAACAGAAAACATAATAAAAGTAGCAACAACTAACTCCAGGCCTGTAATAATAAAACTATCAGCAACATCATCCTTTCTAATCTGGACAGATTAGTACCTACAGCCCAGCCACCATCATCGGCGTTTGTACCTTTCATTCTCTTTGCGTTTTTACATGAAGTGGGCTATGTAATAAAAAGTTAGCTTGCGCATGGTCGTATATATGTACTTGCATTCCTCATCTTTTGTACAAAAAATCCTTTTCTTAAGATACGGCTAAAATTATGAAGTGGTAGAATTCTTTCACCTTGTAAATGACTTTCGTCATGTGTAATCATTGCATACCCATGGCTTTATGCTCTCTCCCTTGTGTCCTCTTGAGAAAAAATATGTGTGGGTTGATTTTGGTTGAATGAATAGGTAATTGAATATTACAATTTTTTTAGGGTGGACTACTGCATCCGGTATTTGATTGCTTTTTCTTATAGTTACTGCTCTTTCACGACTTGGCCTTTTCTAATTTTTCATCAAAGGATTCAAAGTGGTGGTAATTTTTCGTTTGAGAATTCCGTCAGTTCTCAATCAGGAATATGTTTATGGAATCAAATCTCCAGTTGTGCCAAATTATCCTCTTTAATGTGCTTTAATGCAATATATTACTTTAAGGCGGTAAGGTGTCATTAAGTCCTGTAATCACTGCTGGTTCATTTGGGCTGGATGTTAAGCTTCATTACTAATGGATATTACCTAAAGTCAAAATTCCTGCTGAGGGAAATAAGGCGTGATGTTTCTTTTCTTAAGTACACACCATTAATGCATCCTTTGCTGATTTTCATAATAAGGAACACAATTACTCTATATGCTAATATTATGCTTTAATTGTGAGATTGCGTACATACACAACGATTACAACTATCAGTTTCAGTAGCATATACGGTGAAGGTTATAAAAACATTGTTAACTTGTCACTGTCCGTTCTTCAAAACACAATATCTGAGCATTCTCAAAGGCTTCCTGAAGTGGTGTATTGGGATAAAAATAAGATACTACGAAATGAACATAACGCATTTTATGACGATTAGGAATTAACTCCAAATTTAAATGACAATGATGAAAAGAGGAACATGATAGACTTGATATACTCCGCTTTCCTTAGATGACACCTCATCACACGGCCAGTGAAAAGAAAAGTTTATGTTTATAAACATGAAGCTTAGCAGACACTTCATCGTTCCTTTCACGAAAAAAGGGTAGGAATTGTACATATTATTATTATTCTATTTCCAACTTGGGCACTAACTGCTATTGTACATTTTCTTTTAAAGGGACTGTGCGAGTATTATTAACAACATCTTATGGATACCGTACAGTGCGTTGAAGAAGAGATAAGTAAGTGAGAATGTCTTATTATCACTCCTTCATAGCTTTCAAGCAGCCGATACTAATTCCGTTTGATTTATCTTGCATCTTAAAAAGAAAGTCCCGAGTTTGTCATGTTCTTGAATACCTGTGTGTGTATAGTGCATATCTTCCATTCGTAAAACACAGTATAGGCTTATTCTATTAATAGGAAAAGGTAGTCTATTTATTTCTGGTTCATTATCACCAAAAGTAAGCAGCTTAACTGAAGTGTCACCCGCTCTAGACAAAAGGTCAGGTCACCAATCCATTCCATTTCGTGGCTTTAAACGGTTCAATACAATACAACTCATTCGGAAGATATTTGCCTGCTACAACGGTTTGGAGATGTTATTGTAAATGATGAAGTATTACGCATCGCATAAATACGCTGTAGTACATATGTACGTAATATGCAAAGTCAGCGCCCTCATAAAATTCAGCGTTATGGCAAATGACACATCGTTCACGGTTGATCAATAGTAAAATCAAGTTGCACAGAGTACGAATATATATGATATCTCTACGTAATGTCTGGAAAGGTTGAAGACACCCAAATAGGTTTTTTAATTGTCTAACCGATAACAATTTTTTTTTGGCAAAGAGAGTATAGTGCGTACACAGGATATGCTTGTACCTAGGTGCGTTGTTAGTGTAATAAAAAGTGGAAATAAGAATAAAGTTTTCGCCTGATATGAAATCTCTGTATTTCCGTGAAGAATTATTGCCAAATTTATTGATAAACAGGTCCATGCCTATAGCAGTTATAGTCCGCATAATAACAAAGGCATTTTATAGTACTTTTGGTTATTATTGTAAATAGTTCCTTCTCTTTATGTGGTTGCCAGTAATGAGGTGGCGCTGCTAAGTGAATAAAGTAAAAGCAATAATATTTTATATTTAGCTAAAAACCAACTTACAGTAGTCGATTTTATTTATATGCTCCACTACTGCAACAAACAAAACCACACTACTACTACGCACATTGCGCATTGTAACAACAACTTGGGCAAAAACAAGATAATAAGAACTAAACGTCACATCATCTCTTTCATGAACTTCTCTTTGTGAGGATGACACTGGTCGTTTTGCTAGACAAAGAGAACTTAAATAGCTGGATAGAGTGGCATTTATAAGCGCTGTAGAGACCGCAAGGAATATGTGGCCTAGTAATTTTTAACGCACGATTCACGGAAAACGCATCATGAAAACCGCTGTTGTTCACACAAGTGTTCATTTTTAGGATTATATATTAGAGTAGCGCATTTGTATATATAATGCATCGTCAATTCAGTTTTATCGGTTAAGTAAAAGCTCATTTACCTCTGACGCTGCGTTTGCTTTGCTCAAATTATCTAAGCCGTTTTCCTCATTAGTTTTGCATATAAATTACTAAAAATAAACGTGATTACTACATGCTCAACGCTACAACATGAAGTGTATCTTATTCCTCTTCATTCTGATTCTTATGTAATTACGTTTTGTAATAACAAGACAAATGATTATTTTTCTACTTACTTATGTATCCTTATCGCATATACGCAGACAATGCCTTTTAAGCCATCTCTTTTAATGTTGTGATATTTAAAGTTTTAAAGCTCCCATTCCAAGTGTCATGTAAATTTAAAAAAGTGCGTAAATTTAAATTTCTTACTTTCTTTTTCTCTTTTTAAAGAACCGAAAAGTTGAGCTCTTAAAAGGGTCTTTTTTTGTTCATACCCTTTTATTTAAAGGATTACAGAAAGGTTGGTTTAATCTACTTCGGATTTATCAAGGGTTCTATATAAACTTGGTGTATTATTAACGATAAGAAAGCAAGGAATACATGTACCTATATGCCTACTCGATAGACAATGTACGTGTAAAATAAATAAATAAATAATGGAACATGCTCAGTTGGAAGAATAATGTATATAAACGCATGCATGCACCTTTTTTATTTCTAATCATCCCCTGCAGTACAGATTATATAAGGTAGGTTTATAAGGTTTTACTGACAACTGAATTTTTTCAAGGCACGTACACGTACGTATATGTAACTACCAGTAATACATTACTTGTCCAGCATATAACAGTTTTTCTGTGATGGTACGACATGCTATTGTTATAATTATAAGAAAGGCGAGAATATGTATAGGTATTGAGTTTATACACACAAATATGACTGCATTGAAATCCAATAAGAAAAAATGACCCTTTAAAAAGGGATCTCGACTTGCATGCGAGCACACATCCGATCCCCACACGCAGTAAAATGTGCGGTAGTTAGACATGAAACTTAACTACTTTTTTAATAAACAAGGCATGTATGCAACAGGGACATTGGACAATGCACTATAAACTTGAAACAAGCAACCGGTAATGCAATGAGCTTGTTTAAGCATGTTCCCCTGGACTTTTAGGTACGTTCCCCTTTTCCAGAGGAGGTTCATTATTATTCTCGTGTGATTGTTCTTCTTATGAGGCAACTCATTCTTAAGAATAGGCAGAGAAAATGAAAAGACACTTGGCAGAGTGGAATACAAGATAGTGAGTGGACTGACTGGACGGAATAAGACTTTTAAAAACTCAACAAATGGTTGGATGGAACAACATGAAAATGGGACATTGAAAGGGTTGTAAGTAGATTCCAGCATTCACAGCAAGTGTGAAGGCTTTCGAGAACGTTATTGTAGGCAATTTAAAATGCCCTTTCCCTTCACCATCATCATCACACTACACTGTACGTTATAAAAGTTAAAGTTGCATCATTCATAAAAGTATAAAGGCACTGTTGTATGCTGTTGTTGTGTCTTGATGCAATATAATATGCAATGAAGAGAAGAAAATGGGAAACTGGATGCGCCTTTCTTTTCCTTTTTGTATTTTTTTTATGATTTTATCACTTCATCTCAAAAAAAGTATACGCATGTTTTATGTTTATGAATAGTAATAGATTATTGTCTGTTGCCTCTTTTCTTACATGGCGTATTATATTTTCTCTTGTGTCTCTGGTATTGTCCCACACAGTTTCCACATTTCCATTGATGGCATTTGTCATTAAATAATAAACATTCGGGCTTGTAAAACATGCTTGCGTAATATGAAGTACACTTACGCACATGATTTTTAGGAATTTGGACAAAGTGTGAACTGCTTTTGATTATTTGTACCCACTATTAGAAAATACTTACCTCATACCTACATATTTAACTAAAAGGGGAAACATTCTAGATCTACAACAAATCTGTGTCATTGGTGGAAATGTAAATCATCCAGGTACCAGCATAACAGTTAAAAACAACACAAAAAGTAAACAGAATTGAACATGAACTTATGTCCACGTTGAATAATGTTGATATATCTCTGTGAACTTTTCACCAGTTTGTAATGAAAAAGAGTTCAATTTTCAGCACAATATATTACATCATAAAGCATAATGAACCATAAATAAATTATACTTGTTCAGAGCACTATTCTCTCACGCTTTGCATTCTTAACCCGAACCACTGACAAGCTTTTTTATGCCCCTTAATGTTGTATTGGAGCAAAGCACGCATGAAAAAGTACTTGAAAGGAGATTATCATGACGAATTTTGAAACTAATGAGGGCAAAGAGAAAAGAAATGATAATAAAAATAAATGTGAGCGGTGATGTGCTGCTGATGATGATTATGTTGCCGGTCATGCCGTATGCATTTCTGGTTGGATTGGAAGATTGTACGTGTGGTGCACTTAATGTGTCCCACATACACAAGATCTAATGGACGGAGTGAGACAAAATTCCCTTCATCCTGTTTTCCCTGAATTCGGGATGTTTTTAAAAGCTAAATGTCTCTGAAATGCCTAAACACGCCAGTAACAGCATAATAATAAGTGTCTTCCAAAGTACCAAAAAGAAAATTGTACCAAAAAGTGGCTGCGCTCAATGTCTTTCCGT
Source organism: Sinella curviseta (assembly GCA_004115045.4). Lineage (NCBI taxonomy): Eukaryota > Metazoa > Arthropoda > Collembola > Entomobryomorpha > Entomobryidae > Sinella > Sinella curviseta. Next base: position 57,590,266 of record CM023201.3, read on the forward strand.
TGTAATATAAAGCTTTTGGTATTTGGCATTGCTTTTTTGGAATCGGAGGAAAAGAAAAATCCTACTAACTGTTGTGTTGTGTGTGTGCTGCTGCTTTGCTGTTTGCTTTTCAAGGGATTCTCGGAAGGAGGAATCCCATGCAATATATATTACGTGTGTCGTATATTTTCATAGGTTCGCATCAAGCAGCTATCCCTTTTCGCTGTACCTTGAGTGTCATTCGAACTGTTTCGGAGTTCCTCTTCCAGTGTCATGCTTAAACTAGGCATTATACGGCAAAGTGTTTTGTCCTTGTCCTTTTAATAACTGCTGTTGTAACTCTGTATCTGACAACTTGAAATAGTGTTACTGTTACACAGATTTCTTATGACTTTTTTTCTTTAACGAATGCTGCGACACGACACGGCACAAGTTGAGGATTTGCTGGAGCATATTATGTTGTCTAATAGAATTCAAAAGGTTGATTCAATTGCAAGGTGGCCGTCGTCAAAGGAAAAGGAGTGCAAGTCTAGAGGAAAATACATTTCTACATGCACAATTGTTGACTGTGACATGTGTATTGGGAGAAGAAGAAGTAGAAGGCGAACTTGAGAGGGAACGATATATAGCCAGAGAGCAGCAGAATGAGCAGAATGAATGCTCGCAGTGAACAAAATCTAATTACACCAAAACGATGTTAAGAGTTCTAAAAACTGAGTGTTGTTGGGCTAGGTCTCCAGTAGAAGGAACATTCTAAAACTTCAAACAAAACTAAAATATATTATTGTAAGGATATAAAATTAGGAAGCATGCAAAGTGCCTTTCCTCCTTGGCAATCCATATTAGATAGATAGCATGTATATGAATGTCGGTGGTGGTGCTTTACACAGCTTTACCGCATCATTTTCTGAGGTCATGCAAGTGTAATATATGGGATGCCGTGCCTGATCTGGAATATGAGCAGAAAGACGGACCTGAGCTTATAATATAGTTCAATGTGACCTTTTGTTTAACTAAAACAGGAAAATGTGTTTCACCAATTTCGACAGAATATTAAGGAGGTTTTAGTGGTAATGGTTATATATATTGTAATGTAAAACATTTTTTTTGTATTTATTTTGAACTGTTTTACTGTTTGCATTTTATGAGGGGAAAGCCTAGGTAAATGCGTCTACATTTTGTAGTAGGCATGTAATACGAGCTCTAAGGATCTTTGCTGGGAAATCGTGAAGGCAATACAACGGGAAAACAAATTTTAATGGGAATCCTCCGCCCAAAGAGTATACATTTTAGCGCTGGAAGAGATCTTTTCTTCGTTAGATCATTATATGGTAAAGTAATTAAATTGTAAAAATCTGGTTTTAATGAAACGCTGAATGCTTTACTTGTGTAACCTAATTTTACGGTTTATATTATATGCACCTATTCAGACAACAATCGGACATCAATCGTGTACTCGTGTAACTTATATTGCCAACTGTATAAAAGGACACTTGCACCAAGGATGAGACATAAAATCTTGGCAAATATTACATTGCATAAAAATCACTCAAATTAAGATAAATAATAAAACTGAACAAAAGTGAACGCGTGCATTTATGCCTCCTTTGTGTCGTAAGAAATGCGAGAGATTCGATGCAGTAATTATCTATTATTTCCACGCTAATTTGATAAATTGGCTTAGTGTTGATTTTAGTTCAATTAAATTATAACTTCCGTTAAGATTGCTTGTTATGTAAGTATGAAATAAAGCAAATAATGATGATGAAGGTGAAAACTTGCAGCAAATCTGTATTTCATGTGAACAGTAAAGATATATTTTACACCATACTTTTATCGACAAAACTACTGATTATTGGCGAATATTGTCGATTCAATAATTTTAATGCGATAACTTGATCGATATATTGTATGAGTTATTGCAAAAGATTCAAAATGTTTTAATATTTTAGTGAAAGGGCTACCAAGCGGCTACCGGCTAACTTTCCAGAAACTCGCTATACTCTAAAAAGCAATACAATCGTTATTTGTTTAAAAATACGTATCTACATTCTATGGCTGAATTACGTATCCTTACTTAAGCTTATATCATTAGATCGGGGAGCATATCTTATATAAAAATGAAATGAGTAAGTTCTCATGATGAATCGAGCCAAGTAACGGCACATTATTCGGAGTAACCGACCGATTTTCCCAAAGTCCATTCATCCAGAATTTATTCAGCCAAGTTTTATTACCCGTACAAATTATGAATGTCAAGAAAGTGCAATAATTTTAGAATGTCGAGTAGCCCTTGTGTATATTGTACATTTCACATAATATGTAGTTGTACGTGTACATTACCTACCAGCTTCTATCAACCAGTTTGACGCTGAATGGATCATAAATACATACATGCATACCTATACCTTCCCTAACACATAATCTTAAAAAGTTGTATTTACTTATCCATTCAGAATTCGTTTTGATATTCACGTTGTTACGCCACATGTTACGTAAAAAACGTGTAACTTTCTTTATACGTTTTTGCCTAGTCCGTCCAGGTGACTCCCTTGATCGTCCCCACACGTTATACACGGTGAGTTGGAGCCGTATCAGGATATTTATCATTACTTATACTCCTCTATTGCCAATGCCACCCTTCTTCTTTTCCATTCTTCTCATCATTCTTGATTGTTCCTGAACAGGGGGAAAACTCCTGTCTGTACTTAACATTCCGTTGTCATCCAGAGATCTCATACTCATTCTACCAGTTTTTATACTTGGCTGGATAATACTACTACTTCTACGTTCGGACTGCGAGCGAATGAAGAAAAAACGCAATACTACATTTTTTGCTTTGGAGCAACGGGAAGTGAATGTAGGTTTGGAGAGTTAGATTGTGCAACAGAGCGATACAACTTTAAATATAGAAAGGAAACTGGTACATATCAAAGAATAACATGTAGAAGTAGTAGAGTATAGGTAAGGCAATAATGATGATGAGCTAAACGAAATTCTCTTTCAGTTTTTTTATTATTATTGCATTCATGCAATAGTTTGAATAACCGGTATATGTAGTATATAGAGAGGAATGAAAGGAAGCGCAATAATACCATCTCTTTTCTGGACCTTGTGAGTTGGAAGGAGAGGAAATAAAAATTATGCAGGTATTACATACCTACATCCTTTCATTCATTTTGAACTGCTATCGTATCGTATCACCGGCATTACTCTTGAGAGAAAATTTAAAAATACACGAACTGGCTTGATTGTAGACTTGCATGCAAGATGAGCTTCCCCCATACTCTACCTTATCATTATACATTTGCATTACGTTAATTCTTTCTAACTAATAAGCGGTTAGGTTTTTTGCTTTAAAAAAAGGATTTGGGTTCTGCAAATATATTATAAGGATTTCTTGACATACTTAGCTGGATGGATTTTACAACAAGCCTCTTTATGGCTTTCTTTGCACAAGGCACTGATTGTCCAATGAAGGGTATTGAACGGAAAGTTTTTAGAAATGGTTTGAAGAAAAGGATGTAATTTTCGCTTAAAGAGAGGTGGACGCTGCTGTCTTATTGCAATAACGACGACGCTCCTTACTACAATTGTTCAGCAGGGTAACCCCGCACTTATCTACAGTCCCACCACCGGATATTGTTACAGATGGCGTTTCGCGAAACTTGTTATTCCCAATCACTCTCCACTCACGACATCGTCATTCCAGCGAAGCACCCACTGTTCGTAAATGCGATTGCTGCGCTGTTGATGCCATTTCCTGTCTAGTCATCATCGGGGTTGTATTTCAATTAGATTTCAGAAAATGTCGTACTCATTTTTTCTCTTCTTGTCACGAAAAGGTAGGTGGGAATTTAAGTCTCGTTGGTAGTATTATATGGATATGTGAATGTACTTGATTTACCGATATCGTTCAAATGAACTTTTGGTGGGAGGGCAAGGAGCCAAGCATGGAAGGGTTGTGGTTGTACTTTGCGCGTTTTTTCGTAAATAGGCCAGATACGAATGGAGACGTACAACCAACTTGTTATAGAACGTTCCGAAAATATTATGTATAAAAAATACACGTGTAATGTGTGGATACCTACCTACCACAGCTTTATATGTTCAACTTTGCTTTTACGTTTTCCATTTCGGTATAAAATGGCTACAAACAGCCTAAAATGGTTCTAGCTGCGTTGTATATGCGTGTTTATCATATTTAGCAACATTAATTTTTTTTAAGGCGATTGTGCTGAAGCTAATCAACTCATAATGGTTTTATTCAATTCTTACATCCTTCTCATTCCCATACTCTCATGCTCGCCATCTGTTCCCCTTCCATTGCATATATTTTCGTTAATAATGAAATTCGTAAGAGAAACGTTTAAAAGTCATCATGTGTGCACTACACTATGAACATATACTATTTTTTACTCTATTTTGATATCCGAACTGCCAAAATGGAAAAAAATGCAAACCAACAAAACTTTGATGGTTACAGGAGCAGCTTATAGTATACACTCGCCAATACATTAAAATGAGATTATATTTTGATACACATGCGATAATGTGATAATGATTAGTTTACTGAGAAGATATTCTGTCGCAGAAAGTTACTGTGTTTATAACATGAGCAGGTTCAATGGTTAACAAGTAAAAAACTATAACATTACCAAACACTGCTTGGAATATCATGCTCTCTGAAAAAGTTTGAGCATGCTTTCTTAATTCGGTTTTAAGGACAAACATCACGCATTTATCATGTGTCTTTAAAACTGTAAGCATGCTGTTATTTTTGTGTAAGCAAAGGAGTAAAAAAACTTTGCTGCCTACTTGTTGAAAGCCACAGAAAATACATTCTTGGCTTTACATACCCTAGAAAAAAATTCTTGAGTTGCTAATGAGCAAGTATATACGAACTTGCATGTTGTCTTCTTTAAAAGATTGAACCAAGTGGATTTTAACACTTGTAGAAGATAGGAACGTAGAATGACTTTTAAGATCATGAACTGTTGTAAGTGCAACGTGAGGAAGAGAAGCCGACTTGGGGGAGCTAGTTTCCATCATAGAAACGGTCACCTTAAGCATCTGGACTCATCATGTCATGAAGGAAAGATAGCTTGTTTAAAATCCTTGTTGCTCTGAAATTCAAAACTAATGGAATTCTTTTAAATGCATACATACGAGAATATTTCCATTAATCATGCATATTTATAAAATTGTCTCTCAAACATTTTGCGTCATTAATAATGACTCATCATCATCATACAATTGCAGCGTCAATCGCCCTGCTAATAAAAATGGAATTAAAGGTGAAGAGTTGCGCGTCCAACGGTGACGCATTTATGAAATTATGACGATTGACAATTTACAGGAGGACGCAATACACTTGATTATCTAAAACATTTATATATTATTATGACGTACTTTCTTTGTCCATTTAAAAATTGTACTATCGTTTTATTTATAAATTTGTCTTGTGCTTGTTAGCTGACTTTAGTGGATGGAGACGTGAGGTGCGACACACGAACTTAATCATGACGAGACAAAATATATCTGCTTACGTTGTTGTGCAGTAATAATTATTGTACCTAATAAATGCGATAACGTAATAAATTTTACAGCTTGTGCTATTACTTAATGGTTAATTATGTCTTATAATTTGTCAATGAAGACGATTTGTATGCCTAAAGGAATACGTCTGTGCCCAACAGTCCCATTAAATCAAGACAAAACGCCACTAAAAGTGCCGATAAGGATGTGGTCTCAGTTCTTCCTTCCTGGGTTGGATGATTATGATCATATATTATGCATTTAGCTTAAACTTCAAAGATTTTTTATGTAGTACATTTTTGTAAAACATTATAAATACTTTTCCCAGTCGTGGTTTTTTTCCTACTAAAACTCTACCATCGACCACCTAGAAATATGATGCTTACATAAATATGTATAACAGCAACAAGTGGTACGTAGCATTCGGTGGCCTGTAATCGAAATTTTGTGGTTTTCCTGCATGAATTTATAGGTCTATTCTTCAATTGATCTGAATTGTAAGCACATGAAATTGTCGCGTGATCCTTTTGTACAAGTTACATCGTATTATATTCTCTATAAGTCGTCGTGAGAATAAATGCATCAGTAATAATAATGCGAAGAACATAAAGAAGACATTTTTATCGATTCCAATTATAGAAATACAATTGGCAAGATTTTACTACCATATTATACTCTATACAATTGCATTTGGCAAAATGTGCATCCTTTTTTATACGTTCAGTAATATATTAGTTTATTGAACCATATTAACTTTGTGGAAGAGCTATTAAATTAAAATCAACATACTACTGACTACTATGAAGAGCAAACAAAAGTATATTTAACTTTTGACCAGCACGGGATTTTGAATTCTATTTAGGTGATTTGGAATTAAAACTTTGGGCTAATGAAGATGCTCCCCACTAGTAGTGGGCCACTACTCATACCATGAGGGCAATTTGTTTAAATTAGACTAGTGAAATTGATTGCATGTTCACTTCATGATATGTAATGCTTAAACTGTCAGGAAAGTAATTACTAATCATGCTTTAGTAGATGAATAATACTAACTGCAGTATCTGCAAATAAACAAAGAATTATACAATAATAGATACATACCAAAATACTACGAACGATTATGTGACGATTAGAACGCAATAACTTGTGACTAACAAGCAAGCTAACTTCTAGTTATTGAACTTTCATCTGCGTCTTTTTCTTTTAAATGCGGAATTGCGAAGATTAATATGAACCGTTATTGTGTACTATGAACTTATAGAATGTTCTATCCCTTTCAGCATCTTGCATGTACATAATATGCCTTTGATATTGTATATCTCGTTTATAACTTATGTACCTATATGTATTCTACAAAAGTAGAGTGACTTTATGATGTGAGTTGAAAGAGCAATTAAGGATTGTCCAAAAGATTGATAACGATAATTTTGATCGTCTTTGAATGTACAAAGAGGATCAAAGTAACATAAAATAAGTACATTTTGACATGATTACATGATGCTGCGAACAAAAGCTGGCAAAATGTGAAATGATATAACGTGATCCATAAATAATGTACGCTTATAACGTTTATCTAACAAAACATCTTGGGAACAATCTAAAAAATTGACACATGCAAGTTTCCACTCCGACAAAAGCGAGATGATAAGTATTGATCTCAAAGTCTGATTGCTATTATTAGACGGACGGAAGATTTGTAATTTAAAAAAGGCACGCATGACAAATCAGTTTCACATCCAGCAGGAACATGCCAACATGAAGGCGAATCCAACAACAAAACACAAGGACACAAAAATGTGATTTTCTTTTCGATTGAGAAGAAAATGGTGAAAAAGATCTTGTGACAGGTGGGTGGATGTGGAATGGGAAAATGGAATAGATACACGTATGCATATAAACGTGACGCAGTCTATTTTCATGGTCACTTTCTGCTTTCATCTCTTCATTTTTTTTATCTTTGCGGTGGAGTGACTAGAGAGAGAGGTAAATAGCTTTTTATATGCTCGTTATTATCTACAACAATAAAAACGAAATGAAATATTGATCTCAAGACACGAAAAGATGCAAATCTGCATTCATAGTGTAAACACTTCATAAAGACATTTTTGTATATTCTTAAATTTTTAAAAAAAGAATCAACGGATACTGGACATGAATAGAATCTTTAAAAAATAAAGATCAAACAAACTTGTCGTTGTCGGTTGGGATTGGCTTCACAATTCCTTGTATTCAGCCGCTTGTGTGAGATAAATAAATAAATAAATACCTACCTACATGCATACTTCGTGCAGAACAAAAATTTGACAAGGCACAACCAAATTGTCTGTTGATTGAAGTGTGACAACGCTTTCTGCTCTTATTTTCGTTCCAAGGTCGCAACGGTTATTTCATTGAAAAGAAAACTATTTGCTGTGGCTAAGTGGACGACATCATTCTACAAATATTGCCGCAATATTTATTATCAAGCACAGATTGTACAAATATACATCCGGTTCTCAATTACGTACATACATATAAACAGCACATAGTCTTAAATTCTGACGCGCAATATTATGATGGACCAGACATATTTTGGATATACTCTAATAAAAATCGTAATGCTCGCAAAAGTTGTTGTACTGGACGTGTTTTCCTCATAAACTAGAAAAAAATGCTGACGTCTGCTCTTTAAGAAAGTTAAAGAGCCATAATTTCTACTTATTGCGCTAATTACCTATGCAGATACAGATAGCCATTTATTTGTTTGGTGTTGGCCAACATAATTTACTTAGGACAGGGGAAACATTATCGATATCGGGTTTTTTTGGCGTTTGCTTTCAATAAAAAAATATCAGATAACAAAGTATTTAGCGCAAGTGTAAATATTATTCAGACCGCTTTATCATAAAAAATAGCTAAAACTTTGACACTACGTATTGCACTGATAGGATACAGCTCTAGTAAATTTCCACTATCTTCTACTGTTTTAAGTCATGCACAAAGATATTATTAATTTTAATTATCTTTACACTCGCTAGTGACCTGGGTTCAAGGTTTTGGGCATGATTTATTATCACAACTCCAGGAAATTATGAATAGACCAAGATATATTATGTTTTATCTTTCTCTTCCTTTTACTTGTTGTGTTATTATCAGGTATACATATCTCTGTTGTGTGTGTAAAGCTCATATATCGCATTACATTGTTAAATTAATAGATAGAGCTCAATTCCTATTGTGAAGCAATGCTACATGGATGGATTGTTGGAAACTGTATTTTTGTGTGTTTGAACGTGCTTGTGCCTATTGCATTCACTACTATTCCATAAAAACTAAAAGCACATTTTACGTGATGACAATATGCTCTTTTGTAACAAACAAAAAGTGACTGCATTATGAGAGGACCAAGCACACAGCAGGGATTCATTCCTGGCATGTGGCATATTATGTTTTCAGAATACCTATCTCAAATCTAAACTCTACATATTATTATCCCATATAAGACCTTACAATATTTTCCCATTACAAATCTTATGCTTTTGGTTATAGAAGAGCAATGAAATTTTGAAATCGTCTTGTCCGTCTATCCGCTCTGGAAACAAATACATGAGCTCGTTCTGGAGAAAGGTGCTTGGGAATTCAATATATTCCGTTCATTCAACCGAACCATTCATCAGTGAGCATTTCTTGGCTCAAGTTACATAAATATTGCTAGTTTTAGGGCCAGCCAATAAAAATTTGTGGGTAGCATACCTAATAAAATAAGCAATTTGATTTTACCCATCCTCTGCAGCCCATATAAAACATGTGCACGAAGAATACCACCACGGCCACGTAAGATTGGATGAAAAGGCGTAGTTCAAAATACCTACCTAACTACAAACCTCGTCTCGTCTGGCATTTTGACGTACGGCATATTGTTGTTAGTTTTCTTTACTTGCGTATATACGTCTCACGCACAATACGATTTTGTGAACAAATTTCCTTGAAAGAATGATATGACCACGACACTGAACTGGCTCATAAGGTTCACAGTCATTTTCCTTAGAGCAGGTCAAGTTGAAGAAGACCGTTAAATGGGAGATGTTGTTGAATATAAACGCGTGATGCCATATAGGTAGTATACATACATGCATACACCATTATCTGCAGAGACTCTCTTGAGATGTGTGTACCTTCTACATTTTATTTGTTTGTTGGAGATTAGCCCAAAAAAGTGTGTAAATTGGATTGGGCAAGTTACGTACAGGATCCTAAATGTGTTTTGGCTAAAAATGGTGTTTGTAATGGAAAGATAGGAAGCGGAGATAACCAGAAATTTGACAATGAATGAACAAACTTGTCTGAGGCTATTCGTATGTGTCGGTCCGGTGGTGTGACAGCAATGAGTACAAAGTAGGTAATTTTAATCCTGTAACTTATAGTATATGCCTATTCATAAGTACACAGCACATCACACATCGATCAGAGCTTCCAGCAGACCAATAAAGTTTGTCGATCCCGAGATCCTGCTACTCTGTTTTAGTTTTCTGGTAACGTACACACATTACATTTTATCGGTCACCCTCTTTATTCTGCTGTCGAAAATGATGGGAAGTCGTCATTTTTTTGGTTTTAATTTGAAACGCAACGTTTAAGTGCAAAAGGTCGAAAATAAGGTATACATGGGCGTAACCTTCTTATCACCTGAATGAGATTCATGGATGTTTTTTTTAATATTCGGAGAAGGAAGGCCAAGGAGTACAAGGGAGTGTTTTGAACAGAAGGGCTAAATTCATGGATGAAGGCTGCGTTCTCTGCGTTGCTTCAAAAAAAAAGTCAAAGTCAATAAGGGTTAATAAAACTTTACCAGCATCATCATCATTTTGGGCATCGTACCTTATGATTTTAAAATGGGCGGAGGTACAACAAAAATTCCAACTGAAAATGAAAATGGAATACCTGAAAACAGCAGTTCTCTGAAGTGCTATGGTAGAAATAAGATTTTCATTTTGTTTTATCTTGTCAAAACTGAATGATGAGCAATCAATGACTATACAATCGTTTAGACGATTAAATATATTTGAGCAAACTTGGAAGCGTAATTTTCTTTTCATTTTTTATTTCGGGTTTTCATAATTTTGAATCTCGACTTGATCAGTATAAAAATACACACTGGGTGAATCCAAAAAAACAATCATTCCGCATTGCATGTTTTTTAAATAATTCTCAATGAAACAGGTTGGATTGGTGGAACGGTTTTGTTGCTTGCTGGCAGCTTGTTATAGAATTGGATAATGGAAAATGATATACGAACCAAAAAACGACGGGGCGCGGCATCACTCACTCACAGCTAATCGTCCAACATTTTAAAACTTTTTAGATCCAGACTAGACGTCAGCATCAGCATCATCATCATAATAAGCGCAAAAAACAATAATGTAAACATGAAGCCAACAATTCCAGTTAATTTGGACCCTAACCATGTGTTGTTTTTTCTCGTTTCATCAATCTACTCCTTTGGAAATCATCCAGTTTGAAATGCTCAAAAATGAAATGCTAAAGTAGTTAGTGTAAACTAAAAACGCACTTGCTGGAGTGGAGGAGATGAGCTTCTAATCAAACAGATTTGAGATGTCCGCAGTACAATCTACAAAGTTGCTCGTTTCTCCTACCTCCAGCAGTTAACGTCTCCCATGAAGTACTCGAAACGGTGTCCTTAAGTAACCCACAAAAATATCTACACAACTGCTTGAATATCAAAATGTATTCGTTAATCATGAATCATGCAACACTTTAACAAAATATACTTTTCGGTTGTATGAATTCAGGGTTAGGGTTCGAAAATGGATTTACTTTTATGAATATCAATGTTAAACTCCCCGTTTACAACAAATGAACTCGTCGATAAACATTTTAACATGCAAGTAAGCCTAGAACCCCTTTTCCTATGTTTACAAGCTACTAAGAATTATGCATCCTTTCTTCTATTTAAAGTTTGATGAGTATGATATGATGAAAGCTGAATCAAAACTGATAAAAGGCCCCATCATGATATGATGACTTTTAAATCAAAGATATGAGTGCATAGCTCAGCAATGTAGATGTTTTGAAAGGTTCCCTGACTGAAATGAATCCTTATTGTTTTGGTAAAAATCATGTTGAATAACAAAATGATGAAGGAAGACTTTATAAATGAAGGTCTTCATGCTGCATATATCTTTTATTGTAGCACGATTACTGAGGCATTTGTTTCTTTAAATCTCAGCTCAGCTTACATCAACAGGAGGCGAAATGATAAATGTATTACCGCATCAATTTTTACAACACCTATGCTGGTCCACTGTAACTTGTAATCTATAAAAAAGCGTCTTGATACGTGTAATAGGTATATTTTTTCTATTTCTTTCATAATCAGGAACCAGGAACATAAAATGCAATAAACACAAGAAGACTTTCTCTGGCTTAGATGAATGCACTGGAACTTGGGACTAATTGGCCCATTTTCCATGAAATGGCTCAAGGCTTTCGAAACGGTCTAAAATTGTAACAGAAAACCACACGAAGAGTATCTGGCAGGATTTTTGTTGATAGATGGATGGTGAGTAGAAGAGCAGCTCGATAAATTCATGTTTCTCCTGCCTTTTCTCATTCTATTTGGGAAGAGGGAATAAAAATACGCTTACGACTGCTTGAAAATGACAGTGTGGTGGAAATAGAAGACCAGACCAAAGCGGAGTATCTTGAAGTATTTGTCATATCAGTTTGGGATAAAAAACAAGATTTTAATGTAGGGCCCTTCCTTAATACTTTGGTATGCTGTAGATATGAAAAAAGTGAACAGTGGCAGCTAGAAGACAGGTTAAAAACAGTGATTTGATTCCAACGTATATCCATCCATCCAATCCAATGGAAAAGTTATATACATTTAATCCATCCTTCCTTTCCTGATTATATCCATTAAGATGAAGTTTTTTTGTGTTTCGTAACTTTCATAATGTGAGGTTGCTGCCACTGTATTCAGTTGAGTGACATGGATCAATCAAGGATTACATTTCCTATTAAGCTTCTGGTCATCATCATCACGAGTGGATGAGACTTTTACACACATTTTTATGATGATGACATGATGATGCATTTTGCTGGCAATGCAATGTCGTGTAACGTGCTGGATTAACGTTTACCGTGAACTTGCTACTAAGCTTGTATTTCATCGGATTGGAAAAAGTTGCATTGCAGACAAATCAAAGAGTTCCCCTTGGGCAAATTTAGTTTTAGAAAGGGGCTAATTACCACATTAACGCTTCTGCTTCCATTCAAATCACACCTTAGAAAACAAGCAGGTTCGTTTCAGGAGAGGAAATGCTTTTTCCATCAACAACGATCGTAAAAGAAATGCCGTGTAGTCATCATTATTATTTAACACGTTCAATAATCATGGCTGTGCATGTGCATAAAAATAGTGTAAAAAGCAATCAAAGATGAACCGGTTCTATTTGAATAATAATAATAACACTCTGTGCTTTTTTAGAATCTGTTGATGATTTGATATATTTCATCGAATCGAATATAATGTTGGTAACTAGCAGAGGCCTGCCTGGAAATATCATTAAAGCAGAACATTATTTTTTTCTTACTTGTTTCGCGTTTTTTAAAGCAGAACAACTCAAGAAACGATTACTTCAAAACGTCTACCAAACAACCAGACTAATAATATCAAAATCCAGCTAAAAAAATTAAATGCAAAGGTAGTACTTAGCGTGATTTTTCAATCATCTAATTGCATAGAGAGAAAGTTGATTTTCAAACAGTAACAGGTATTTTTCACATCATTTCCCTAAATTGATTTTAAAGATTCTAATTGATTCCTTTGAACATTTTGCTGGCTTATCTATAATAAACTATTCATTCGTCCCAAAGAAAAGGGTACTGAATGAAAGGTTAAAGTAGAAAATCATGCACCAAAGGACATCTACATCACACGCAATGCATCTGCGTCTGATATTGATCTGGAGAACAATGGACCAGGCTTCCAGACTCCGTGCTCACCACTCACTCAGTGTGCCTGCCTACCTACCCGGCTTTACCACTGTCATTTACATAATGCAAGAAAGAAGATCCAAAAAACCGGCATTCTACTCAGGTTGTACGTGACAGTAAATGCGAAGCCATCTATTCAACCATTTCCCAAGTTCCTATTGCGCATTGGCTGGTGTTGTCATCTCGCTTTGATACGATTAATTAGAATTATTGCCAGTAGTTCCTTCCGAAGCATTATAAAACGGTGTCGCTTTTATAACATAACGTGAATCACGAATGATATGATATGTGTGGATGGGTGAGAAGAGGAACGTTGTCACGTTGTCAATTGTGATGGGAATAATGATGTTGGTTACTTTCGCTGAGCAGACGCTAAAAAATTATGTGTGGAGACAACCTTGGAACTTGCAACTTCCTTCCAACCCCAAACCCGCATTAATTAGCTAATAAATTCATAATACTACGCTTCTCGATCCTCTTATCATATTCACTATTATGTATACTATATATTTCTGAATACTATCAACTGTTGACCCCCACGAAGCATAAACCTATAAAAAATATAACTCGCTATATGTATATTTAAATTTACGATATAATAAAGCAACCAAGAGGCAGTATAAATATATAACACATAAATATGTGCGCATCTAAAACTTGAGTAATAGTTTTTTGCTAAAAACTTTTAACGATTCGCTTTTAATATCCATTTAATGTTCCCTTTGTCTACGCAGAGAGACTGGAAGATTTGTGCCATAAAAATATGCTGATAGGATGACGCTATAGTTCTCCCTCCATCAAGTAGGTATAGAATAGACCCCGTCTAACGAACAACCTAGGTTATGGTGTTTATATGACTGCTATTATCGGGTGCTCAATCACCATTAATGGGAATTGCAACAATCAATATGGTGTATATTCACAACCTCAGACACTTTAGATGTGGTTAAGGCTTTTATATTTAAAGCCAATTGTTCGAGTAGGCAAGCATATATCTAGACGGACGAGTGTATACTATTTGGCCTTGAACTAAAGTTTAATGGTCTGTGTAAAGTAGACTAGTTACGACGAGAGTTTATTATACTTTACAGAAATATAACATGCACACTAACAACCTAGATGTATATCATGTAAACTACCCGACTCTGCTGAAGTAACTATTAAACTAGCTAGCAGACATTTTAAACGACCAGAGAATAACGATACATTATTCAATACGTTATTTATTGGGAGAATTTTTTTACTATGCTATAGCCAGAGCCACTTACTTTCATGGGATTCATTACGGTTTAATACTCAATGTCACAACAATATGCATTCAATGCAAAAAAAAGCAATATTTTTGTCGGAATCCGGGACTAGGCCAATCTAAAGACGGTAGAGACGTATGTAGACAGAGAGAGCAGACTATCTTGTATTCTTTTCATTCATATAATTAATGAAGTATGTACTAGGACGGAGTTTATATTGTCATAAAAATATAGACCAAGACTGTCTGTACGACGAAGTACATTAAAAACGCAATTTCGCAAATTTATGTCATGCCACCTTCCTCGGCATCCGTAATGCATATTAAACAAACGCACATTTAGGTATGCACAAAACAGACGTAAAATTAATTATCGCATTGTAACGACAAACGCCTACGTAGGTTAAAGCGGCAGCAGCGCTCTATAATGTCTTGCAACTTGCAAATTACAATGCAGAAAAAAGTTGTTTTTATTACCAGTTGGTACGCACGCTGACAGTGTGGCGCTGCTACGTTCTACATGACATGGATAATGATGACCTTCATGTGTTTATGTTTCCGAGTTGAAGATGACGAGACGTTGGAATGGAAATACCTAACTTAACAAAGAAAATGTTCTCCTAGGACTAGGACGCAAACCAACCGTAGATCCGTCATAAAAATATCAATTAACTATTAAAATATTACTCAAACAGATAAACAGTGGAAAACATAAATTAAATAAACATTGTCATTAAAAACATCTTCCAAATGCGGATATATGGAAATGGAATCTCCGATAAGCTGACGATATGTTTTCAACAAGACAATTAACGATAGGGTAAAAGAAAACAAGACTGTTTTTGTTTTTTTAAGATCGACGTTTTTAACTAATTACTTTCTTATCTATCGCTAAATTTCTTTATCATTGGTTAATTATCATTATCACGTCATGTCTGCAAGCTATGAAAATGAAATCATGCAACAGTTTCATATTTTCCAATTTCAATAATTATTTTATAGATATTCCGTCGAAGAAAGAGACATGTATTTATACAAAAAAAATAACTAACATTTTAATGAAATGCCAACATTTAAAAGAAAATTAGCTGAGGAGAGTCCGGAAGAGCAACTAACTTTTAATGTTTCATGAAAGCAAGCTAAGCTGTTGTTAGTAGAAAGCAGCAAAAATTGAGTGCCGTGACCAGGATTCGAACCTGGGTTATTGCGGCCACAACGCAATGTCCTAACCACTAGACGATCACGGCGGGGTTGAGAGAATGCAGAGAATTTCAAAGACTTGTTGCGAATAGCAACCACCCGACTCTTTAAAGTCGCTCGATTCAAAACCTAATGCACTTTCTTGAGGTGCGGTCGTTCTGCTCGCATTCGCATTACTTTATAATGAGTACCTATATCATTTATAAGACGGGGTGGTTATCTCAACTTAATATCTCTCGCCTTTTTAACGTAAAGAATAAAAACATGAATCATCAATTTTGTATGAAATGCACAAGTTTGTTCTTCAGGTACATATAATCTGGCTTTATTGGAGTAAAATACGGTTTTAAATTACGCTTTTTTTGTTGCCCTTTCCGCATGCAATTTTGAACGCTTAATAATGTTTTCTGCAATGCAACGCCTTATAAAAAACGGACCGGACGTCATCATATTGTTGTTCAGGTACTATATGAATTGAATATACTCATATAACACGTTACTATGAATTTACTCTAGACGTCTAGACCAAATCGCTAATACTAGCAGAGTGGATGCGGATGCACACGTCACACAGGTAGACCAATTGTTATTAACGCTGACTTCATTTTTCAATAGAATCAGTGCAAGGATAAGCTATTGTGGTATAGTATTGTAAATCTTTCGAATTCTTGCAAAAAATATGAAAATGGGTAGTCTAGCTGCATATTATTATTGTTGCATTTTTTGTTACGATAAATCCAATAATGCGGTTTTTGCGCTAATAATTTTTCTATCACGTCCACCTCATCCCTCGAGCTATATCTCTAGCTTACTGTTTAAGATCATCTTTATCGTGAATCATGCATAGCATCGTATAGCCGGTGTGATTAAGAAATTCTCTGTACTTTGTGTATATGAATTGTTGATTACAGGTAAATATTGATTTATGAGCGGACAGAAAAAAATCATTTTGGTCGTGAGAAAAACGTGCGGAATCCAGTCAGTTTTATAGTACCTATGCATATCTATAACTTTGTTAACACTGTAGTGTCAATCATTATAACAATTAGGTATTGCCGAAAATTTTGCGGACATTTACGATTTTGTTAAAACCCGTTGCATCATGAAAGCATTTTTATTTGTTTGTAAATACACACATCTTTCATTCATTTGTGTTGCGAAACCAAGTTTTATAACATGGGCAATTAGAATATTCTGGAGCGTTTAGTCAGAAAAATAAAAAATAACGGCTATATTTTGTTTTAGAACACTAACATCATCATAAAAGTATGATTCATAACAGACCGTATGATTTTGATTAAGATCATACTTGGTATTTGGATATTAATGAAATCTGGAGAATAATGAATAACAACAAATAAGATTAAGATCATCCAATTAATGAATTTATTAGAAAAATGAAAAATTCAACAGCTCAATCAATCATACTGTGATAATAATTATATACAAACGTAATATTTTTCATGGATTTTGTTAATTGGTGATAACATAATTGTTAAACCTTGTGCAAATAAAATAATATACACACAAAGTATACATGGTCAATCGGCATAAAATGGAGATATAAAGTACTTAAAATAGCATAATGCACATAAAGGAATGAATGTGGTAGCAGGCAACTTGTATTGTACTATATGTATATTTAGATTAATATGAGACTCCTCAGAGAAAGAAATTATAATTTCCATCTACAAAATTAATCTTTCTTGTCAACCTCTGTCAACGCAGCTAAAACGTCTTTAGCATCAGGTCGTTTCAACGGATCCTCTTCAGTGCAGCAGTAGAAAATTCCCAGGATGGCGGTGTAGCTGGGATCGAATTCAATGTCTGGCAGTGGTGGTCGGGTACCTTTTATAGGATAAAAAAATAAAATAGAGAAATATAATTAGATATAATCTAAATCGACAATGTTAACATTCCAGTAACAGTTAAAGTGGTTAATGTGTATTTGTCTCGCTTACCAACATAACGAGCCAAAGCTTCATCAAAAGCATCTTCGTCAAAACTTTCGTCTGCAAAGCTGCTATCACCTTCGCCCATGGACGAAACGCTATTCTGAGTATCATCAAAGCAGCAGGACTCCTCGGCACTTGTCAAATGGGGTGGTTGCAGGGTAATCATCTCAAGAATAGTTAATCCAAATGAGAAGATGTCAACTTTATGAGTGATTGGCGCGTGCTCCTCTCCTATAAACATTGGCTTATATTATAATATCATATGCAAAAATAATTAAATGAAGTACTCTGTGCAAATTTTGCACTGCAAAACGCATCCACTACACAAACGTACCTCGTTGTGCCTTGATTACTTCCATTGGAGACCAGATTTCAGTTCCAGCATGGCTGCCTTCAAGGGTTCCATCCTTGGCCAAATGTCTTGCGGCACCAAAATCACAGAGCTTGATTGTCTCAAAGTCGCCAAACACGAGAACATTTACGCTCTTCAAGTCCCCATGAATCATCTTCACTTCCTCGTGCAAATATGTCAACGCCTTCGCAACGTCCACAGCGACCCTTTCAATTTTGCCAGCAGGAAATGGAGCCCCATCAACACCGTCATCCAAAGCCAGTCCTTCTTCTTCTCTCATTTCAATTAAATCGGCTAACGACTGGCTGGTCTTTTCCGTAGCCAAAAACGCAGTTCCTGGAGAAGTCCGTCCAAAAGCTCGATATCCAATGATGTTGGGATGAGACAGCTTTTTCAGTATCTCCGCTTCGTATTCAATCTCAATTGTTCCGGCAGATCCTTCTTGAGATTCATCCAAGTTGGCCTTCTTAACAACTTTCCTCTTTTTAATGGCCCATGGGGAACGCAGACCCCCACCAACTCTGGGAGAACGTTCCAGCAAGTAAACACCTCCTCCAGACGCATAGCCAAGACGCTTCATCGCCGGTGATTCGGGGATTTTTAACGCAGGACTTTTTGCAGCCTCTGATCCTTTCAGGTTCTCGAGAACTCTGTTACGAACTGGAGTTCGTTTCGGTGTGGTAAAATTAGGATCCGCTTCATCCTTCAATGGCGTTCCAAAAGTACCGTCAACAACAGGAGCCGACACAGAAACGGAACCGTCGCCAGTTGTATTGATTGGGGTGTCCTGAGATGCCATCTTGAACTTGAAATCCACTTGTCAATAACGTCAACCGTCAAACTGTTTTAATTCAGACAAGCGTAAATTACAATATTAACAATTGTGGCAAGTAACCATATTTAACTCGTCCGTTATTAGTCGCTAAAAAATTTAGATTTAATTTTTTGTATACTTACCTTGCTATTGATTGAGTCACTGCGAATTGCTGTGCTGATTATTGGGATCCCTTATTCGTCCAAATCACACGTTGACAACTTGCTGAAATAATTAAAACATTTGACGTTAAAAAATATATCAATTATGCTTTACTCAGTATTATTGTTTGTTTAATTGTATTAGTAATAATTGCTGCTAAAATATACCTGTTCTGTCCGGGTGAGAGAGTAAGAGTAACTAAATTTCAGCTTGTTGGTCTATGACAAATATTCCGGCGTGAGTAAAATAAGTTTTGTCGGTTGTGTTGTGAATGTGAAGTAAAAAATTGTCCGTTTCAGATGGACGTACACATTGCACCCAACAAAAGTTGAGCGTTATCTTTGTCTAGAGATTCTTTCTTCAGTAGAGAAACCTTCACGAAGTACACAAAATACACACACAGACTTCAAATGAATGAATCTAGGTACTTCATGTACACATGGCATGGGCATCAAGGCATCATGCATAATGATAATGAGTGAGAATGAAATGCATGGGAAAGGCATACAAGTTAAGAAAACCAACATTTTACATCTTTCCTCTTTAGAAATGCAAACTCTGCTTTCTTAGCCCAAGCGTTCAGCTCCAGTCACTCCAGCAATACAGCAAAGTATCTACATCTGTATAAGTCATAAGAAGGAGTAGAAAAGTTTGTCCCTATAGATTATAGAAGTTTCATAAATTCTTCCTTGCTTTGCGTTTTTTAAAAGCTATAAACACATTTACCATGAACATTTCAGTTTACAAGACTTTATAATGGGGCAATATGAAACTGTTAATTGTTTGATGTTATAAAAGATCAGCAAATGGAGTGGTACATAAAACTCATTAATTTCATCTTTTGAATGTCATTAAATCTGTCACGTGCACATTATAACAGAATGACACAAATAATTTCTTATTTATACTTTATAAAATACTTCTGAATTTTGGAGTGATTATAAGCGGAAAATTTCTGTCGAAAACTTCATGATGCAAATTTCCTGTGCATGTTTTGCAGAACACAAAGCGAGTGAGAGAGAATGTAAAATAGTGCGAAAGCCTCCTTCTTTTTATCTGCCGCTTGGGCTTTTTATATGTCAAAGTGGTAGTCACGCATCAATGTTGTGCTACGCTTGTGACAAGTTCAAAAGTCCGTAATATTCCATATGCCCAAAATATGCTAATATATTGCTAATATGCTTACTTCTTCTGTCTTTTGACTTTCATCATCCAAATATTTGCACAGCGTATCATTCGTAGACACTACACACTTTTACCTGAATCTCAAAAAGAAAAGAAAGCATCTTGTCAATCTTTCATTAAGTTATGTGATAATATAGGTAATCATTTTGAGATACTTAACGCAGTAGATAAACTATAGATACATGCCCGTACATGTCTAGCCTACCAAATTGTTTTGATATTTCATAATTTGGAAGCTTTTTCATGCTTTTCAAGTTTGCCACTAGGGCAGTTTTAAAAGCTAGTCTATTTCCTGCAGCTTCCGGTCTAAATCTGAAATTAGGTACAATGGCACAGTCGGAGGGAACGTTTCTGTACTTTGCTTTCGGCAGCAACTTGTGGACAAAAAGAATTCATGAGAATAATCGCTCCGCAAGAATGGTGTCTGTAGCGAAACTACACGTAAGTATTCGTGTAACAAGCACGAATCATGTTTCTGTTTTTAACTTGTGCAATTTAATAGCAAGTTAATGACATGACATTTCAAATTTAGGATCACCAACTGGATTTCGGACACTGGACTCAAAGATGGCGAGGAGCCTCTGCGAATATATTGCCAACGCCGGGTGCTCACGTGTTTGGAGTTCTTTGGGAGTTAAATCAGTCCGATCAAGCATCACTTGATAAGTAAATTGTTATATGCACACTAGCTAATATTCATGAGCATTATTTGTAATGTCAAGTTTTGCTTTTCATATAACTGACCATTTTTTCTTTGATTTTGCAGACAGGAAGGAGTGTTCGACAATATTTACCGTCGTGTTGAGTTAACCGTTGAGACGCATCCGGAAGGGAAAACAGTGAATTGTGTTGCTTATCAAATCCGTGATGAAACGCGACAAAAGGCTATTGAGGCTCATGGCAAGAATCTGATTCCGTCATTGCGCTATAAAAATGTGATTATTCAAGGTGCTAAGGAGCATGGATTACCCGAAGAGTACATTGCAAAGCTCGAAGCTATTCCAGACAATGGATATAATGGGGACGTTGATGTCAATATTCCTCTTACCAACTGAACCGTTTTATTTTATGCACCATTTATGCCTATTCCAAATTAAGCTAAACAATCATTTTGCTGGTTCGTGTCAACAAAATTTATTTATTATCGACTATAAAGAGATATATAAATTATATAACAATAAAAAATTTCGTACCAACTTATCGGAAATTGCTTGAATGACTAAAAAACGAATACCCATATAATATTTATTCGCTTATACGGTGGATTCAGCGGTCAGCTTATCGTCAGCCTTGCTCTTATTGCTTTTCGATTTTTTCTTGTTTTTCTTCTTCTCCTTCTTCGTCACTGTTTTTGAAGTTGGGTCAAACAGACTCAGAGTAGCACGAAAACCAGGTTCGACGTGGTACGAAACCACTTGGGTGTTTTCCCTTTTCACCAAGTTGGTAATGGCGTCTTCTTCAAATGCAAATTCCACCGCAGTGTCTTCGTCCATTCCGTCTAAATATTGCCTCTCGACTTTCACGATAACTTCCTGTCCGTTCACTTGACAGATAAGATCCAGTTTGTAGCTTTGATCAACGTCGGGCCAACTTTGCTCCCAAACTTCTTTATCCTATAAAATAAAACAGGTAGCCTTTTAAAATACCGCAATCAAAATATGCAAACAAGCACAAGTACATACATAATCCGTGTAATTTGTAAAGAGTCCTCACCAAATTAAATTCTACTTCAGTGAACGTTGCGACAGCTCGGAAGGACTGCCACAGTTGAGCACTAAACGCTGGCAAAATGGGATACATGCAAATGATAAAAACGCCCAGCGCCCTTTCAAATTCTATACTGTCCTTCAGGTATTTAGAGGGAATGAGCTGTTAACAACCAAAATATAGCACACAATTATATAATTGCAATGAAGATAAGATGAACATAAATTGGAGCTCAAAAGTTCAGGCACTTACACGTAAATCGCCAAGCAGACCTTGCATTCGGCTGACTACAACACTGATCTGACTACTTTCTGCATAGTTGTGCGTGATTCCCTTCAAGTAATAATTCCTTGAATCAAATATTTTTGCTTCTGATGTGGCCCACTCTTCCTCATCGGCAAATAATATTTCCCCAAAATCCTTCTTATCAACAAAGTCTCGCATCAATAGCCAAGTCCGATGTTGCCAGCCAAGGAACCCGGCTAAATCTGAAAATAGGTTTTTAAATAAGAATTAACATGGATCGTTATAGTTAATAAATATACGTACGCTATCTAAATGAAAGAATTTATTACTGTTTGGTGGCCAATGTCTAGCAGAAGTGGGGGCTGCTTCAGAAACGCTGAGAAGGCGTGTAGTGTCAATCCCGAATTCGTTCAATACCACTTCTGGATCTATGCCATTAAACTTTGATTTTGACATTTTTTCCCACTCTTTGATAACTGGCTCGCCTGTTGATTTTAGGGTCAGCTTATCCTCGTCTTTAACTACATCTTCGGAGGAGACGCATTTTGCATTGCTCTTCAGGTAAAATGTCTCTCCCATTACAACACCAACTGGAATAAGCTTTCGGAATGGCTCTGCTGCAGGGACGAGGCCGAGATCGTGAAGAAAATGGTTCATAAATCGAGCATAGTAAAGATGTAAGGTAGCTGTAAATTATAAAAATATTAATTACAGTTCAGTTATATCCATACATAATGTCTAATATTTTAAGAGGACTCTAGTTTTAAGTTGATGCATTCTTAAGTGTGATTTGCGCACCATGCTCTTTTCCTCCAATATAGATATCCACAGGGATGCAATTCTGAACTTTTGAAACGTCGAAAATTTTCGATTCGTTGGTTGGATCTAAATATCGTAGAAAGTACCATGTTGAGTCGAAAAAAGTGTCTAGCGTATCAGTCTCAAGTTCCGTATCCTCTGAACCACAGTGCGCACAAATCTGTTGCAATTTTTTAGATCGGCTAACTGGAAGATGTTCGTTGGGAACAATGGAGGATTGACCACAACCATTACAATTGACTACAGGTATGGGCGTACCCCACTTTCTTTGCCGAGAAACTAGCCAATCTCGTAGCTTTAGACTAGCAGGATGATGTACAAAGGTTTCCTGAGATTTCGCTGTCCCGTTCTGCAATTAAAACAGTACAAATAGTACAAAATATTAAAATCCAATGTAAGCCACTATAAACAATCAGTGCAGTACTTTTTCATGATTATGACTTACAGAACTACATTTCTCTAGCTGAATCTCTGAAAGCATTTTTAAGGTGTCTTCGTTTGCAGTTAACTCTTCTCCCAAATCATCCGACAGCCGATCGTCTGTCCTGCAGTCACTGGATTCAGGCACCAAAGGCATGATTTCTAGAGGCCCCGACAAGACTGGCAAATTTTCACCGGTGATGGGATTTTGTAAACTAAACTTGAATATTTTTACACCATTTTCGAGCACTTTTGATATGGCATTTTCTCTATTTGCGAGGAAATGGTCTGGTCTTAAGATAAAATATTTTGCGTTTCTTAAGGAAGACTTATTTGAAAACCATACTCTAACTGGCTCTAGTTCAGTTCCTTTACTACCTACGTCGTCTACTAAAATGTCTTTAACGTTAACTTGACTTTCAAAGCAGTAGCCATTTATAGTCCCAATCCAGTGCTTTTGCAAATCGGTCACATCGCGCCAGCCCTCCTTAAGATTTCCAGAGGCGATTTCTGACATCAACTGCTCGGCGTAAGCTGTCGTTTTAACGAACCATTGTGACAAGAGTTTCTTTTCCACTTTCGCACCTGACCTCCACGACCGCATTTCTGAGTCCACTTGTTCTTCAGCTAATACGGTCTGATCGACAGGGTCCCAGTACACATAGGCCTGCAACATAGTGTAGGAATAACAGATTTTAATTAAAACCTTTAATAAAAATGCACAGTATTAATAGTAAATACACATAACACTGCTTCCTTACCCGCTTCTTGTAGACTAAGCCCTTTTCCCACAATTTCGTAAATAACCATTGTGTCCACTTGTAATACGAAGGGTCACACGTCGCAAACTCACGTTTCCAGTCAAAAGAGCATCCAATGCTAATGATTTGCTTTTTCATAAATTCGATGTTATCTTTCGTCCATTTTTCAGGTTCTATGTTGTTATCCCTCGCCGCATTTTCCGCAGGTAATCCAAATGCATCCCAGCCCATAGGATGAATTACCTGATAAGCAAAGAGATATATTTAAATGTACTTTTATTTATTTTATATTGTTTCCGTGATTCATACATTTACACGAGCAAGTACTTACGGAATGTCCCTGAAGTCTGTAAAACCTGGCGATCACGTCACTCAATGTGTAGACACGAACATGACCCAAATGTAGCTTTCCCGATGGATACGGAAACATTGATAAGACATATTTGCTCGTTTCTTGAATGGGCTTGTTATTCTTTGCTAGTTCAGCAGGACAATTAACGCCGTAGACATGACGTGACCATTTCTTTTCAATTGCTTGCTTGATTTCCAGCGTCAACTCGTCCTCCTGAAAACAAAAAAATATGAATGAATCATAAATAAGCATAAATCTTGCAGTGACAATTAAATTAATGAGAACATTGTATCTTTGATTAGGTTTAGCCATACCAATGTGAAGTTTTTCCAAGAGTAACATCTCACGAGTGCGTACCGGTTGCCAGATGAAAGGAACCGAAATCGTTTTAACAAAGCATTTTGGTGCATTTTAATGAAAATTTGATGTATGCCAGACACACCCAAAAGTCACCAAAAAATGAATCCAGTTATTCCTGTGACAGTTTCATCAAACGCACAAGATAGGAATCTTACACGGCTTATAGTTGTCAATTCTTGAATGAGCCAACTTCCATGGTCAATTAGTATTCTAAACCATGATTGTTCACTAAACTTCCGGTCTAATTTTCAACATTTGTCGTTTTGCAAATATCGCAAGCTCAACAAAAGACACTTTTAACGATTTTGCGGTGAATTTAACAAGAAACAAAGTTGTGCCAACTTATTTATAAGCCGTAAGTGGCGTCAACTAGAAATGACTTGCAAGTAAACTTGTGACTAGACACTGTTAACTTTCACTGGATACTACTAACTAATGACGTAATAAACAGATTAAATAATTTCGATGTATGCTACTGCTTTCATTTGTTATTGTTTGTGGGCACATGCACGTAATACATACATTACACTCATGGAGAAGCATGTACCGCTGGAATTTCTGGCAAGATTTCGTTCTATGGTCAATATAGAGGCATGAAGAAGAAAGGTATGCTGCCAAATCATGTACTTACGTACGCAATAACAGTAAAAACTAAAAATTTGCAATATAGAGTCGTTAGTAAAAAAAACTCAATTATATTAATGTTTTACAGTTACTGTCATCTTATGACTTGATTGTGATTCGGTATGTATTTATTAAACTTTATTAAAAAGTCCGTATTTTATCAACTATCAACTATAGAGTACTTTTTGTTGACACTACAAAAGATATTTACAGGAAGATTAAATTTAATCAGTTCATGATGACTTTTAACACTTTTAGTTGTTGAATAAGATTTTATAAAATGCCCAATCGACTGCTCCCAATTACTCTAATACGTAATCCTTTGGATAGTCGAACAATTTCGGGAATTTTTCAATTTCCTCTTTGCTGTAGTCCTTGAGGCGCTTTGGAACTCTGCGAAGTTGAGGTATTTGGTCAGTTAAGTTTTCCTGGATATCTGCAGGAATTTCTGCGTCTTTAAATATGTGCAGTCTCTGCATCCTGTGTCTCCTGGTTAGATCCTTGTCGAGTTCTTTATAGCAGGCTTTCCACATAATCTAGGACAGAAAGTATTAATGTTAAAGTCCATTTATCAACGACATGTCATTTTGTTCCAACAATGCATAGTTATCCCACTACAAAATTAGAGTAAAGCGGACAGCATACCATTGTAGGGTCCTTTTTATGCAATTCCCAAGCTTTTGTCCAAGTTGCGCCGCCAGGATAACCCGTGTGATGGAAATAAACTCGGTAGTACCACTCGTCACCCCGCATAGAAATATGTTGACTATTTATAACTACAACGTGGTCTCCACAGTCAGCTAGTAAAAACATTAAATATCACACAGTTAACGATGCAACATTGCCTATTTTCATTGTTAAATTAAAGTCATAAAATATCCTCTCTTCCTCCAAGCCCTTACAATGCCCTCCAAATATGGGTTTATGTGCCCCTTTAAGATGTTTAGCGATGACTTTTGCCGACAGATAAGGGTCCTGCCACTTGGCATCAAATAACCACCAGTGCCTCGTAAACGTCAGCCATTGCTTAAAAGAAACAAGTAAACAAATTAAAACATTAAACATTAATTTCGTACTAATAGTAATTGCAAAATCATCCACTGCGTACACTTGACCATTCAGTACTTGAGCACTTCCGTAATCATATTTAAATATATTACTTACCTGTACACGTTTACTTGCTGACATTTTCACTCCACAAGATCCCTTCTTAACTTCAAATAAATCAATCCGGATGAATTAAGGACAACAACAGAACAACGTGGGTCACCGGTCACCAGTGTGGATTCCAACTGGAGCTCTTTTTCCAGTCTCACCTAAAATATTAAAAAACACTCATATACTGCAACAAACTCAAAAATTAACTTTACTTACATCAAGTTTAATCATAATCATAATTAAAATTAGTACTACATAACTTACAGTATTCTCCCGGCTTGTGTTTCTGCTTGCTAGCCACTCAACGAAGAAGGAAGCATGCATGTAAAAACACAAAATCATCTGCTTTGGCTGGTGCATTCAAAGCAGTAAGGCAAGCAGACAAACAGAAACTCAGGCAGTTCGTTTGTCCGCGTGAGCGCCGAGACGAGTTTTCAGAGAAAAAGTGAAAACGAAAGGAACCTTTTTCGCTCGTTTGCTTTCTTTCACACAATTCATGTTGCATGCTTTCTACTTTCCCTTTCTCTCCTTCACGTCTGCTTTCACTTTCCCCGTAAGGAAAAGATCAAGTCTTGTTGTGTCCATGTTCTCGCGGTGTGGTGGAAAGAAGAATAGAATATTATAATCTACTATTAAGTTCTTCTTGGAACGACTTTCTTTGTAAGGAATTTGACGACAAAAGAAAGAAGGATGAAAATATGTTGATGATGAATACTTTCACTTTAATTCCCTTATTAAATTCCTTTTCTCTTTCTATCTCCGTTTGTTGTTTTCTTAAATAGATAATAACAAGCAACCATCACTAATTGCATGTATAGTAGCCAACACCATCATCATAACAAGTTGTGTAAGAGTAATGTTAAGTAGATTAGCAGATTAAACATTTTGGGTTGTTGGAACTGGAGCTATATGAAAGTAGTAACAAGATGAAGGCTCTTCTTCGTCTCAGTTCTTAATGATTCTGGGTAAAGGTGCTTAAGTCGTCAGTTGTCATTCTGCATTTGCATACTACTTTCTAATCATATTATTAGTATGCGTCTGAAATAATGTACTCCTTCTCTCTCTACCAAGTCATTAGATCGTCTACATTTGAATCCGTTCCATTGAAATTTTTGCAAGCATTAATTTCATTATGTATAGCAGTTAATATTATTATTACGGAACCTGGGACGATGGGAAAGGAAATGGGTATGGTGGAATGGAAATATGGAAATGGAAAAAAATAAATTATCTCCTCCTGTTATGGAGGGATCCTCTTTCAAAGAAATGAATATAATGAGCTGGGAACAGCATTTCAAAATGTAGGTTAATAATCAAGAGTAAGGGATTGTCGTCGTTCGGAGGAGATCCATCCGAGAACAATTTCCCTAGGCTCACAAAACAGCTAACAACATCTTTAATACTCTTTCCCAATTATTATTATTATTATGTTCCATCCTACGACTACCACGCATTCGCCTCCTCGGTCTCAATTGTTGCCAACTTCCTAGCACATCGTTTGCTTCTTGGAAAGAGAATGGGAAATGATACTTTTTGTCATTTTGCTATTATTATTATTATCGAGCCGAGAGACTGGATAGACTATATTTTATAGAGATATAGGGACAGTAACAAGAAATTGGAGACTGGAAGTGGAAATGAGCACCGTTACAGTTTTTTTTAAAGCTTGGCCTTGGTTCTGGAGATATTCAGCTTTACAAGATCATCTCTGAAGAAATTAGCAACTTTGGGGAACAGTGTACGAATAAATTGACTACGTTGCACCTTTCCCCGCAGTTACTTCAAAGATGCATGCATAATAACAATATTATTCTATCATATCATCCGCGTCGCCTCTGCAAACAAAAAATCCTTTTCAGTATTCATTCCAGTAGATTCCAGGTTCCATTGTCCTACTGTATAATATTTACCTACATTGGAGAAAGCGAAGATGGAATTAAAGTAGCAGTATAGATAAGGTTTATATATATGGGAAATCCAGACAAAAGATTGGCTGAATTTTTAATATTTTTCTTCTTCTCTCTCTCTTTAGTTCATTTTCTCAAAAACCAGCACCAGCTGCATGTCGTATGAGATGTAAAAGTGTATTATTATGGCTAGTCATTATAATTCCGCATCTGTACTTTCTTCTAGCAACTCCCACGCTCTGTTTTAATCTCCACGCTTCCTTTCCCATTTTTCTCTTCCTGGAGAAAAAAAGCTCCAGTGGCAGGTAAAGCACTGATATCACATGAAAAAAGTAAGTATGTATTGTTATTGAAGCTATTACAAAAAATAACAGGAAACTATTGACTGAGTATATAGAGCAGCAGTTAAGATACTTTTTTTGTGTGGAGATCGCTGTACTTATCTAATTTAATCTTTACAGAGCACAATAGTACAATAGAGTTTGTGGATATAATAATGGCCCATTAAACGCAGTATGAATTTCTATTTTTGGGGAGAAAGTGTTCTTTCTCCAGTTGAACTGGTACATCCTAGCTAAAAATCGAATGTGGTAAAAGTATCAACCATGCTGACGTTCGTCTGATTTTAATTAGAATTCTGTGCTATTGTATTACCTATTTTGCACATTTCAAGGGCATAATCTAACGATCCAAGTCATGCAATTATGACGCGTTCTCAGTTCAGTCCATCCATACAATATTTTCATCTGATGATGACAATGCTAGCGATTTTAGCGAAACTAGCTAGTAATGAAACCAGGGATGTATAGATTACTTGACTTTGAAGTAGAGATTACAGATTACTGATTACGTATTTTAAATTTCAGAATTTAGATTACAGATTACTGATTACTCATTTTAAATTCTTATTTAAGATTTCAGATTACTGATTACTTCTTTAAAATCTATCGCTTTAGATTACTGATTACAGATTACCAAATCAGATTGCAGATTAGAGAATCTGATTCCATTTGATATTTTATTCAAACTCAATTTTCAGGATATAAATATTTCCAAACTTTTCCTAAAATAATTAGTTATATCGTAGGAAGTATAACACAATCCGCAGTAACCAAACGTTGGTTTAGAAGCAGTGGATGGTATAATTGCCTTAAAATAGTGTGAAAGCATTGATATGCTATCTATGGTTGTTGGTAAGTTCAATTCACAACTAAAATTAAGTATCATACACTTCATTCTGCGACAACTATGCACACACCTTGCAGAAAAACAAGCAGCATTATTTGTCCGAGTGTACAATCTTGCATGTGAACTGACAAGAAATACTAGTGCATTTTTAAATCGACGAAAATCTGAATTTTACGTGATTTTGTAATCTGTAATAAAATTGTTAGCTTACTTTTGCTCAAATCGGGTTTTTAGATTACAGATTACTGATTACTCGAAAAAAATTCTAAATCGTGATTACAGATTACTGATTACCGAAAATAAATCTTAAAGTTTAGATTGCAGATTACAGATTACAAAATTGTAATCTGATTACAGTAATCAGATTATGTAATCAGGTGATTACACATCCCTGAATGAAACCATTGGCGCATTCTTATGCATATTATCATCATAATTAGGTTTCCCATTATACATTATTCCATATGCAGCAGCAATATTATAGATTAGTTGCTTTCATGGAACTTCCATACTGTGCCTTAGTTGATTAGTGCGTGTTTATGTGTTATAATTACGTGGGCGAGTGGCTTCTACCGCGTCTATAATCTTTACCTCACAACAAGTAGTACTGTGCTTCCAGCGGATTCTGCATCCTACTTTCCCCATTAACACATTTTAAACCACATTCACAACTTGAGCACGCTTCCAATAATATAGAGCCCTGCGTAGTTTCCTTACGTCAAGGTTATCACAAGGGAAGTGGCTATGAGTCCTCCCGGAGTCTTTTCTCCTTAATGGGGTTAGTGGAAGTGCAGGCAACGTATCGACCCAATCGGAGGAGACGAGTAGCAAACAGCGTCAACTTAATTTGATCTTGTACAAAGCAGCGAGCTGCATTTTTATCGTCAATAATTTTGCCTATAAGCAAATATATGAGATGGAAAGGAAGATGTGCGCTGATGAAAGTGGAAAAAGTCAAAACACTAATAAATATTTATTGGGAAATTTGGAATTGAACGAAAAACATTTTGAGAGTAAGCAAAGTGAAAGTATGGTAGGTCGGCACTTGCGAGATTTATGAATAAAACATTTGCATAATATTAAGAAAATTAAAAAGCAAATAAAGTAGCATTGGAAGTTTGATTCGAATTGGAAAGTTCAATGTTTCCAATCATGTTTGTACAGTGGAAGTTACCCAAGTTGAAACCTACGTCGTGAACTTTAGAATCTTTGAACTTTACTCCGACGAGGAGTAAAGCTTCTCAACCTAAGTCAGTGGCAGTAAATCAGTGAAAGAGCAATGATCTAATAAGCTGCTAACATAGTATCACACCTGCAAACAAACAAACATCATAGGTGGGCTGAACCCTTTTGCACCTTTCATCTTCCCAGTTTCATCAAAGCCATTAATCACTGCCAAATAAGCTAAACAATGATTAAAGCGTATAGAAAACACCAAGCTCTGTACATGAATTACTGTTAGAGGGAGAAAGGGTCTGCTAACTTAGTCCGTTCAACTTTTCTAGGAAAGCTTTCACAATCAACGTTCCCCCTTTTTTGCATACTAATCCAAATGCATACATGTATACCTAACTATAAGCAGTATACATAATATGCACTGTACAAACATTTTGGCAATATACCTATCGATATTTAAGTGACTTCGCTGTTTGCAAAAATTGTTACCCTGAAGTTGTGAAAGTTTCGTTAAGCGTTCCGAATTCTGTTCTGTTTATCTTCTTCATATCGAGTTTAAACATCTAGCAAAAGCGATCTAAAAACATTTTTGGTATAACGACCTTTTTCCCAACGGCACCTTCAAAAGGGTAGAAAATCCCTATTGATTAATGGATTGAAATGAAAGTGGAATCGATCAGAGAGTCGAAACGAAGCGTATCGTATGGAAAACGAAAAAGTTTTCTATTGACGGGAAATGGGACAATGAAAATCTAAAATTGCAAGTTGTCGTTCGTATTGCCTTGCATCCCCTTCGTATCCAATATATATATCAATTGTAGCATCAAATTAAACCCTTCCTCCTGACCCCTCGCACAATCCTAACGCAACTAGTTTCCAAATTCTTCCATTCAGCATATATGTATAATTATTTTGTACTAAACAGAATAGATACAAACTTGTTACAGCCAACAGCGCTGCTCCTAACTTGTTTAGAGTTAATCTGTTTCCGCTGATACTTGCTTGCGGTTTGTTCTTAACAAGCTATTTATTTGTAAACACAAAAACAAGTTGGGCCATCAAAACCAAAACCGGAAAGTTCGTTGGAAGAAATACTTGAAACGAGTTAACTGCGGCGTGCTTACTAATCTGCAAAACGTTGGAACACAAAATCTCTCATGTTTTTACACAGGTCTACAATTTTGGCATCATTTAGTCCTCTCTTTCCACTTCTCTCTCTCTCTATCTCCTCCAGCTTTTATTCCACTCCACCATCCATGCATCCATATATGAGAATCTGATCTTGATCTAACTGAAAGTAAATATGTCTATTACTCCCATTTTTACTTTCTGGAACACATGCTGCCTCTTTCCACACAGACCGCCGGAGTGAGATATGCATGCGATATTGAGATGGAAGATCCCCCGCTTGGATTTCTAATCCCACTACTCCACGAACTGCTGCGATTTGTTATAGTTTGTAATAGTCTTCTTTATAACTTCCAACGTAGCGTGCGTTATGGTCCGGGTGGTAGCCTGTTGGAGTAGGAAGGCATTTCATGTCAGTGCAAAAAGAGAAGTGGTTCTGTCAACATTGAACACGTTATACTTTCTACTACGTCGAGAACAAGACAGGGATTCGATATACTATTCATTTTGCTTGGCCTACAACAACTTTCGTCCTCTTCTGAGCTACTACTACTGCACCTGCATCCACGTTTTTCGGAGAGAGATAAATGTGCCACCGTTACAAATCTTCAACTAGTGCGAGTTTGTTCTCTACCCAGATCGCATCTCTCTTTCTCTCGTGCATGACTTTTTGCAACAGATGAAAACATTGTGTCGTGTCGTGTCAATCCTCTTTTGCACACAGTGCAATCATTCGCGAAAGTCATTGTCGCCAGTATGAAAATATTAATTCACTGAGCCGTGTTTCAACAGTAAACGATTTTCTCTCGCTCTCATCTTGTGTGTTTTTGGTGCGGTACACACAAGTTAAAAACTCAATATTATAAATATATATATATATAATTCTGACAAAAGTGAGTAAAGTTGGCTCAGATTACCCAACCGGAGGAAATGTGAGAGCGTACAAAACCTTCAATCAACCCACAATTTCTCGGGAGCATTCATGGCTTGGTTGAAGTCACACTGAAATCAAACTCAAACTTCCTTCATGTAACTTTTTGCATGCGGTATTAAAAAAATATAATTCGAGTAGTATCTGAGCATGGACGTGTGTCACCTCTATGATTTCCATTAGGTTTTCTGTGAAAGTCGAAACTAATTCCTAGTTCCGGGTAGGGTTACACATTGTAATTATAGTTATTGCAATCGCAAGCGTAAATTAAAATGGTTCACAACCTGTTGGAATTGGAATACACATAATATATCATCATGTTATTTGACATCATCACAGCAAAACCTACGACCTACACACAATATTGATATATTTAGACTCTCTCATTGTCAGTGGATGTACCGCATATTTTCCCACATGACTGATTGATGTTCGAGCAAGCATGATTTCACTTGAATGATTGATGTACACGGAATGAATTAAAAATAGCTGTTAAATAGTTGGCAATTGTGACGCACAAAAAAAGCGGCTTCGTCCAATTCATTACTGCAAAAAATTACATGTATTCCTCTCATAAAAATAGCAACAGAATATAAAAAAATATATCGTTAATTTATCATTGCATCGTTGGAAATGTATCGAAACAGCGCTGCGCTGTCACTTCTGGAACGTAACAAGGTTTTTTTGTGGTAACCTGATCCACCCACAGAATATCAATATATTATTAGGCAAGAGAGTCAAGGCCTTCTTCTGTGAAATTTAAAGTTTAATTAAAGCCTCGCACTGTATGGAAAATAAACACTTTTCCATGATGAGTTATGAACACCACTTAAGAGGATTTTAATCGAATTGTCTCGGCCTAATCGAATCCTGTTTCTTAGCGTGCAACATGGTTTTAAATTGGTAATGATGACTTCATTCATTTAGGTGTAATTAAAGTATAGTGTGAACAGCTCACTTCACACCAGTAGTGTACGTTGTTTTGAGTCATTCAACCACCTGAATTGCCGTTGGGTACAAAAATGTGTTTTGGTTTAATTAACCAATTGAAGTTCATTAAAGATACATTTAAAGGTTCTTTGAGCA
The DNA here is from genome assembly GCA_004115045.4 of Sinella curviseta. Classification (NCBI taxonomy): domain Eukaryota; kingdom Metazoa; phylum Arthropoda; class Collembola; order Entomobryomorpha; family Entomobryidae; genus Sinella; species Sinella curviseta. The sequence continues at coordinate 57,624,561 of CM023201.3, forward strand.
AAACACGCCATTGCGTGCTCAGCCGCAGTTAGCGCCACATTTTTTTTTACAAAACTTACCATCTTACAGGCAATGTAAATGTTTCTGTGCGTCAACTTATCGTTGTTCCAGGATAAGGTATTAATATCAAATATTTGAGCAAAAATATGTAATTATACTTAAGCAATATCAACTATTTTAATTTACACAATACCCACCCATGCTTGAACACATATTGCGTAGGTACATACACAGTGTAATGACGCCATTGACACCACTTGACATGATATATGACTAGGAAAACAAACAACTTTTCTGACAGCATCTTGTAATCAAGGAAAATGGCACCTACCAAACGTGAAGAAAATCCTGAGAGGAACATACTTATTGTATATTATTTTAATATAAACGAAAAAATACGAACATAAAAACAGAAAATGACAACGAAAGAAATTACTATAAATAAAAAGCGTTTAATCATTTCTTGATCGGCTGAGTATTCGAAACGCATGTAATTTAACTCCGTGCCTCATGATAATAGCAGCCAGTCATATTCATTTCAAATCCGAAATGTAAGTAAATACATCAAAGTAAGATCCAAGATCATACATCACTTTACGCACGTCTAAAAAAGTCAAGCTAAAATAGTCTTTCATGATAATAAATGCTACTTACACTACTTGCATCGACAATCATCAATGCATGCGCATGAACATACACAAGCCTCACGACTTGACGACTTGAAATTATAATAAAAATGTAAATGAATGAATTTTTCAAGATCTCGCGAGATAGTCGTTTCTTTGCATCTTCGTTTTCCTTCTTCTTCTTTTTTTACTCCTCTACTCTACTACCAGTTCATTTGATCAGAAAAATAAATGAATCTCTGGTGTTCGTATTCGATCACGCTTGACAGCTCCTCCTTAATTTCTTTCACTCGCTCTCTCGCCAAAACACATTCTCAACAAAAGATCAAAAGCTCTCATGTGAACCAATATGCTCTTTTAGACAAAAAATTATTGGTACTTTACTGTTGTATAAATGCACATACATTTAATATGTTGTTTCTCCATCTCCATTCCGCAATTGAACATGAGAATATATCGAAATTCAAGAATGACGTCTGCAAAATGTTCTCCTCTCTGCTGCATATAAAAAAACTCAACCTCGTTCTCGCAAAACAAGTACTTGGAGTATGCATGCGTGCAGGATTAATTTGTAAACAAAAAATTTGTGTTTTTTGATATTTAGCAGATTCATTCCAAAGAACAAAAAACTCACACGTCACAAGAGTCTCTTTCATCATCATCTACATTTACCACGGCATATTACATACCATCACATCTTCGTATTGACTGACTGTATGAAGAAGAAAGCAATAAGTGATCAGCCAAAACAACCACTACTATTCCAAGATGACATGATTCTCTGTCCTGTTCAGTTTACTATGGACTGTAACGGGAAAATGGGAGTGGGTATTAAGGAGAGGAAATCTTCAAGATTTCGCTAAAGTACAATACAAAATAGAGAAAAGGATTAATTTGTCGTCAAGTGGTGGTGCCTCACAGACCCGACTAGTGTTCCAGTGCTTCTTATTATTAGGTAAATAAAAACTCGTAAAGAAAAAAGTCTTTTGACAGTTGTGTGTCATTGCCACAGTGTGTGTGTCTCTCTACATAAAGTACATGGTCCTTTCTGCTGAACAGTCTGTTTTGTTCTTGTACGACGACAGCCTCATATTGAGCCTAAACACTTATGGGCAAGCAGGATACTTTGGGAAAGTACTATTGCAGCCATTCGTATAACTACTTTTGTCCAACCAAGTTTGATTACTTCTCCAGCAATGTCGATTAGCACTATCGATAAGATACTGCAAATGGATGGGAATTCATCGGATGAGGTGGAGGTGATTGGAGGCGACCATGAGGCTACGACAGCAGCAAGTTCTGCAGCGGCTGGTGGTATCGCTCCCTCTGCAGACCTGAGTTCGGGAAGGGATGAGAGCTTGGCGAAATTTGAGATAACAACCCTGTCCATCATTCTAGTGATTGCTATTGTTGGAAACAGTCTCATGCTTGTCGCCCTGCGTCGTCAACTGCAGTTCCGTCCTATGAGCCGGATGTACTTTTTCATGCTGAATCTGAGCATTGCCGACTTGTTTGTAGCTTTTGGAAACATTCTTCCGCAACTTGCTTGGGATATCACATTCAGATTTCAGGGAAACGACCTGCTCTGTCGGATTGTCAAGTTTCTCCAAGTTTTTGTACTCTACCTGTCCACCTACATCCTTACGTCCATGGCCATTGATCGATATCTCGTTGTTTGTCATCACTCATTTTCCAGAAATTATTACAGCGGACTCAAAGGGCCTAGGATATTGGTGGCAGTATCCTACATCATCTCTTTCCTTCTGGCAACTCCACAAGCATTTATATTCAGCCAAATGGAAGTTCCGGTATGTCTTTTTATTCTCACAGTATGTAGTTTATATATTATGACGAGCATAGGGGTCGTTATTGTTATGGCCTATCATCAGTTTCCCTTCATGAGGTACGCATTATTACTGCTTCTTTGCTTTCACTTTCACCAACTCTCTCTTTCCGCCAAGAAATATGTAATACCTAGTTAGTATTGGCTTGTTATTTTTTGCGTTGTTTTTTTCTTTGGAAAATAAACTTGTTGTTACCAGCTTTCTAAACCAAACAAAAATATTGGAGGAATGGGAGCACTTTTTTTACTTTGCTTTTGCACGAACAGCTTTTTAGATAATGTGATGATAAGTTTTTTTATGTCATCAATCCAGACATACCTACATCCCCAGGATAGGTATATTCGATATGCGTAGTTATTTGTTGTTTTTTACTGGGAAAGCAGGGCGAAGGACTCACGTCCTTTAATAATGATAAGAAGAATGTCAGAAGACAACAACATCATTACTTGTCTGCATGAAAGTTCACGGATTCGATTCCAGATATATCCGTTTCATATTCAGAGAAATTACACGAAAAATTACATTTCCAGGCAATTATTTTACTTTGAGTTGTATGCTTTCCTCTGTCGTTAAAGCAAGATGTAATGGTCTGTGCTCAGTAGTCTATTTTCCATTTGTGTCAGAATTTTGTACTTCCTCTTTTCGCCTTCCCTTCCTTTCCAAGCAGGTATGGAGTTAGGATTCTAGTATTCTTTATTCTTTATCTCCATGCGTGTCATTACTCTTATTAAAAACAATGCCAAGTGACAAAGACAAAAATATATCTAATCTAGAGATGCCTTGAGCAGCAAAACGAAATAGCATCTTCTTGGAAAAAACTTTTAGTCGTAATTATTTAAAATGAACACCAAACAGCACTTCCTTTGATGAAAGGAAATGGAAGCAGAAACTTTTTTTTTGGAAGAGAAAGCATTTCTTTGTCAAGCAGAACAATGCATGTTGAAAAAGCGTTTAATCATAAAAATGTGCCTTTGCACAGAACCCACTCACGTGTGGTGCGTGTGTCGTTGACACAATAGTATGTTTTATCGTGGGGGGAAAGCAAGAAACAAAGCATAAGATTTACCTGTATACCCACACGAGTATGAATACACATGAGAATTTTTCCACCTAAAATTATGAGAGCGTTGGAAAAGAACCAACAGACACATGTACCTATAATCACTGACAATGTGAAGAATTCTTAGATGCAGTGAAAGGGAAAGTTTGACGCTTAATTGCGCTCACTCGTAAGTTCAGTGGAGAATGCATCGTTTATTTTTAAATCTCTTGGAATAATAAGCTGACATTTTCAGCTGGATTCTGTAAACTGACATGTGTCACAAGCATGTTGGAAAAAGTGAGTTTATGCATATCCGGATAGGAGAACGTTGACAGGTCCGAACTGACTCTAGAATTTTCTGGATTCTGTGTACAATTAAAAGGTGCATTATCGTTTGATTAACTTCAGCGTTGACTGTCATGTGTCAAAAATTAGTAAGCATCCTAACAAGTGGTTTTAAATGATATTTCCGGATAGTGTAAATTCAGCTTCAAAGGAGTAATAATATAAAAGCACATTTAAAGGTCACTCTAGTTAGGTCAATACATTTTTGCATTGGTGGAAGACTCAGAGGAAATTATTGATGTCACTGCATTTATGCGTAATATATGTACTTTCATGGAAAAAATGGCTAGCATGCATACTTGTAATGCATACGTCAAACAAAAGAAAGCTGCGTTAAATCTTCTGTTGAGTTGACTCAGCATTATGCGTGGGTGTGATAGTGTCAATCACGCTCTATCGACAATATAATATACGGCTTCCACTTGTCGTGCAGTTACTCAAAGTGGCAGTGAGGCAGTCAATTGACTTAGTTTCACTTCATCACTACTACATGGAAAAATCCCACAATTTTATTGGATAACAGTGTACATTTGTACTCTGACTCTGATGCAAAGTGGATGCATGACCTTCAATTATCGTAATTACAGAGAGACGGTACAGTGACATCCGGTACACATCACATCAGCACGGCTTAAATAAATATTTCCATATGGAGGAATCGGTTCCAGAAACCACAAAAAGTCATGACACAAACCACAACAAAGAGTTCTTTTCAGGCCACCAATAACCAAAACCCCCTAGCAAATGAAATCACTATTATTAAAAGTTTAGATCCTATCAGAGTAGTTCTAGAATTTCGTTCCAAGTTACGATTACGATTGTTGTTACGCTTTTTAGTGAAATATGAGTGAACAAGAGTTTGAGCTCATGTTTTACTTGTAAACTTTTGTGAATGTATGTATGCATAGGTATCTCTCTATTGTAGTAAATGCAAAGTAGGCAGAAGAGGAAATCCTATTTTCTTTTCCATAAAAAAACTAGCAATCTCTCCGAGTAGCTTTTCTCCTATTGTCAGTAGTCCGTCTTCCACTAAGCCCTTTTTTATCGTTCACGAGCATAATAAAAGGAAAATCAGATTTTATGTTGTGGAATGACTTTTGGGATTTGTTATTTGATAGATATACGTTGAATAGAAATGCGGATCATTAAAACGGTTCTTTTGATAGATAACTCAAATTCCTTTCTTATACCTAAGCTATAGTGGACGTCAACACAAGCATGGAAGAATGGGGAGCAGTTTATTTATGACGTGTGTATTGAACGCTTAGATTCCTGGCCGATGAAATCGGAGGATTATATGGCGAGACGAAAACGGAAAGTAAAATGAAAGCAATTCGCTTACGACTTGTTAGCTAACACCCCATCAACCCATGCATTAACATTCCAAACGATACCACAATGCATAATTACATTTCAGCTTTAACAAAAGGCCGAAAAAGCTCAGTTGTGTAGAATAATAGCCGATAATAATAGAAAATGCAAGACTATAGGTAACCATTTGCATCTTGCTTGTCGTCAGTACATTATATTAGATATCCTTATGCATTCCTTCCATAATTCCATTGTAGCTGAAGTTGACAAGTCAAGGACGGCTGCTCTGGCATTCAATGACAAGACACAGAAGAGATGTAATATTTGTAATGATAATAGCCCTGCATGTCTGCCCGCCTCACATGATAATAGTAATGACACTACTAAACTGCTCACAAAACTTTCATTTTCCTTTCACTGGCGGTCAGTGAATCATATTTTCATATTTACGACATTTCTCGTAGGTATTTATAGTACATTATTATTATGCAAACACTACAAACTTTCACTTTTACTACCATGTATCATTTTCCCTTTACACTGCATTTTAAATCAGCCAAGGTTGCAGCATATGTTTTACGATGATGTAGTAAGTACCCCTATTATCTATGTGTTGCACATTATTCTTTTGTGGGGGAAGCCCGTCACACAAGCCTGTGTGCATTTCTCCATAATACATAATAACAGTGCATACTTGAAGCAATCCTAAATCCAATTCAATTTGATACAGCAAAATGCAAAATCCGAGAAAGACGAGAAAGAAAGTGATGCCGAAAACGAGCAGCAGCTACTGTAGAAGTGTAGAGCTATAGCTATTCATATAGGCAGCTGGAGAAATGGTAGTTATTTCAATGAGAAATCGTTTTGTGTACTATACTATTACAACTCGAGTTACGACACACATTAAACATTATTAAGGGCAATACAATGGGAGCTCACTACATATTTATGGGATGTGACACGAAATAAGTAATATTTTCGCCAAGAACATTATTTGCTTCCTCCACTACGACTCTCATATATCATGTAAGTTTGAAGGAAAACTGTTATAGTAAAAGTATTTTTTATAGCCATGGTCAAGTACATTTTGCATTTTACGTCTAAAAACCTTTTGTAAGCACTGCTGCTATGCTGCCTACTACCACGCCATTAGATAGACCTATCTATAATATTATGATGATGGCCAATAGAGAGTGTTTTGTTGAAAGCCGCGTCATCAACCAAACTGTCTTACATACAGATTTATACTGCTTATGGCAATATTTTATTATTGTTCCAGTAATAGTATGCATGCATATATAGGAGAAGAAGAAGAAAAGTAGATGGCGGATCGGATCCAATAAAAAGAAGGAGACGGGTAGTTAACGCTATATGGTACATGAGTCTGTTCCAATTTTTGTCTTCCAGCAAATATCGTCGTGGTAGCGGTGGTGGTGATGATGGCAGTTGTAATGGTGTTCTCTATAATAGCTACAGTTGTTATGGCAGCAGTATAGTAAAGTCGGAGAGGAGAATGAAGAGAACATTAGAGGAGTAAAAAGGCCAATCTAAAAAACACTCCCTCACTTTTTCCTCATCCTTGTTGCTCCTCTACTTCTACACATTTTTTATTCTTCGATGATGCCGTCATCGTGCCGCTTGCTTTCTCTTGTTATTTTCGCTGAGTTTGAAACAAAAAAAAAACTTCTTCTTTTTTACTTCCTTCCTACCCAATAATAATGACGAGAAGGAAAAGTGCGGAGTGAAAAGGAGAAAGGCGGTATAGGTTGGGTTAAAATATACTATAGGTATACATATATATGGCCATTCTGAATGTGACTGCCTACTTATTCACACTCTGACGAAAATCAAAATGAAAATCTTGAGCGTGTGTGTGCAGTCCATCATCGCAACGCTGCTAACGCTTGTTATTGTTCTTACTCAACTTATTATGACAAAAAGTGATACTTGGAAGATGTTTCTAGTCTAGTTAGCTTTTGGATCCTTGGATGGATCTCTAGTATGTATACAACTGGAAGGTTTTTATAGTGTGTTTTTTTCTATTTTTGGCAGTGAACGAGAACTTTTGCATTATTATTAGACACTTTCTCCGCTTAATATATTATTTAATGTTGCGTCATGGTTTGTTGAAATTGAAGGAAAACTGAAAACATGGTAGTTTGCAACTGACACATATAAAAAAAACTTTTCCAACAACCCTGCTGGCAATAGTATGATATGCTGTAAGGAAAATTGTTGTGCAATGCCATTCCATTTTCTTTTCCTTAAGGTCTTATCTTTGCTTGAGCAGTGCAGTAACAGTATTTTATCTTAACGCACGACTGCCCCTTTCAATATACTAACACCCTAGAATCCTATTATATTGGTTGGATTAAGTAACCTTTTACGAGTCGCTGCAACATTACCTCTACCTCTACCTAGGTATGTATATGATGCTTTTTGTTTTGTAAAACGAATATATGTATATACCTTGATTCTCAATTTCCTTCTCAACAGCACGTACTCATATATAGATTCAAAAATAAGATGTGACACAAAAGTGAAAGATCGTTTATTTGTATGGAGTCATGTCTGCGTATGTGATTCCTTGATAAAAGACTTGTACTTTCTATTACTCAAGGAAAAGGATGAGAAAAGAATTTGTTTGTCAATGCGTGTGTCGTCCTGTGTTTTTTGTGTCTGTGCAGGGTAGTCCAGGAACCACAGATTGCTGGGTCACATTTACAGAGCCGTGGGGGCAGAAGGCGTACGTGACATTTTTTGTCTCTTGCGCTTTTATATTTCCTTTCGTGGTGATCGGAGCGAGCTATGGTGCAATCTCCTACAAGGTTTGCCGATTCAGCCTGCCCAAGGAAAGTCGAGTTCAGAAGCAGTCATCATCATCGTCCAAGGAACGAAGAAAAAATAAATACTCATTCTCATCTTCCTCGGAGCGAACTAGAGATGAGCAGGAAGACTTGTCTGTGGATGAAACTCCTTTGCGAAAGGTAGAAAATATGGAATTACTTTGGAAGGGTTCATAAAGGTTACATTTCATCATCATCATCATCATCATCACACGACCCTCATCTTTCATGATTTTTGTGAATAAGCATGCATGCATGCGCCAACACTCTCTTTCCGTAAGAGAAAGTTAATGCAAAAAGGGAAAGAATTTCATTTCCTTGCAAAATAGAAGAATGATGTGTAATGTGTGGAGAGGGAGATGAGATGATGATAATGGTAAATGTGAACACTTTTCTCTCCACAAAATATTTAAATCAGGGCGGGGCGTGTGAACCATGTCCCCTTTTTACCTAAACCTACAGTGCAAAGGCACAGTCACGAACTCCGTTATGAACTATTATCCCAAATAAATAAATAACGATTATGTTGACAATGAAGACGTAGGATTATTATGCTGGTGTCTGCGCATTGAATGTTTATTCTTCATACCACTACCATCATCATTCTCAATACTCGTTTCACCAGTACATAATGTCATAATAATGTAATAATAGCCTGGACAAGTTCATTTTTGATACCTTGTTTGTTATTTTCTCCATGTTTACTTTCAGCAAGCGTCTGAGGAAAGAGGAGCTTTACGTCGTCAGATTAGCCAAGCGAAGATGAAAACGTTGAAACTGACGCTGACAGTGGTTTTATTTTTCTTTGGTTGCTGGGCCCCCTTCTGTATCACTCATCTAGTCCTCGCATACAATCCACAAGGTAAGGAGACTCTTGCTTTGGAAGCAAATTACGTAATTTATCTTCTCGCTGCTCCACGCATCGCTTGTAATTGTTTATTGCAGCCTTTCCTTTGTGTACACAAGCCGATGAATAATGAAACATGAGAGAAATAAACCTTTGCGAGAAAAAAAGCTTTCTTTAAATTCTACTGAAAGCACAAATTCAACTTTATAATATACAATTCAATTAGTTGAAGGGCTAAACATCACCAGTGTAATATTGAGCAAGCTTTGTTTAAATAATAACAAATAAAATAATAACTCAAATGACGGACGCTTGCCAGCAAACCTTCCTTTTTTTGCTCCACGTTGCATCACACAAGAAGAAAATACTTCTTTGAACTCTTTTTTATTGGATGGAAATTGGCCCAATGTGGGTTGGTTGGTAGCACCGGTTTCAGTAGCAGCTACTTTCCATTTATACAATGATCTATCTTGAAACTGGTGTATATCGGCTCGTGTTTGTGTGTGGGCATGCCCTCCTTTTTTACACATTTCACCTGATAGAGAAAGTAGTAGATTCAGGTAAAAAATGGTTATTATTATTTCACTCCCGTTTCTCCAACGGGAATTTACGCAACCCTGTAGTGCAATAAAGGAATTTCCTCATTTTAAATGCGCTTTATGAGGGTTACAGTCTTGCGGATATTTGACACATGTACTCTCTTTCTCTCTCTATATCTGCTACAATATTAGATGTGGGACCTCTACAAGTCATAATTCTGCTGCTGGCATCCCTCAACTCATGCGCCAATCCTTGGATCTACTTGGCGTTTAGTGAGTCCCTCTGCAACCAGTTACGGGTAAGCCGTTTTCTTCATTTGCACAAAAAAATATATGCGGATTACTTTGTTCTCCTACTAGACTACTGACTGAGACAGAGAGGGCAAGTTGGAAAATAGTTTGCTAATGCCACATAAAACCCAGCACGCACATGTTCCATCTTCCTTTTCTATTTTATTCGATAATTTAAGCTTTTGGGAAGGCTGCTGCATAAAGGATGTAGTCTAGGTACAAGGGCAATAACGGGAGGCAGTCAGACGCATAAATTGCAATATGGGCGGTTAGAAAACATTTAAGACGAGCGTATGCATCCCATGACCCTCATCAGTGAAATACTTATTAGGAAAAGGAAAGAAATACTTGCTATTCAGCAATGGCGTGATGCAACCTTACTACTTGTTTCATTTTCATTATCACTTGTTTTTCAAGAATAGAATGATAGGGGAATAATGATGAGTAATTTCCAATTACAATCCATGCTTGCTTTTTGTTAGCGGACGGAATTTGTGAAAACAGACACATTGTTTATTTATCGCATAGGACATGATTCTGCAGTGTGTGTCTGTGACTGTGAGCTGTCTCAAAATATTTACCTGACCTGGAGAAAATTTATATACTCGATTCTCCATATCCTCCATCGATGCACCATTTATAGAGTAAATGCATAGTCAATGTTCCATGTTAGCGAAACGGTTCAAGGCTTTACAGCCTTGGGAAAAAAGAAATTTCATACAAGGTGAAAGTCTCTGACAGATGCATTGCACATTCCACGCCCATCGCTAATGAAAGTAGAAGTTATGCAGGACAACAACAGCAGCGGTGGTGTACGCCGAGGTAAGAATGCACAACAATAAGGATGAGTCAAGTACACACACCACCACAATGTTTGGTATTGTGTAAGATGTAAACTCTGTTTGTTTTAGCATTTACGTAAGTTGCCTTCCTCTGCCACAACGAAAGTGATTCTGGTGAACATCATTCTCATTCACGACTGTCGTCAACAAAATTATTATTATCGCAGCAGTACATACAACAGAATTTGTTTTTGTGTGACGTGCATAACGAGAGATGTAGGGAGAGCATCAAGCAATTCAATTTTAATGCCCGTGAAACGCAGCCAAGAAAACGGTGCTTAAAAATGTCTACAGCAAATAAGTCAAATCTTTTTTTATACAAAGATGAAAACCCATTAATTGGCCAATTCAATTTAGACTAACTATCATCACAAAAAAAAACAAATTCCGAGTAAGAAGCCAAAATTATCCTCCTTTGAAGTAGTTCTTCATACATGATCTTTAGTGGGCATGAGTAGAATTTGAAGGATTTTTTTTAGATCAATGTTTTATTTGAGAACAAGAAAATGTAATTCTGAAACCCAGTCAAGTGGAACGAGGAGGAGGATGTATAATGTATTAGCGTGAAATAACTAGCTTGAGCCGACACATAACAGGCACACTTTTATTGCCCGTTACGACTTCACTGATCCAGTTTTCATATACCGCTAGTCGCTAGTCGTTTTCCGTGAAAAAAGATTAGAAACGTTCGTTTGCACGTGTTTCCTGTAATTTGAATTTAAAGTCTGGAACGAACAGGAATCATCCTCAGTTCTCTGTGAATACATTCAATTCATCCGTCTTTAGAAGACAAGCGTTGAATTAAATCTTGTAAATTGGGTTTTATATTTTTTTATTTCCCTTTTTGGTTTCAATGATCCTTTCTCAAGGTATCCCTTGGGTTCGGATTGAGGAGAGCCTCAGACGAGGAGAGCATTGGGGATGAGAAGGATCCGCCAAACCCACAGAATGCTCGGAGACAGCAGAGGATGGATCATGGGATGGAGAGAGGGAAACCAGGTTCCGGTAAGAAAATACCGATTGCAGTACTGTCAGATCATCGCATGAGGAACGGGGAGCAAGTACAGCCAGAAACAAAGTCGGATATTGTCTGAATGCGTTCTAAAATGTCAATTTTTTTATCTCCGAGTCAGACAGCACAAGTTTTCCAGTTGAAAAGTTTGTGTTGTGGAAATAATAGGCGAGAGTAGTCTATTCACGTATTTACCGTTCTGTATGTACTTGGAATTTTAGAAATTCTCGTGTACCTCACTCAAGTGTGTAGCTAAGTGGAGAATATTGATAAAATATGATATAATATATATCCATCCCATTTACATACGAATATACTAGACTATACATACGTGCATATATAAAATATCATGTTGAATTTCTTATTTAGAAAAGTAACCAATTTGCTTCGAACGTCGTATACTCTTTAACCGAATTAAACGTTATCCATTTCCGTATAAAACGTAAATCATATTATTATTATGTAAGCATTCTAGAAAACTAGAGAAACCCACACATACTTTTGGAGACCATTCCTACGCATCCTTCTGTAAGATAGACCCCATCCCATATTTATGAGCTGGATCAAAGGTTAAATCCAATAACATGTAAATTTCCGGTAGACTTGTACATACATTTCATATTACAGAGATATGGCAGTCAGCTATATTATTATTTTGTTGTTTGTTTGTCGAGTTATCGTCCTACATGTCACATTAGCCCAAATGTGCTTGAATTTTTTTATATATGTATACACCTTTACAGCAAAATAGAATTTATTCTCTAACAACAAAAAATTCAATTTATGAACTAGATTGCTCGATAATTTTTTTTTGGTGAAGTGGACTGAATTTTCTCTATCAGAGTAAAGCCAAGTTAAAAATTTGGACACACGGGACCATCGTGCAAGGTCATCAATTTATATCCTAAAAACGCAAAACACGATGATACTATTATTTTATGTACCTATTTATATACGTGGGGGGCGACTTTTATAAAAGAAAGTGAGAAAGCCCCATACAAAATATTATATAACGACATACATATAAGGAAAATGCGCATCAAGAACACATTATTGTATGCATGCGTATACTATAAGCAGCTTCATTAGCCACGAAATATTTGCCTGCAAATTTGAATCCATTCCAAACAAACAGGATACCCACACACGGATATAGCCTAAAGCGACTTCACACAGGAGCCACATATACAAGCCTGATTAAAGGGTTGGTGGAAATGGAAAATGTATATTTACGAATTTATGAAGCTGGAGGATGAATTTGAGGATTTTGCACAAACTGCATCAAGTAACCCCATTTCTAGATATTTTTCTAAATGAACACTTGTCCAATATTCTTTTGGACTTGAAACGGCCAAAAAAAACTCAGGTACAACCTGCATCTCACTTTCTTTCATAATCGTTGCTATTAGACTAATGTAATCTTGTTGTTTTAAAATATACATCTTAATTATCTATTACACAACAGTGTTGATAACGAAGTTGAAAATTATTTATTTTTTGTAGCATGCATTGCATAAAATAGATAGCACTTGAGTTTCGCTTTCATGTACTTTTCTAGCTTTCACCTTTTAACGTGCCAAAATTGGCTCTTATGTAACGAATCTCTTGGGATGTAAAAAGTGTTTGAGTAATCAATCGTAATAGTACTAGTAGTAAGTGGAGAGATTCACAAACTCTTATTGAATTAATTCAGGGAGGAAGAGAGCATACATGTTTTTAGGCTCTACATGCATACATTAACATTATAGTACATTGATTTATTTTCGGACTAACTAAGGTAATTTGAGTGGAACAAATAACAAAGTTATTATATACCTACCTCCTAGATTTTGTGTAATTCCTTTTTCCTTTTAAAGTTACCTACATAAAGTTTTAGCTCAGGACTACTTTAGGCGGTAAGTATACAGAGAGACAACGAAGAGATGAAGATACCAATCGATACAACAGCTCAAACGGAAGCTGTTCTATCATTTCATCTCTACATATATCGTTGAGAGTTGTGTATGCGATGCAGAGAGAGATGCAACACAAATGTAGAAAATGGTTTGAAGAAATGATGAACAAAATCTCCTTTTTTTGGAAGGTGGTATATGGTACAAAACAACTTTTCCTTCTACTGCAACATACAACCTCCTGCGTACAAAAAAAAGTTAACGGTAAAGTAGAAAAAATATATAATAACACATTTCTCAACTTTTTCATTGCGTACTTTGAATTATTCGTAATTTAATGATAATAACTCAAATGTATCCAACGACTATCTTAAGCCTTTCAATCTTCTATATAGAGTACATAGAATGGAATTCGAATTTAAAAAAAAGTATTAATATGTTACTTTTAGATATACATAAGTGGTTTGTTATTTACAGTAATGTTCTGGAACATCGTGAGGAGATAATAGGCTGTATTAATACCTTTGAAGATAGATATTGTTTGCATTTCATTTACAAGTAAATAAGCATATTGACTATTTGATGTCATAGAAACATTACATTTTCAGGATTATTTTGCTAAAATGTCGCTAAATATTAATGTTACATAATAATAGAATATATTTCTTTGTAATTTTTTTGTAAGCATTTGAAAATGCGCATTCAACCTTGCAAGTTCTCACTCACCCACTCAACTCAATCCAACAAATCAACCAGTATAAATCTCAAGTGGTGAGCAAGTGTGGAGAAACTAAATTATTTATGCAATTAAAATCTCAAGTCAACATCGAATTTACGAAATAAATGGAAAAACTGATTGTCAATAATTTGCTGAGTGATTGTTTGTACGTTCATGGGATTTTGAATTCGATATTGAATCATTGCCGAAACATGTTTACCCATAAATTTACCAAGAACTTCAGTTTACATTCGCTGATTAAAATTTAGGTACGATTCAAATTTCAAATAAATACCTACTTAAACTGAAGTTGGAGTGTAAACCTGGCGAAAGTTAATTGGATTTCGTATTTGGTTTCCTACAACTTGTTAATCATCTCTGAGCTTTTTACCTCGTTATAATATATACAAATAGCAGTAGGTGCAGAAATGGAGTAGGAGTAGAGTAGCCTGTATTATAGTTAACTGAAAAGTGTGTGATTAAAATATAATCAGTAATTGATGTCGATCTACATAGTGTACTCCTTTGTATTAAATTACGTTTTATCGAAATTGAAATAAATATAAAATGTTTATTAAATCCTTGAAAGCTATTATCATAAAAGTAACATAATAGCCATTTTCAGTACGTGAAATCTTACTAAAAGGAAATCGACTGACGACAAGTGAGCATAAATGAATTTTGGACACGAAACGTTATCATGTTTCCTTCAGTTCAGTCGAATATATTGCAACAAAATTGTCAATCACAATTCTTCTCATCCTTCCAGAATTTTAATGCTTTCATGTTTATTTGTCAAGTAAAGTAAGCGGGCACTTGTGCCATTAGTAAATTCATCCACTTGATACATATATTTGCACAACGTAAATACGTGGATAATATTATGAGAACCAGCAGATATAACCTGTACCTATTATGTCGCATATCATTCATGTGCAATATACAAGTCCATATGCCATGGCTGGCAACTGACGTCTACATCGAAATGCGAGATGTAACTCCAAACGGTAAACAAGTGCTCATTTCACCAAAACTGCTGAAAGAAGACACGACCTCCGTGGCACAAGACAAGAAAGACCATAAAACCAAAAACATACTCCATTACGCGTTCAACATTTTTTTGGAAAATCAACTAATCGGTACTTAAAAACCAATTGCGGTTTGAAAAATGCGAAAAAACGAGTACCGCTGATGAATTCGGTCGTTTTGAACGTTGAACGTGTAGAATTTGCACTTGAGAGAAACACACGTCCGTTCGGTTCGGTTATTATAATGTACATATATAGTTTAGTGATTGCATAACAATCACGAGAGGACTTGCTTTAGTGACATAGAGAGCATGAGAGTGGATAAAAATGAGTAATGAATGGAACCTGCCCAACTGGTTTTATTTCCTTACCACCACCGCCAACCGTGGCAATAATATCGAACAATAAGAACCACCCTCTTAAATACTTTAGGTACACACACGCTGCAATCATCTAGTCAGTCAGTATTATTGTTACAGAAAGATGATGGTAATCGAACAAGGCAGAAAAAAGTTCACTGTGTCTTGGCTTTTAGTAATGCAATTTTTTAAACTTTGGTAAAAGCTCTAAAGTACTGGCAGAGTCAGTTATCTTGCTGCGCTGCACTTTTTTCTGAGAGGAATATATTATTATACTTATTTCCCACTGGGCCAACCGTTAATTTAAATAATAATATAATAATATTCTCTCTTAAAACATTGTACAGGGAAAAAAACAACAGACTATAAGGTAATTGCCAAAGTATCTAACGGAATCATGATAGCCAGTAAATAATATTATGTATGTGCTTCAGGATCGTATATGTTGGCATAATGAATGAAATATGAAATGCAAACCTCAATTAATAATCCCCGATGAAAATTTACATACGTCCATATAACATTTCATCTTGACTTATGTCGACCGCATAAAGCGTATTAATAATACGTTTTTACAGTTGGCTTTTAGCAAGCCATCATATATACATGCGCGCTTGGTTGAAAGGAACTAATTAGTTTCAGTTATGTTATATCATCACTGTTCATAACTGGTAGAGTTGATTTAGAATCATTTTCATGTTAAGAGTACGTCTTTTTCATTTGTCAAAACCTTCCACATTTAAGTCATAGCCAAATCAGAAGGATTAGTTTTTTACGCTAAATATTGTTATTAACAGAATCTAACATTCTTAATTTATCATGTTAGAGATGCTCGTGTGCTAATTCTTAATCTAACGTAGTTAAAATTAAGCATAATTGAACCCTCACAAATATTCATTTTTGTTGTGAAGAAGTACTTAGATAGTGACAAGTGATGAAATAATGCACAAGTGATGAAATAATGCACAAGTGACGGAATAGTGCACAAGTGACCAAATAATGCAACAAGTACTGGAATCCTAACAAGCATCTCTTTATGCACATTCACAAGCTCGGCATCTTCCACATGTACACTACGTGATGGCAGTACATCAACCTTCTCATGCAACTCCTGATTGGCTAGCAATCGTTGTAATACCTCACCATGTAATTTTAAAACACTTGTTATTTGTTACCATTTTTAACCTGTCATTGAACCTACCGTTTCCAGATTGTTCTTCTCATTTTATATTCAGTTGTGTGTACTTATGACCATTGTAACCGTTTTTATGATGAAATATTTTACGTGTGTTGTACCAGCCTCCTAAAGGCATAAAAACAATCGGCAACCTTTGCCTCATCGCCCATTTTGTCATTTTCTGTTCAAGAGTTAAGGACAAGCACAAAGTCCAGACTCTTCATTTCTGTACATTCAAGTTACATTTCTGACTGCAAGTTTCCACATTTCTCAGTTGTTTTTATTTAATAAATTTCCAATATTTTAGTTGTTTTATATTAATCACAAGCCTCATTCTACACATTTTATTAACTCATTTGCTACATAAGCTCAATCAATACATTCACAAATACAGTCCATTCAAACCTTTACAGTTCACGCTCATGTTTTACTCATTGACCAGTTTTTAACCTTTGACATAAACATTCATAAAAGAGTCACTACCTCAAGTAGTGTGGTCCTTCGAACGCCTTAAAAACAATCACTGTAAACAGCCCCTCAATATGAATTACACTTATCCGTCCGTCCTCTTGTCCGCAGTCCGCACCTCTGACGTATACATGAGACTATAAATGGCAAGAAAACTATAGGATCTTCTTGACTTTTTTATTGAAGGAGACTTGAGTTGCCCCAGACAGGCTAACAGAACAACTTGAAACTTGAGAAGACGAGTCCAGTTTCACTTAAGCATTCTGCAAGGATGTGGCATGGCGTTTTGTGTTATCTTCGGATCGACTTTTGCACGGAAAATTCATCTTAACCATCTTTCCTCCCACGCATCTTTCTTATCGAATTGCGATGCGGCTTTCCTTTATCCAAATCCATTCCCATACTTTGGGATTTGCATACGTAGTGAATGTGAAACCTTCCATTCCATGTCAAAGTAAACACCAAAATATGCCATGATTAATTTGTAACTGAATGTAGCCAGTCAATCTTCATAAATTCATATAACATTCACTCAGTCTGTAAATACCTGCACCGAATAAACGAAGTAAGCAATTTCAGCGCGGACGTGCAAGATACGGTAAGTAGCCAATTTACGGTACAATAAAATATTTCGTGCAACCATTTCGTTCGGAAAAGTAAATACACATCATCAGGCAAGAAACGCATTTCTGACAACCTGACACTCCGAATGCGTGAGTGCATAAGTAGTAGTGGCAGGGATACATATAAAATCAGCAGCTTCAAACTACTTTGTATTTCAATGCCAGTTTCATGACATGCATTTGTGTACATATCTTGCACTACTGCATTGTAACAGGAATTGCATCATTTAGGCTAGTTGAACTGTATCCGATAAAAAATTACAGAACGAGGTGAATTATACTTTTTAAATAATAACTTGCACGCAATCGTTTCCCTCAATCAGCTTCTACAACTTTTTTTATTAAAAAATGTAGCACTTTAACCAAAGTCAAGGGAATTACGTGTAACAATGTTTTCATCGCAAAGCAAACGCATATTTTACAGTTATGTAGTTTCCTGCCTACAATTTATGGCTGCTAATTTTTAGACACAATAAACTAGAGCTTTCATATAGGAATTCGTTTAAAATTGACATTTTCATGTTTTTTATTACTTATCGTAGAGTAGACGTCATCAGTCATCGCCACCATATACCACGTCTGACGACGTCACTTGTCAGTTAGTCAAACAATGGACAAGTTTTATTGATAAATTCCAAAAAGTTTTGCATATTCTCATTTGTGTATAATTTTTCATACATGTCATGTCAAACATAATATCTGTTCACAGTTGGTCTCATCCAAATCATCATCCTGATCTTTCGTTTACGTGGAAGTCTAAATTCCAGCATTCGATATTCCGACATTCCAATAAAATCAGTCTTGCTTCCTGTTTCGTACATGCAAATGTACTATAATTCAAATATAATTCAAATTGTGTGCTATATGAATATTTATGTAAAATTAGGTTTTATGATAATGCGTTCAATATTATGCTAATGTGTCACAAAGAACAAGTTGTAAATCTTTCCATTGTGATCAATTGTCATACGCTAAAAGATCGACGTTTCTCATTTGTATATTTTACTACATTGGTCAAATCGATGTTTTTTCTTATAAAGTCGTAATGTACCTATTTTTATCCAATTTAGGCCCTTTAATTCTTCGCCTAAATCTTTATTGTATGTATTGGCTCGCAAGTATAAAAGAGCGAGCGGAGGTTCACTCGTGGTCCAGTAGTTTTTTACGTGTCCTTTGCCATGCATTATCGAAGTCTGAGCATTTCTGACCTATAAATAAATTTGACCTTTCAAGATTTGCAATTAACCAATATTTCCTAACTATAATTTACTTTGCTCATCATAATCTCACATCGCCCCATTCATGAACCGCCGCTGCACAGGCGCATATTCTACTTCTGCTCCACACACCACCGCTGCTACTCATCATCGTCACGCAAATAGATCCATACGTCACAGTGCATTTATACCTTTTAAATTTAACTTACATCTTTTGAAACTCTTAACTGTACCACACTATCAAATGGTCCTTCGAGCCGGATGCCTGATTGACGGATAATTAACCAATCGATTCCTAATTAATAAATTGTGAAGACAGTTCTGAGTGTTAACCTGCAAAAATGGATCAATTCAAAATACGTGGAAGCTCATTTAGGAAAATTGAACTGATTGTGCCAGTGGTTAATCAACACAGTAAAACCCCACTAACTATTAACAGTGCCAAACTTTATCTTCAACGAGTTCGAGAATCATGGGAGATTCTTGACAACGCTCATTCACAGCTGATTGAGCAAGCATCAAATGAAGCTGCAGTTGAGACTCAAGAACTTGTGCGAGATAAAATGTTTTCAGTGTATAATGATGTGGAGATAAAGCTGATTGAAATAATTGACACTTTAACACCAGCGGGTAGTGCTGCGCCTACTGGCGTCCTTCCGGATGTCAAGCTCCCACCTATAACGTTACCAACATTCAACGGTGGACATGAGAACTGGTTGTCTTTCAAAGACTTGTTCACAGCATCAGTCGACAAACGAGCAGATCTCGCTCCATCTCAGAAGCTTCATTACTTAAAATCATCGCTTCAAGGTGACGCAGCAACTATTTTGAAGTCAATTAGCATTACAGATTCAAACTACATTGAAGCGTGGAAACTGTTAAAGGCTAGATTCGACAATGAACGTGAGATTGTGCATACCCTTGTGAATAAATTACTGGACCAAAGAAAAATTGTGACTGAGTGTGCTACTGACATACGTGCATTAGTTGACAATACTAATGAATCATTGAGTGCATTAAAAGTGTTAAAACGTCCCACGGATCACTGGGATGACCTTCTCGTCGTGATCACCGTCAACAAGCTCGATGATCGGACCAAACGGGAGTGGGCCATTCGGCAGACCGGGACAAATCTACCCACCTTCCAGGATCTACTTACTTTCCTTGAGGGTCACATACGAGGACTACAGGCGTCGGGTGCTACCACCAACGCCACTTCCAAAGACAAACGACGTGATACACAGAAGAGCATCAGGGTACATCACGCAGCAACCTCATCAATTTCATGTGGAATCTGCAGTGGACGACATTTCACTTTCCAGTGCCCGGACCTTCTGAAGCTCCCACCAAGGGAAAGAGGCAGCAAGGTAGGACAAGCCCGCCTTTGCTACAACTGTCTTTGGAAGGATCATTCTACTAAATCCTGTCAATCAACTAAATCGTGTAAAAAGTGTGGAAAGCGACACCACACTCTACTTCACTACGACGCTGCGGGAACGCCACAGACTGCAACAACCCCAGCGGTACAACAAACCAATTCCATGGCGCAACATTCATCATCTCAGATTTCCTCTCACCATGTTGACGCTGAACTTCAATCAGCTCTGCTGATGACTGCCATTGTAAATATTCGCGATTGCAATGGAGTTCTACAACCGTGTCGTGCCTTCATCGACCCTGGATCTACTGCACAATTCATCAGTGAAAATTGTGTCACCAGACTCAACTTAAAGCGTCAAGCCAGCAACGTTACCGTCACTGGATTTGGCGGCACACCTGTTGGAGGTTCCAATGGTCAAGTGACAGCCTCCGTACATAGCAGATTCCAACCTACTACAAGCGTTCAAGTAAACTTCCACATTATGCCAAAGTTGACCCACTCCATGCCTACAAGTTCATGCAAGATGAGATGGTGGCATCTTCAGGGACTTCCACTTGCGGATCCATCATGGTACAAACCCGGACCCATAGACGTGTTAATTGGAATCAAGCATTATCATGATGTCATGCTCAAGGAGACGCGGAGAGGACCTCCAGGTTCACCAACAGCTTCCAACTCAATCTTTGGCTGGATTCTGTCAGGAGAATGCCCATCTTCTGAACAAGTACTTCACTCGTTCCACGTCTCAGTTGTCAATGAACTTCATCTTCTACAAAAGTTTTGGGAAATTGAGGAGCCACCAAAAGCAAGAATCCTAACAAAGGAAGAAAAGGAATGCGAAAAACACTTTTGCGATACTCACACGCGAGATGCAACAGGACGGTTCGTTGTTCAAATTCCCTTCAATGACAAGAAGAGCCAATTAGGATACTCCAGACAAGCAGCGGTGAGGCGACTTCAAAGTGTGGAACGCCGACTCAGCCGTCTCCCAGAATTACGACAACAGTACGTCGAGTTTATGCGTGAATACGTGCAACTTGGGCACATGGAGCCCATTCCAGCACCAGAAATTATGGAGGTTCCAGGGAGTACATACTACCTACCTCATCACTTCGTTACAAATGAAAGCAGCAGTACCACCAAGTTACGTGTTGTGTTCGATGGTTCCTGCAAAACAACAAGTGGATTCTCACTCAACGATACCATGTTAGTTGGAGCCACCCTGCAAGACGACCTATACGATAACCTACTACGTATACGTCAGAACCCAGTTGTCCTGAAGGCAGACATTGCGAAAATGTTTCGCCAGTTCCAGTTAATACCAGAACATGCTGACTTTCATCGCATCGTGTGGAGGGATTCTCCGGAGGAGCCAGTTCGCGACTTTCGACTGAAAACGGTTACGTACGGTACCGCTTCAGCTACGTACCTATCCACAAGGTGCCTCCAGCAACTTGCCACTGATGTCGCAGATAAGTACCCAAGGGCCTCAAAGGTCTTTCAATCAGCTATGTATGTTGATGATCTGATGCATAGTACCACTACAACAGATGAGGCCCTTAAGCTATTCCAGGAACTTACAAATGCAGCCAAGGAAGGAGGAATGGAGTTACGGAAGTGGTCAAGTAACGACGCTTCTGTACTACAACAGATCCCGGAATCACTGAGGGAGACAAACGCCCAGTCATTTGATGAGGACAACGCAGTGAAGGCCCTTGGAGTTCAGTGGTTACCATGCAGCGATGTCTTCACTTTCTCCGAAATTGACTTTGATGACTCCAGAACCGTTACAATGCGTGTGCTACTTGCTGACGTCGCCCGTGTTTTTGATCCTCTGGGATTTATATCGTGCATTACCATTCGGGGAAAGCTCTTCCTTCAAGAGCTGTGGAAACTCAACCTGGGATGGGACGACCCCGTGCCAGATTTCATCCTATCACAGTGGCAAGACTACAAGAACGACTTGAGGGCGATCACCAAGATCACGATACCCAGATACCTTTCTCTCCACGGCGCATCAACGTACGAGATTCATGCATTTTCCGACGCCTCTGAGAAAGCTCTAAATGGAATAGTATACCTACGTGTCCTACATCATGACGGAAATATTTCCGTTCACTTCGTCACAAGCAAAACTCGTGTCGCTCCAATCAAGCAGGTATCTTTGCCAAGGCTGGAGCTGAATGGAGCAGTATTAGTTAGTGAACTTGTCGCCCGTGTATGCGAGTCAATGAGCCTCAACTGTCACAAATACTTGTACAGTGACTCAACCATTACGCTACGTTGGATTGCAGCGTCCCCACGGAGATGGCAGACTTACGTGGCCAATCGTGTGGCAAAAATCCAGGAGCTGACGACTGTGGAATCATGGCGGCACGTTCCAGGCACCGACAACCCAGCAGACCTCGGCTCCCGTGGCGTTACAACATCTGATTTACTCAACTCGTCGTTTTGGTGGAAAGGGCCATCATGGCTGGCAGCAAGAACAATACCCCATTTCTCATCAACTGTGATACCGAGACAAGAGGACATGGAGGAGAGGAAGGCTCCTGTACTAGTTCATCATGTGGCGGTGGACACAACGCTACTTACAAAATATTCATCTTTACTCAAGTTGCAGCGTGTCACAGCGTACGTACTACGATTTGCCAGCAACACACATAAACAGAAGCAGAATAAGAGCAAGGGTCCACTTACGCCAGCCGAACTGAATAACGCCATGATGACGTGGATAAGGATAATCCAGCAACAGCATTTTCGTGAAGATATTCGGTCACTTAAGAAAAACTCTAGAGTGGGACCCAGCAGCAATTTGAAGACGTTACATCCTTACGTAGACTCCTGTGGGATCCTCCGAGTGTCAGGCAGAATCCACAATGCAGAACTTCCGGAGGAGTCAAAGCACCAGGCAATTCTACCCCACGATAACCACTTGACGCTACTTGTCATCAGACACATCCACCATGTTAACTTCCACGCGGGATTCCAATTAACGTGGTCAACTCTACTTTCGAGATTCTGGATCATAAAAGGAAGAGACAAGGTGCGTCATATCATCAGGAGCTGTGTTGTGTGTCGACGTCACCGTTCCAAGGCAGCATCACAGCTAATGGGAAACCTTCCAGCTTCCCGAGTAACGCCATCAAGACCATTCCTCAAGACAGGGGTGGATTATGCAGGCCCATTCACTCTCAAAAATTTCGTGGGAAGAGTTCCGAAAACTTACAAGGGCTACCTTTGCATCTTTGTTTGTATGGTAACGAAGGCCATACACCTGGAGGCGGTGTCGGCGCTTACAACAGATGCGTTCATCGCTTGTCTACGCAGATTTGTGTCCAGAAGAGGGCTGTGCTCGGATATCTACTCCGACTGCGGCACAAATTTCATTGGGGCGGAGAAGGAGCTGAAGACTTTGGTGCGTTCCCGTGAGGCCAACCATACTATTGCGAGCAGCTTATCGTCACATGGAATCAGGTGGCACTTCAACCCACCTGCATCCCCACATCGCGGTGGTCTTTGGGAAGCTGGCGTCAAGTCAGCGAAATTTCACTTGAGGAGGATAATTGGCCATTCAGCAATGACTTTTGAGCAATTCGCTACTGTTCTTGCTCAGATTGAGGCGATTCTAAACTCGAGGCCTCTCTACCCAGCATCATCGGATCCTGGAGACCTTTCGGCGCTTACACCTGGACATTTCCTCATTGGAGAAGCATTAACTGCAGTTCCTGACCAGCCGCTCGTCGACGTCAACATTTCAAGGCTTACGATTTTTCAACGACAGCAGCAGAGGGTTCAGCATTTTTGGAAAAGATGGAGCAGGGAATATCTCAATACCCTTCAGCAGAAAACCAAGTGGTACTGGGAGGAGAAGAACGTCAAGGTTGATGACATGGTGCTACTGGTGGAAGACAGCGCTCCTGGCTTTTGGAAATTAGGTCGAGTCGTTGCTACCAATGTAGACGAGAACGGAAAAGTCCGTGTGGTAACAATTAAAACAGCACATTCAACGTTAGAACGTTCAATTGTAAAATTAATTCCCTTATTCAATGATGAAAATTAGAAATCAATTAGTTTTATTTTTCTGCTGACTGGAGGTGGATGGTCTTTCTTTCTTCCCCTATAGTCTCGAAAAGATGGTCAGCCGGCTAAACCCTTAATTCTTCGGAGACTGACTAGTGCTGAGACTGGGACCAGCTACTGCACCACTGGAGTGTGTTTACACCGTGAGTCCTTCCCGGAACTCCAGTGCAATTTTCTATTCTTTTTCTACTCTTTCATTTCCTCCATCCACACCAGCCAGCCATCATAACTTTTATTTTATTTTAAATATTGACTAACTGTAAATTGATTTTTTATGATTGCCATAAAGGCAATGGGGGGACTGTTTCGTACATGCAAATGTACTATAATTCAAATATAATTCAAATTGTGTGCTATATGAATATTTATGTAAAATTAGGTTTTATGATAATGCGTTCAATATTATGCTAATGTGTCACAAAGAACAAGTTGTAAATCTTTCCATTGTGATCAATTGTCATACGCTAAAAGATCGACGTTTCTCATTTGTATATTTTACTACATTGGTCAAATCGATGTTTTTTCTTATAAAGTCGTAATGTACCTATTTTTATCCAATTTAGGCCCTTTAATTCTTCGCCTAAATCTTTATTGTATGTATTGGCTCGCAAGTATAAAAGAGCGAGCGGAGGTTCACTCGTGGTCCAGTAGTTTTTTACGTGTCCTTTGCCATGCATTATCGAAGTCTGAGCATTTCTGACCTATAAATAAATTTGACCTTTCAAGATTTGCAATTAACCAATATTTCCTAACTATAATTTACTTTGCTCATCATAATCTCACATCGCCCCATTCATGAACCGCCGCTGCACAGGCGCATATTCTACTTCTGCTCCACACACCACCGCTGCTACTCATCATCGTCACGCAAATAGATCCATACGTCACAGTGCATTTATACCTTTTAAATTTAACTTACATCTTTTGAAACTCTTAACTGTACCACACTATCACTTCCCCTGTCATGAAGGCAAAAAGAATTCCTAATAATTCATTGTTAAGAATTCATTTTGATTGAGACAAAGACGGAACTGGCGTAATCATATTAATGCATAATAGTATTATTATATAAGCAGTCATACGATTTGACTTATAAGCCCAAAGTTTAGTGAAACTAAATCACTAATAACATAATATTTAAAAGTGCATAAATCACATAGTTATGTACATGCTTGCCTTCAACTCGTCGTCGTCACTGCTTCACTTACGACGTTACCATCAACCTCACAGACCTCAAACTATATTCTCGGAGACGACATGTGTCATGTGTGCATTGATCAAATCTAATAATCTAACAAGACTTGGTGGTGGTTCAGACTTGTATTCACAGTTGGGTAACATTTTGCAAAAAAAACACCTACTAGTCTGTGGCCTTTTTTCCGCCTCTGTTCTGTCTGCAAACTGACAGATCGGTTTCGCGCTTTTTCCCACCACCACGATTCGTAACGTTCTATTTCTGACGGGCAGATTATTCCTACCTAGCTAAAAAATCTCCATCATCGTCGAGAATGCTTTCGTGCAATTTGCCATTAACGCAAACTCTTTTTAAGATGCCTCGTAATTTCATGCCCAGGAAGAGCCGGAAGAAGTCATTTGCCCTAAGACAAAGCACCATTTCCCATTTCATATATGCCGTAGATATAAAGGATATACCTATGTAACGTATAAATAATTATTTTTGACTTAACCACAGCAAATCGCGTTTGCCCTCTAGCTAGGTTCAGCCTCAAGTGAAATGAGCCTACAGCTTTTTGTTCTCCAATTCAATTCAGCCAAGTCGTGTGATTATAAAGATATTACGTCGTCCTCAGCTTCTTAATCTGCAAAATATTGCATCATTACTTGAACTTTAATAACCCAGTATGGTGCATCATTCTAGTTTCTCTGACCTTTTAATCCTTCCATAAACCACATGGATGAGAAAAAACCACACTGCACATATGAAAGCCAGCCAGTAAAAATGAAATATGTAGTCTTCTTAACTCTTTTACAAAATATCCCGAGAAATATGGCAGCAAAAAAGGGAAATGCACTATTTCATTATACCTCCTTGCTAAACTATGTGAGATATTGTGTAGCGTGTACTTTTGAATTTTCACTTGAATGAAGCTCTCGTTTTTTTGTTTTAAATGTGTCTAGCCTGCGTATTATTCTTTGTTCAAATCGACCATCCGATAAAACAAAAGGAACCTCTAAAAGTCAGCTACGTTGTTTTTTTGCTCATTGAGTGAGATAAAGAATTAAAAAGCCGATTTGACGTCACACAAACAGTGCAAATGTATGAAGGAAGGAAGCCGCTGCTGGAATCAACAAGTCTATTACACGCGACACAGCAGGGCAACATTTAATGCACATACCTCATAGTTTTGTCTGCGCTGGCAATCAACTATGTAAAACCTTAATTAAAATTACATGAGGAACAGCGGGACAATGAATTGTATGTCATGTCTACAAGTCTGCAACTGACAAATTATATTTCTCCTCTGAAATACGGTGACAGACACACCAAAAAGTCACATGTGCGTAGGTAGATTCGAGACGTGATGGTAGTCGAGAGTCTGCAAAATGAGATGCCGTATTTTTCACAGTGACTGGTTGAAAAAAGATGTGAACTTTCATGCACTGGTATAATATGTAATTGTAATATTTCATTCTAGGAAATCAGAACAAATAACATTTTGTGCAACAAATCAAATTCCACCATGTTTCTTTGAAAATTAGACTGGTTGTTTCGAGAGAGAACATTTGGGTGGAAAACATATCACTCACATTTGTTTAATGTGGGAATACTATGCAAGTGGAAAATAATCAGTAATGAGTTCTTTCCCAGAAACATTATGTTTTATTGTTCCATACTTCATCTTGGTCCCATTTATTTGCAAAAGGTCCAAGTGCCCATTTGCCTTTCATCTTCGACATGGCTTGCATCCTGTGACCAGTCATCGTATGGGGTAATCCTCTCCACTGAATTATTAAATTGAAAACTAGGCTTGGGTCGTATGGCCATATATAATCTGTATTAATCTCACTTTGTGTTCAATTGTGCTCTTGTCCTGGTCCATTAGGAAAGATTGAGTGCATTGAATTTGTTTTTCGGTAGGATGTCAGATAAAAGTCACTGTGTACCATGTGCATGATATAAAAAACTAGTTCGTAAATGTGGACATACTGTGAACCATAAACTTTTATATTTCAGTCAATCATATAAGGGACATGTTATGAAATGAATTATGCCAGTCAACCATTCAAGCTTACATGATCCGAGGGGAAATGAAAGAACAAAAACAATGTGGTTCATATATATATATATATAGCCATGTATGCTATTTTGGAAAATTACAGTCTTTTGTCAATTACTTTTGTCTAACCAATACATTGTTACTTTGAATGGTGACAAAATGAACTACCGATGAATTTTCCATCTGAAAAATCAAAGAGCAATTACGTTTGAATAAAACTCGATTGGATGTCCGCAACTATTATTACCGTTGAACTCAATTATTATTACCATATTACATTTGCATCTGTATCTGTAGCCATTGTAGCCCTTATTTAAAAAAATCCTGTAGAATGTAGAATACACAATCTTTGTGTACCTTGACCAAGGGAACTTTGTACATGTTTTTACCCTGCTACTTTGATTATACAATTTTCCGGCAAAGTACACAACCATGCCATTACAATCCGATTGTATTTGAGCTCCATTACTAATCGTAAGTTGTTTCCTTCAGGATGGGCTATTAAGTAAATTAATACTTCATCTAGTTTAAATGCTCACGGACACGAAACTTACATTACATCTTACATCCCAGCAAATTTTAACATGAAATGCTTGTTCCGTCCGGCCCTTTTTCAATGTAAAATATATTTTAAGTAGGGCACTCGTGTACAATTTCATTACCGGGTTAGTTATCTGTACAAAGTGATGAATGAAATTTTTTTCCTATAATCATAATGTTGTGCTGTTGTTGTATAATATGTTAAAACAGGCCGTAAAAGGCCATACAAAATGTTACATCAAGTTTATATATTACTTTTTTCTACAAGATAAATACTTCCCATTGACGAGGATGTTACTTCTGTCATTCTGAGGTTAAGAACGCGGTAGCAAACGGTGCTGCAAATTCCCACGACCAAAGGTAGGACGCGACGCACTTAGATTGTCTGACATGAGAAGATACCAAATACCATGTAGTTGTAGTAGCCCTCAAAAAATCTACGCCATCACCACCACACCACTGTATTCAGGGGAAAAATGACAAGAGTGAAACATGTGTTTTATTCCTTTTTTACAACGATAAACCCTTTTTCCTTTTTTTCGCAGAGACACCGGATTTGCCAAGAGGTACTTATGGATGTCTAGTGCATTATTGCATTATAGAATACAAGGTAGGTAAGGTAGGTAGCAAGTAAGTCTATGTGCTACACAGCATAATAATAGCGAAGTGTAATCGAAGTGAGCAACCGTTAAAAAGGTGTGATAACATTTCCACTTTAATTTGATTAGTTCCCTGAACACACAGGCTTGCTGCAGTAAGAAAACAACTGTACAGTTGCTCATCTTCAGCTGTTGGACATGCTGCTTTTTCCTGATTGCCTCTGTGGCACAGTCCCAACTAACCTGATAAGTTTTTTTACACAGTAGCAGCACAAAAAAATAAATAAATATGAAATGAAATGAATGAAAATAATAATATACCTATATACCTATACATACAATTGAGTTTACGTTTTGTATTTTTTTGCGAGAAGTTGTGTCAGTGATAATAATAATAATGCATTTGTGCTTGTCGCTAGTGTCAGGAAAATAGAAGAGTGGCATGACCAGCATCACTCCAACTTTATTAAGATTATGATGACGACGGTGCCGGTACCACGATACATGCTACGTAATCATTATCATCATCCCCCTCACTCACTCCTCTCATCATAATACCATCGCACACACAATAGTATTTGTTTGGCTCTCTTCTGTAAGCATGTAAATTGTTGAAGATGCAAAACCTGAATTGAGTTCAGGTGAACCACAATCAGCAGGAAGAACGTTTGCAAATCAATCCGACTGCAAATCACTATCATCAGCAGAAAAACTACATCCATCCAATCTTGAACAATGCATTTGTGTACATGCC